>OU015532.1:13995000-14457500 GCA_907165065.1 Caprimulgus europaeus | reverse complement strand
TGTATTTTACCTTGTCAGTGTCAGAGCCATTGAATTTGACCAGTATGCAATCCACTGCTAAAGAACACATTACCATGGGGTTTCTTTTATTTTACAACCATTTAATTTCCTTAATGCCCAGAACCTTTGTGCAGCACTTGCCATAAGCTTTGTCACATCACTGCTTTGTCAAACATGAACCAAACAGTTCTAAGGGTTGAACTTCCTCCGAGATGTACACATGAAACCCTGGATAGCTTAGTTTATTTCTGAAAATGTAACTGAACGTCACTTAAATTATTCTACATACATTGCATTTTCCTGTCCAAAAAATGGTATTGTAGGCTTTGCAGTCACAAAGAGGAAAACCTTTTGTGTACATGTGTTTCAGGGAGGGAGACAAACTGTGACTGAAAGAGCAGCTTGTAAGTTGAAGAAAGAGGAATAACCAAGACGGCATTTTGGCTCAATAAGGAAAGATTTTTTAACCCAGTTTCCTTATACACAACATTATCAGACTGCTTCACTTGAATAAGAAGACTCCCAGATCTTCATCTAAAACTGTGATGACATTAAAAAGAAAACAGACAAACAAAAAAGAACAATAGATGTTACTGGTATTTCTTTTATAAGCAAATCCCAAAAGAATTTTATTATTACATTTTCAGAAGGGTAGTAAACTAAAAATCACAAGAGAGGAGAGACGAGGAGAGGAGAGGAGAGGAGAGGAGAGGAGAGGAGAGGAGAGGAGAGGAGAGGAGAGGAGAGGAGAGGAGAGGAGAGGAGAGGAGAGGAGAGGAGAGGAGAGGAGAGGAGAGGAGAGGAGAGGAGAGGAGAGGAGAGGAGAGGAGAGGAGAGGAGAGGAGAGGAGAGGAGAGGAGAGGAGAGGAGAGAAGAGAAGAGAAGAGAAGAGAAGAGAAGAGAAGAGAAGAGAAGAGAAGAGAAGAGAAGAGAAGAGAAGAGAAGAGAAGAGAAGAGGAGAGAAGAGGAGAGAAGAGAGAAGATTTAAAATTCTTTCTTGCAAAGCTTTAAATCTTAAAGTAGACTTTACTTATGCAGGTATATCACTAACTTCAATGAAACTTGTGTGAAGAAAGTTATGCAGGACTTGACCTTGATTTAATTTTTCTTTTTTTTTCTTCTTTTCTTTTTCAGTTAGTCTTTTGACGTTTGAAAATACAACCCCGAAGATACATTCCAGATTTAAAATATTCCTGATACAAAATGGTTGTTTTGTTGTTAGTTGCATTTCTATATTTCTTCTATATATCATTATACAACAAAACTCCTTTCAACATCAAGGGCTAAGTGAATTTCCCCAAGTAATACTTAGTAATATTAAAAAACTGTTCTGTCTCAGAACATCTCCGGTGCCCATCTCTGTGCTATGCTATAATTTCAGAGGGCCTTGAAGCGCTGTTACCTCTTGGAGTAACTTGACAACTGTTACATTGAGAATTGCAATCCAAGTTGTCCAAGGTTACAAAACTCCAGCTCACCCATTATATTAATTTTTTTTTAATGTCACGCAAACAAGGAATGCTAGTAGAAACTGGTCAATTTTGCCTACTTATTATTGAAGTAGCTTAGATAACAGGTCCTTGAGCTACCTGGTGAAGTCACAAGTTGGCATGACAACAAGCTCAGAGAGTCTAGAAATAGGAGAAAATGTATACAGCTCAAATCACCTGAATGTATTTTATTGGGTTCACTTTAATGACATTGATTGTTTTGGGGGTTTTTTACCCACAATATTTATTTGGCAGTTGACGAAGGAAACCATGAGATAGATAGATAGACTAGAAGAAATAAGCTTTACCAGTACGGCTGTTGCCAATCATACCAGTATCTAGGGCCACCTTATTCACCATGGCACTGCTGATCATCTGCAATAGCCTCTAGGTGGGCTGAAACCAGATGGCATCACTGTGTCCATGGGCTTTAAATCTTATGCTATATTTGGCATGCAAACATTAATTTTTTCCATCCATCTCAGTCTAACAATTTGCTTTCCAACCATGCTACCTTTTTATCTCGGTCTAAAAAGAGCCTGTTTTGTTGGGGCCAGAAAAATTCACATTTTATATCACTTCTGAGAGTTGTAAATAGAGATGCAAGTAATCACAGTTCATTAAACAGACTGATCTTGGTAAAATTTTGACAAAGTTCTCTGTCCCTAAGACCCTCTCTTGTGTTTATGTTCTTTCCCAGAAGCTCAACAGCTAACAAAAGTACACATTGGAAAGTGAAATTGTATTTTTTGCCATTGCTATTATTCGTTCATGCTTCCTATTTTTGTCTTGTCTTCTCTTTAGAAAAATGCTGCAATAACAACAGTTGCTCCAGACAAATTCAACTACTTCTAATTTTACTCAAAAAAAACCCATTTCATTCTAGACATTACAGCTGGTTAATATAGTGCTTTTGGTGGGACTTTCCTGGGAAAGGGGAGAAAAAAATTGCTTGCTTGATTATTTCTGAATCACTGAAATATTTCTGCAGATTTACAGATTAATTATGAACAGAAATTTACCTCAAAACTGACTGGTGATGAAGAAAAAGTATTTCTTTAATAAAACAGCAAAGTTTTCATATCAATTTTTGCCTTTTTGTCATTATGGCAGATACAATAAATAGAATATCATATGACAAAACAAAAAATGAAAACTTTTCAATTTAAAATGTGGAAGCAAGATGGTTTGTTTTTCTTCCAAATTGTAGACTGGCATTTTGATTTCAAAGGAACTGCTTCTTTTTCTTTTTTGTTTTTTTTGTGATAAAAATGTTGCAGTTTTCCGATCAGCTTTAAATGTCATCTCATCTGAGAAGCTGACAAGCAGGGACTTCCCCAGAAAGGACTCAATGTTGTTAAAGAGAAAATAAATAAATGAAATCTTTCTTTCTAAAATTAATTCTTTATATCTTGAAAGATTTCTGGGTTATTTAATTTTTTGTGCCTTCATAAAGGGTTAAGAGGTATTTCTCACAGTGATTGATACAAAGAGAAGCCAGCAATAATTTGACATGAAACCTCAGACTACACTTAAATCGTTTGATTCTGTAACAGCAAACAAGAATTTTATTAACATCTTATCCCTTGCTGGCCCCAAGATAGCCTCTTATCAACACAATACAACACAACAATGTCACAAAAGAGATTAGGACAGAAAGGAATATAAAAAAATATTATATCATTTGAAACAGCAAGAGAATGAATGTCACAGTTCCTTTATGGAGAATCCACTCTTTTTTTTTTTTTAATACTTAAAAAAGTCACAAATCTCTTGCCAAAATTATGCCTTTTCCTTCTCTTTTAAAACCTTTCACATTACTTGCAATGCAATTCCTCACTAGACTGCCTTGGAGTAGTATGTCATTCTAAAGTAGAATTGGAAAAATAATTGGTGTAATGGCCATAATCACAGAATCACAGAATGTCAGGGATTGGAAGGGACCTCAAAAGATCATCCAGTCCAATCCCCCTGCCGGAGCAGGAACACCTAGATGAGTTCACACAGGAAGGCGTCCAGGCAGGTCTTGAACGTCTCCAGAGAAGGAGACTCCACAACTTCCCTGGGCAGCCTAGTCCAGTGCTCTGTCACCCCTCTGAATTATTATTCCTGAATATATAAAAAGGGAAAATTTACTGAAAATCAGGAAGTCCAAGTTACTGCTGGACTGTGGTTGCAAGAATTCTCTGTGCCAACCATTTATATGTGAAATTCCTCATGTGTTTTCAGTGATAGCATACATTGTAAAGGTGCAATTTGAACTGTAACATTCATCTGAAAAAGTTCCCATAAAGATGTCATCTGAAATACACATATACATATAAATGTGTTTGTGAGGGTCAGAGCACAGTACTATAAAGTGGCAATGACTCCTATACTTAGGCTGTCTAATATATACCATTAAAAGCCTTCCAGCAGCTTTATTGAAGAACTAAAACACCACCACTGCTTGCAGTTAGATTGTCAAAGGGGCAGTTTTTTGGCTAGTGAAGTGGTTTTTGCCCATCTTGTGGAGGTATCTTCAGATTTGGCAGTTATAAATTGATGGAAAATATTTCCATCACTGGCAGGTAGATTTTGTCTCTTCCTGTTAGTATTGCTCATGGGCCACCCTAGCTTATCTCTTCTACTCCACATGGGTCCCTGACAAAATACGTCTTTGTTTTTACTTTCCTTAAATAAAAGAAAATGCTTTTCAGGTGAACTGGGCTAGGAACCAGCAGCATGCAACATCAATCCCTCTTCTGTTTACTGGTATACTTTATTTTTGGTCTTAGTGCTTACTACAGAGCAATGCCTCCACTACAGCCGGAAAGAGCACACATCTCCAGCAGGGCAGGTGAGAGTCTCAGGGCTCCTACGAACAACATGATTTCTCACCACACAATCTACAGAGTTCTGTGGGATAAGTAAATTCACTTTTTTCCTTTTTTTTTTTTTTTCATATTTTTCAGTTCATGTAATTAGCATCACTAAAGATTAGTATTTTAAGCCTGCTAACAAGATACCAATTTTCATTTTCACAGGAAAACTTAAATCCAGCATAGTCTGACTCCTGGGGCCTCAGAATGCTTACTACCATTCTTTTCACACAAATGTGTATAAGGTTTCTAGGAAAAGGACATGGAGTTATAAGGTAGGTATGCCGGTGTCGCAGACTGAATGCTATAGGGACACTCAGGTCGGCTTTCAGCTATTTTGGTGGGAGAGCTGGACCCTGCTGAGATCCATGGTGCCATCACTGAAAGTAGCTGGCTTCACACAAGTGCAAGTCTGTCTGCACTACCTTTCAAACGCATTTCATTTTGATTTTTCTAAAAGCAGCTTTTGGCCCTGCAGACCACAACAATCTGTCATGTCACTTACCAGCAGCAGCACATAAACTCAATTGGAGTGCTAAATATTCCCACTGAGAAAATGGACAAAGATGTGAATGTGAAAAAACCCAAAATAACTAATTAATTGCAGCACTTTCTTTCTGTCCCAGCTATTCAAAGTACTGTTTGAAATGCACATTACTCTTTAGCAGAACCCAGCTCCACTCCCTACACAAGCAAAACACATATGACTTTTCAAGCCATTTACTTGATTGCCTCGATGAAAATTTTGTAGGTCTTTTGTGTTAAGTAAGTGATGTCTTGTAAATCAAAAAAACAAAGTTATTTTTTTAAGTTCTGGAATATACCATGAAAGTTTGGAACCGCAGATTTCATGGGATTTATATGTACTTGATGTCCAACTTATTATTATTTCCAAATTTTATTGAAAAAATATCTTTAAGCTAATGTTTTTAATACTAAATCTCCAGTGTAAGTGTATTTTTAAGGCTGAATGCTAATCCCTCAAGTGAGGTAAGATATTTAAACCACCACAGGGTGAATGATGATGCCAGAAAAACTAATGGGATTTAAGATACATCAGATGCAAGAACAGTTAAAGTTGAAACAAGTTTTGATTCTTACTATTAAACATATACGACATATATTTTTTGCCTCACTAGTACAGTTGCAGAATTTGGCTTAAAAAACAAAAGTAAGCCTGTGGCTGACAAGATAAATGACTATTTACCTCTGAGCAGCAGCTGTTAAAACAGTTTTAATCCAACTATTTATCCCTGAGCAGCAACTACTAAAAAAGTTTAAATTCCCTTGTAAGTTTTTCATACTGGTCAACAAAATCTCTTACCTTTCTCATTCAGTTCTTTTGAGCGCCGCTAATAGAATGGTGAGTATGTTAACTCCAGGACAGCAATGCTGAGGTGAGTCTGAGGCATCTCAAGCTTAATTTTAAGGGATGCTCATGTAACATCAAGAAAACTTGATAGAAATTTTTGAAACACAATGTTTTCTCAAAGTGCAATATAGTTTCAGCCTGGTTTCGCTTTAGATTTTGCATTCACTTTAATCGGGAATGAAAGCTAAGACTGAAAGCAGGAGGTAAGAAAAGTGGTCAGGAACCCAACATGGCAGAAGTTTGCAAGGCTCGGTTTAATACTGAGAGACAATAGCTTACATTATGCGAAATTACACTGCTTAAGTCAAAGCTAGTTTTGCATTTTTAGGGCCATAAAAAATCCCAGTGTGAAACCACAAACTTCTGCCTTTTCTTTTTTTTTTTTTCTTTTTTTCTTTTTTTTTTTTTCTTTCTCGTAACTTAAAAAATATCCAAGTGATTTAAACCATATTCTGTAAAAACAAGTTTCTCCCGTGCTGAGAATTTGCATGCCAAGTTTCAGCACACAGCAAATTGTTACAAGCTGAGATGCTAACCTCTCAAAACAGGAACATGTAATGGAAACACTGATAATCCCTTGACTATTGGGTTATAATGAGGCATTAACCTTCTAGCTCTCAAAAGTCAAAGGGTCCAGTTTCTGACCTCAGTTATAGTGGTCCACTTCTGTATTTTCAAATACCTTATACACTCTCAAAAAATTGTTTTCTTTTCCAAAACCACAGTTTCTGGGAGCTATCATGTACTTTACAAATATGAAAACCTAGATTTATGAGCTATAGGGTGTCCCTGAAGGTAATTAAAAAGCTGTAGATAATTGTGATCGTGTACTGCAGTTTTACAGAACCATACACACTTCAAGATTATGTACTAGCTGTGTTTGTAAGTGGTAGCTGTCTCCTTAGCTTTGAGATATTTAATATTGTAAAGAAATTCCTACAACTGTGGGGAAAAATGAGTGCTGTTTAATAGCTATGACATTACTTTTTTGAATAAACTTCATCACTAGCGAAAATATTTGCCAGCCCATAACTTAATCATTCCCCATTCAAATACAAGGTTCCTGCTTTTAAACTGTTTTCAGTCTAGACTCTGATCCCAACAGCAGAAGAACATTTAAATGTAACAGATCTTGAAGGTAAATATTTCTGAAAATGGTTCAATATGAAATACTATGTGATTTAAAACTCATTATGTGATTATCAACTCAGTGACACTAGGCTGATGGGAGCACCATAGAAGGTCTAATGCAAGAATATAGGATAATTAAGTTAATAAATGGTGATGTATTTAGCACATACAGACAATTACTAATACACTGTAGGGCAAAAGTTGAAATACTTGATATGTATGTCACACATATGTCGCACATTTATTCCTGAACACAAATGTTATGTCTGTGCTCCAGTCAGAAGGTATGACTCCAGTACAGACAGACCTACCTGCTGCCACCTCAGTGCAGCTGCCTCAGGTAACAGGGAAGCAAAGGCATGACAGCAGAGGCTTCAGCCTCATGAGTAAGAACCTGGTTTCCCCAGCAGTATGCTACCACATATTGCATCTAAGCATAGGCCCTTACGTGGCAAAGTTGAATGAGATACAGCATCTTCAGGAAGCTGAGGAGCACAAGCCTGCTGTCTGTCCATCACTCACTGGAGGAGCCTGCATCTGCCTGAGTCTTTAGAGAAACCAGATTCCTACCTTGGTCATTCATGTTCAGAGGAAAACTAAAGAAAGTGAGTATCCTCATAACTACTACCTTGACAGGTTAAAGATGAAAGTCAGAATGCAATGCCACTAAAGATTATTTTAGATTAGGTTTGCTAATATTTGTGACAGGAACACATCTGTCCATGCAGTGAGTCCAAGCCTAAACAAAGACACACAAAATGCAACAAGGTGTCTTTGGACACCTTGCAGCTTCCAGCCTAAACCACAAGGCAAAAATCTTGAAGGATTCTGGCTTTTTTGGAAACATTCAGTATCTTATATGAAACTATAGAATGACTTAGAATGTTGTATTTGCACAGAGTATATAATACCCCAGAGTACATGCATATTGTATAGAATGTGTTATTGTAGATGACATCTACTGTGTCTGTGTAATACACATTTCAAACAAAACCTATTTCAGAGGGAGAAGATGGATGTTCTGTCTTTCAAACTTTGTTTAACATTTTCACATACACATAAAAAGTCAGAGACTTTAGAGAAATGCATTGAAACAAGCTCTTTTCTGCAAACAATATTGGATTTGTGAATCAGACACTTCTGATTAAACAGTGTTCATTAAAATAAAACTCTAGCAAGTCACAGTGCTAACCCAAACTGCCCTTCGGTCAGATGACACTGTAATACTTTATGAGGATTTTGGACACTAGATCTTTCATTATTTTTACTAAGAATAATGGCAGACAACCTCTGCAATGAGTGCTATTGCTAGGTGTGTTTACACATACATGCAGATTCAGTAACAACTTAAGCCCAAACATTTAAGCAAGTGAATAACATATAACATACATGTAAAGTTGAGTCCAAAACCAAAAAACTTTTGCACATTTATAAACTTGCCCATTTTGCCCTCCAGTATGAGTTAAACACTAAATTTAGACCTACAGAGATGTCAGTCTTGCTGAGCTTCTGCTGTAACTTTAATAGAGGTAGCTGTAAATTAATCAAAGGTATGAGGTGAGGTGAGAGTTCTGTGAATTATTTTATTTTAGTTACCCAAATTCAATTTTGTACCCTTAGATCCTGCTATGTCCAACTTCTGTGGCCAAAATGGACCATGGCACACCAAGGGAGGGATTTTGTCATCTAATCCTCCCAGCATGCCTACAAAGGCGTATTCCCGCTTTCCTTCCCATGGAAAAAGGGCTGTGGGATGAAGGATGGTACATGCCAGGATTTTAGCCTGTAATGGAGACATGATAGGACAGCATAGTGGGAAAGTTCTCAGTGTGTACACATTTTGAATGCATGGAAGCCTCAGGCTCAAACCCTGTGGGCAGCCTTAAAGAGGGGTCACATCATACCAACTCTCAGGGGAAAAAGCAAGTTTCCCAGTATTTTTATGTGGTAGCTGGCACATTTGGGGCACTACTGTAAAATAAATAATAACCTTTCTTAAACTGAGGTTGACACCCTGCTCCAAGCTCAAACTATTAAGCATTTTGCTTTTCTTTTGCCTCAGAGGCAGAAATAAAGAGTGACATGTCCCACATGGCTAAAATTCCTTGGCCTTTCTCTTAGTCACATTAACATTATTAAAAACATGTAAACTTGGGGATTTTTTGCTGTTGTTGTTTTGGTCTTTGCATTGTTATTTTGTTTGTTTCCTAATTCTACTCCAACCCATTGTTTTCACTTATTACCCATGCCATGAACAATAACTGATGAAGCAGCAAAAACCCTGGGCAATTGTTTAGAGAGCAGCAGTAGTCCCGTCATGCTGCCAGCATTTCAGCCCAGCATATCAGTTCAGCATGCAAGGTTACCAAAACCAGGATGTGATAGCTCAGATTTGCCTCTCCCAGATAGAAAGATTGGGGATACTTGCAGTTAAAAAAGCAGCATGTGTGGATTAGGGTCATCAGCTCTGCAAGTTCTCTCTGGAGGAGAGCTCAGCATTGAGCTGTAGACAGCAAGTGGCTCTCTGGCAGACTGTGCTCTGCCAGGTCCCAGGTAGATGCATCGAACACAACTTCTGAAAGCAAATACTTTTACAGCTCTACAGAAAAGATCAAAACATTCATTTTATTCTGGAAATCAACCTTTCAAGAAAAAAAAAAAAAAGTCATATTTCTTATTAATGTTGTTGTAATCAAATTTAAGCAGCAACATAAAGACACCAATTCCAGGTACTAATTACCTAAAGCATACCCCCAGAAGCATTAAAGAGTTTTTAAAACTGGGACTTGGGCAGCCAGCTTTCTCCCAGTAATCATTTTCCACCACTTTACTTTGGAGTAGAGTGTGTCAGTCCTTTCCAAAAACACCATCATACAAATAAATTTTGCCACAAGTAGACAAGGTCTTCACATTCAAATCGGTAACTCATTTCATATAAGCATAAATGTTTTTACTGTAGAGTTGCTTGCAAGCTCTTTATTTTGCTCTAAATATTTCACAACCCTGCAAATGTTACTAATAAAATGCTCATGTTCAAAACATGATGGTCTTTGTAAAAAACTTAAGGAGAAAATTATTTAGAAAATTTTTACTCATTCAGAGTGAACAATGCACTCTTTTTTTCAGAAGAGTTTAAAAAGAAGATATGAGGCATTGCATTTTAATTTAAAGATCACAATAAAGAAACAACTCTGCAATTTAGCCAAAACATTCCTTTTCTCTTGTTCTCTGAAAAAAGAAGTATTCACAGTGGTGATATAAGAACATGCATAAAAAGATACATTGATTAGATTAGATTAGATTAGATTAGATTAGATTAGATTAGATTAGATTAGATTAGATTAGCATGAACAGCAAGAGATCAAACTTGAAACCAGCACACATATCAGCTATGGAGAGCTATTTTTATCATATTCTTTGATTTATACACAGCAATAAGACTCAATTATGAGAAGCGGAAATATCAATTAAGTGGGAGAAAATTTTTATTAATGGGACAATAATGTTTTTCTTGCTGCTTGAGTTGTCCATTTGTTTTTACCCAGGGTAAAGCATCTTCTGAATTTTACAGAGAAATTAAAATCTCTAAATGATTTTCCTCTGACTACACACTACCGAGCCCACAGTACTGTTTCTGCAAGGAGTGCACCAGTCATCATTCAAAACCTCACCCCACTTTGCCATCCCAGCAGGTGCCTGGACATCCCGGCTGTGGTGCCAAGGCTCAGCCCTCACAGGGAAATTGCAGCCCAGCCCTGGTGAGGTGCCAAGCATCCGCATGCAGGAACACCAAGCTGGAAACTCTCAAGAAGTGGAACCATAAATATCTTCTAGCTCTAGTGAATGTAGCATTGTAAGGTTTGGTTGTTTTTCCTCTTTTTTTCAGTTTTATATATTAGACAGTTTACACTTCCACACTCATAACAGATTTTATCCTAATAAAGGCTTTTATTACTGTTATTCACCTGTTGTTACATGGCATTAGACAATTAAGTAGCATAGGCCAAATTTCAGAGCGAGGAACATTCCCATTTGCTTTCAAATGGGAATGGGAAGACAACATAAACAAAATGTTTTATTAAATATAGAGCTACAGCTTTATTTATTTATTAAAAAAAAAAAAAAAACAAAAACATTGCCAAGACTGCCACCTACACTTAAAAAACTTTGCTATGAAAACTCACTGGCATGAACAAAAAGAAAAAAAAAAATCTATGGGCATGAAACAGTCTTCAGTCACAGTTTGATTGCCAGGCGATTGACAAAATAATTTGTACCCGTCGATTTTCATGAAGGAAATTTTTACAATGGATTTGCCAAGCAGATTTTTAATTTTAATCAGTAATGAAAAAATGACAACATGGATCACAACAAGACATCAGCCGTTAAATGGGCTTTCGCGATTGCTGTCAGGACGACTCCATTAGGCAGCCATACCTTTGTGGGCATCAATCACGCTCTTCAAACTCTTGTACATCTTCGAGATTTAATTAGACATTTAAGTTCTTTACTAGCAATTTGAAAAACTGTCACTTACTAAAAGTGCAAGACACCAAAATTTTTTAAGACTGAGAGACATATTTCTTCTGAGCCCTAAGAAACTGTTTATCTAATTCCTGGGAGCAATTTTAAAGCCACTAGTACCTTACACTGAGTCTGACCAACGCCTTTGAAGGCTAATTGCTCCTGCAGACTGAAACTGAGCACAGAAGTTCTCAGACACAGCTGCAAGCTGCCTTAAACTGCTGTGCTGCTGCAAAAGAAACACTGGCGAGGGAGAGTAGGTTTGTGCCTGTACGTATTCGCTTGATGCTGCTTGCAGTCAGGTGTGGTGGTGGCTGGAAACGCTTTCTCAACTTTCTGGGGAAACTGCTTCGTCTGGGTTGGGAAAAGCTAACAAATGTCTGAAATCGCTTCTTTCTAAACCGTCTACAAAATCAGCCCCTTGCTGTTATTCACGATGGAGGTGTGCACTGAGGCACCGAGCTCCCGGGCCAGCAGGTCAACAGCTCCAGCGCTCACAGAGGACATCTGAGCCCATCACAGCCATCCTCTTCTAAGTCTTTGTGCCTCTAGGGGGGTGGTTTTTTGCTGGGACTCACTTTTCTGTTTGTTCAGAAACACCAGGACATTCCTGTAACAAACAGGGAAATTTTAGTGCTTTTTCAGCCTGTTTGGATGGGATCTTTGTCACCATTTCACCAAACAGATCCTCACAGATTTCATGATGGAGATTGATGAAGAAGAAAAATGTCTAGCTGAGAAAGTTTTAGGTTTTGGTAGATATCTTATTCTTCTTCTCCAGGTTTACAAAAGCAAAAGCTGTAGTCTCCTTTAAATGAACTTTGGCATACTACATAGCATTAGAGCGATAAATATAAAGGTGGATTGTGAAAATCCTGTTACTCACCAATGAAAAATTTGCCCTGGGCAAAGATGTACAGTAGAGAGTTATTTTCAGGCTAAAGTTTTTTTTTAATGGGTTTTTTTTTCTCTTTGGAGGTGAAACGAGGGGGCAGAGATACTCAGGTTTCCAACAGATCTTCAGCACAACAAGCGAGTGCATCCAACTCCAGCCATTAGCACATTAGAGCTATTTATTAGTCACCGGTCTGAACTGATACGGGAACATTTTCGCATTTTGCAATTATGCCCTCACAAAGATTACCTGTTCTCACCTGCATAAACTCCTCATTGCTGTACCGAGGGAGACAGATGACTGTGTCTTATTATTCAGGCAAAATTAGCTCCTTGCATTCCCAAGCAACCACAATCATTGTCATGGCAATTTTCATGATTCTCCTGAGTAAATATAGTTCCCGTTCACATCAGCGAGAGGGCGAGCTGTGGCAGGGTGACAAGATGGAGGCAGTCATATATTTAGGAGCTTTGGGCTGGTGGCGGGGGAAAGCAGCCACTGCACAGAGTGGGGGTATCCAGGGCAGAGCCAGAGGTGGCTGAACTTCAACCCTCCAGGCCTGGTCATGGTGGGGCAGTGGAGACCAGGGTTGAACACAGGCTTGTGTGAGGCTCTCTCTGGCCCCAGTGCTTCATGAAGGACTCCTGCATATGCAGCGTCCCTAGCACTGGGGACATAAACAGTGGGAGAGTCAGAGTGGCAGAGACAGGCATCAGGAAAATCAAAGGAGATGTTTGGGCTCCGGGGGAGGGAGCCAGGGCGTTCCTCACTGTGCTCAGGGAGAGGATGTGCTACCCATGCCAGTCGTCCCGACCAAAGGAGTAGCAAGTGCAGAGAAGGAGAGGAAGGAGCAAAGGGAGTCATCTCCCCCCAGAAACCAAACTGAAAAGATGTGAGGACATCCTACTCTGCACTGCCTTACCATGCAGCTGGCATGAGCATGTCCCTGGTCAGCAGGTACATCTGTCAAATCAAGGAAAACCAAGAGAATTCTACCTGCAGCAACTTTGCAGTTTTGCGGTCCCCCATCAGTTCTTCAAGGTACTATTACCAAATGCCTTTGATTATTCCTCAATATCTCCAGTGCTTCTGAACCAGAAAGCACAGGGGTGACACATGCATCACAGACCTGCGCTTGCACCAGCACACAGCAGTATGGGGCATACCATTAGCCACACCTGCTGCAGAAATAAACAGCAACATGACATCAACACACGATAGCACACTTTGTCTTCCATGAGCTTCCAAACTTCATGGCTAATTAACCTCTACATCACTGCTATGAGTTAGGTGCCTGGTAATAGTATCAATAAAAATGACTTTTCACATGAGAATACTGAGGCTAACGAGAAACATGTGCCAGAGATCAGCTCTGAGGTGCTTCTCTCCAAAATTTGACTCCATCTCACTGCTGTTTTTATAAACTACTTTACCTTTAAAAGGTGCAGTCACTGTAAATAAATATGTGTGTGCATGTGTGTACATACAAAGTCTCTTTCTCCCTCTTTTCATATATACTTACACGTACACGCACATATATATATATATATATTAAAATCTAACATTCTTCATATGAAAACTCTGCTCACTTCAGAATGTAGGGTCCTGTTACAAGGGCCTTTTCTATGCCAGAGAGTCAGTGGCTGCAGGACTGAGAGAAACACGACGGGAGAGGGCCATGGCCCACCAGCCAGCATGAGCAGCTCAAGGGCTGTGCTGCTTAGGGGTGATGCATGGCTACAGCCCTGCTGCCAAACCGCAGCACAAAGGAAAGGACCCATGCACTGATGAAGCAAGGATTACTTTCCAGCAGTAGCACCAGGATAATTAAACCACCCTAAGCCCTAATGCCTTCCAGCACTGCTACTCTAGCAGTGTGCTTGCTCCTCTTTCCCAACGTACCACAGGCTCCCGCATGGCATTTTTCTGTCCATTAAGGCACTAGGTGGAAAAGACCAATTAGGTCAGCTGGCCCATCTATCCCCTTGGCAATGTCTTCTTCAGCTGCCTTACTCAAGCACTGCTTGGAAAAGATTTCTGCTGACTTGATGGGTGGTTCATTTGAGTAAGGCTTAAACAAAGTCCTTGGGATTTGGCCACCAAAGTGTAGTGACAAGAGGATGTAGACAGCAAAGCCTCACGCATTTCAGTGCCGGGCCAGCAGGGTGTAAGGAGATGCCCCAGGAACACACAGTGAATCAGCCAGAGGTTTTGGGGAACTGCTCCCACCTGCCCCATCACACTCCAAGCCCCACCACTGGCCCGTGGCCATGGTGGCTCCCTGTGCAAGGCAGTGGGCTGTGGGCTGGGGCAGCCTCCTCCTCCTCCTCCCACACCAATGAGCTGACCGAGAACTTTTCTTTCAGCTTGCAGAATTCATCAGGACTTTAAATTGTTTGCATTTTTTTAAAGCTGTTTTGGCTCTGACAAGCCATGTACTGTTTTACAATGTGACATAAGTCAGATGTCTCTCTACATGCCCCATCTGAATATACATATTCCCACCTGTCTAAATCCTCTCCTTCCAGCTTTGGGCACATCAACAGTGCCCATGTCTGCAAAGATGAAGGAAGAAAAAACAATAATCTTTATCAAAGATGCCCTTACAGCTTCACCATGTCACACATTACTTATCTATGAACCTCACTAGTTTCGTAATACAAAAATGTTTGTGACTATCCTGAAGGAAAGAAGCGTAAGTTAACCTTGTGTCTAGGATAAGACCTTGGCTTAGATATTTCTCTCCTGGCTAGAAACTTCTAGTTTAATGAAAAAAAAAAAACAAAACAGCTTGATTGGGAAATACTCTATTTAAATAGAAATTGTCAATGCTGATAAAGATATTGTTTGAGCTCTTTTATCAGAATATCTGACACAAAACTGATTGAAGATGATAGGGATTTTTCACTGGTTTGGATGGACTTCATTCATACAGCTCCCACCTCCTTGAAACACTTAAGACAGATATTTATACTATTTTTCCTCTTAATTTTTCAATCTAAAAAAATAATCAGGGTTGTATAGTAGAATTCTGGTCCCTTCTTGTGGATTTTGCCATTTACTTTACTAACGTTACCAAAATTTCACCCTTGGACTCCAGCAATTTTTAATAAATCTACATTAGCAGATGAACTTTATAATTCTGAGTAATAGGTGTACATTAAATACTGAATATATAAAAAGACCATATGTAGGCCAATGTTTAGCCTCAGCAAGATCAAGAAAAAGCTAAAGTAATTCAATAGACCTAAATTTTACAGTTTTACACAGAGTTTCAGTGGAGATTGTGGTTTGTAACTTCCATACATGAAGTAGATTAAGTGGTTCTAGATACATTATTTTCCCATCACATCTACAGACTAGCAGTTATACTCATTTTAGTGAAAGTCACGATCACATGAATGTCGGTCCTGTGTAAACTGTCCCAAGGCAAACCTTGCTTCATTTTGGATATTGGTTGTAGATCAAAGCTTAGCGGAGGTGAGCTGAAAATTTACATTGGCTGTATTGATGGATTTGTTTTTGTTAGCTAATTCAACCTATAACAGAATGAGCAATAGCCACCCAACAGAATCCCACATCTCTAGATTAAAGATACTTTTACATTCAGTTAAGGCTCTCTGATTACTACCAGCTAATTTCTAATGAGGCTGGGCTGTAATTTACAGGTTTGCTTCAAGTCCAACTTCCTCCATCCTCAAAGCCAAGTGTTACATCAAATAAGCCTCAAAATTCCCACTTAATTTTGACTTCCACTTAACTCCTTGACTATCTGCCACCGCTCCCTCCCATTCCCACAGCTATTATTTATACAAACACAAAGACATGCTCGTGCTCCAACACCACTGGTAGCATAAGGATCTTTCACTGAAAAGGGCCTTCTTTTGATGTAGAATGGCTGCAGCAGAATTCATCCTTTCCCACAGGCTCTCCTGAAGTTTCCATTCCTGTGAACATAAAACCAGAAGAGAAAAAAAATGTAAATGTGAAAGGGAAGATTGAAGGACTCTGGAACTTGCAAAAAATCCATGGCTTTGTCTTCAGGAAATCCCAAATCATTAGATATCCTGAAGCCTCTGGCAGTACCATGGGCAAAACACAGGTCCAGACCCCTGGCGGATGTTAACCAGCAGGGCTATGCTGCTTACCTCAACCTCATCTGGCCCATTCTGATTTCTATGCATTTTTTTTGCATGAAAGTACCATTCATATCCAGGAGCACTTGGTATGTTTTCTTTTCTGTATTCTTTTTCTCTGGTTATCTGACTCACTACCAAAACAAATAAACTAAAATAACCCTACACACATGTCTATTGTATCCTATCCACAAAGGATTCTGTTATTACATATGCAGAAGCGGAACTTCTAGAAAATAAAACACGAAACAGTTTGAGTCTCTAAGGCCAATTACAACTACTCTGATTTAAAAGGATTATAGAGAAGCAGGCTCTGTGCAATAATTTCCAGTCTAATTATAATTTACAAAGAATCTTCATTGTTGTCAAAAATATTTAATGTGCCTTGGCATTTAGCAAATAATCTAATTCCTTTTTTTTTTTTTTTGGTCACACAACATGATCGCACACAATTCTCCAAGCTGTTTACAAGTGAGTAAAATTACCCTTTCAGCTAGATAGTTAGATCCCTCTGAATTGGTAATCAAACATGATTGTGATTGCACTGAATTTTTAGTGCTGTCACAAGTGTGTACTTACTAATCCCACAACGATGAGAATAGCTGCAAAACTCTAAGCTTTATGAAGAAAATTCACCATTAGAGCAAGAAAGAGAGTGAGAGAGAATGACCAGTCTTTAGTAGGATTATTTGCTGTCTAATAGAGATCAGAACCCCCACACAGTTTAAGAATATGAGGCATACACCTAAATGGATATGTCTGTTTTTACAGTATTAAATTATTTAGCAGTAATTACCCCAGCATGTGGATACTATAAATGTAGGTCTTATAAGTACAAGAAAATAATCTGCTTCGTTCATTCAAATTGATGGTTTGGCAACAAGCTACAGAAGTACCGACAGTTGGCAGTGTTCTATGCTCTGTGTGTGCAAGAAGTAGATGGAGACCTTCCTTGGTGGAGGAACTTTTAAAAGAAAGCTCAGGACTAATGATAAACGTATGTAGAAAAATACGACGTAAAGAGGTCTCTCTTTCCACAGAACTGGAAAAGTATAACTGGAGCATCACAATGGGGTTGAAGAGACATTCCTCTGTGCAGCCAGAGACTGCTAATTTGAGCTCCAGAAGAGCCCATGCTGAGTCTAACAATCCATTCTATATTGGTTTTTCTGCTGAGATTTCCAATACAGCTGAGAGTTATGAAGATGAGTTTTAGAGGTGATAAGTCTGACTGGTTTGTAGAAAATAAAAATACCATCTATTGTTATGCATGGCTCAACCTTGATTCAAAGACCAACAGAAGAAAAGCTCCGTTGACCAGATGCCAGCAACCAAGCCATCCACTTTTCAAAGAATATGTATGATGAAGGACTTATGTTTGCAGCAAGGTCCTCTGGATTCTGCAGCAAACTCTAAAGTCTGCAGCATATTCCTTCAGTATCTTGGTGCTGACATTTTAATTAATTAAATATAAATATGAATTATGCAGTTATTAAAGAGGCATCTGCCTTGTTTACTTTGACACTAGAGTCTTACCTTGAAGAATATGGGATGCAGTTCGTGGTAACAAGATAAGCATTTTATGAGTTGTTTCACTTAAAAAGACAAACAGTGCAAATAATATGAATTCAGCTGATTCAACAACATCCTGGATATTTAAGTAACAGTGACAGTATTTGAACATTCATCTTTACATCAGAGAGCTAACAGCATTTAGGAAGAATTTCAAAATTCACGTTGCTCAGCAATTATTCCAGGTTGTCATCAGATTCAGGAAAACAGCACTATATCATTTTATACTCAATGTAATGTTCACTAACATGAAGGAGTCTTGATATACTCTGTGATAAATTCCAGGTGTGTGAGCTAGTATTTGGATCCTTTGAAAAACAGGAAAAAAAAGTACCTATGTTCTTCATTCAAATGAATGGCAACTCTCTGTCAGCAAATGGGTGAAATTACATATTTCACAGCAGATTTGAAAACAAAGAACTTCAGTAGTTTTGTCATATCAGAGAAACTGTTCTGTGACTCAGTTTCATGATATTTGCATATATTACAAAACTTCTGCATACCAATTGTGTTGCAGATGCTAAATTATGCAGAAGAATCTTATAACCCACACAGACGCATTCAGTGGATGGGGATGGATGGGGATGGGGTACATATTTATCCTTTTTTTTTTTTTTTTAATGATAAACATAAAATAGATAGCAGGCATTTTGTTGTTATGACAATTTGGCATCTTCTGAGCAAATGTATTTGCTTACTATATATACATCTTCAAGCTGTCAAGTAATTGGACAACCATTGCCCTCTCCTCATATTACAAGTTTGATTAAAATGGCAGAGGCCAGATGCCCAGCTCACTCACAGATTCTTTAATTAGAGGGTCTCCTGAACCTCCGAACCACTTGAATGAAAAAAAAGAGCAATTAACACTTTTCCAGGGCTTCCTTCGTCCATCTGTCACAGCACAGGTGAAAAAAAAAAAAAATTAAAAAAAAGGAAGAAAGAAAAGATAATGGATCTCTTCTCCAGGAAACACTGGACTCTCAAGTGTGCTCCTCCAGCCAGTCCATCAAAAACATCTCTCCCTCCCTCTGCAGAAGATGAAAAGCCTCTAGGTTTTCAAATACGCTAACTGCACAGTACTTTGTCTAGGGGAGAAAAATCATATGGAAACTACACAGATGGGCACAACATGTCTTTAATCACCCCTGTTTCCATCAGGCGAGAAAGCTTCACAGGGCTTGGCTGGTTAGATGCAAGAGCTTGACATGTGAGGGCATCCACTTCCCACCCCCATGCAGCCCCCCCAGCCATCCGTGGTATCAAATGAGATCTGTTATCAGCCTTAGTTAGATCATAATGAAATAATTGCAGGACTCAGCTGAGGGTGACTGCAGTGTACTGAGGTGAATTAATTTTCCCACCACAGCAGGGCATGTCAGATCTGGCCACAAGCAGGTCAAGCCATTATTTTTTGTGGGTGTGTGAAAGTGATTGACTGGATTTCTGCACTTTGGGAGGGTTTGTGGAAGAAAAACAAAGATGCACTTCAGTCATGCTTTATCCTTTAAATGGCAGGCACAAATGAAAGTAAACCAGTTCATAAATTAACACAGAAAGAACCTTTTTATTCAGGTTTAAAAAAAAAAAATCTCATGCAACTTGTGTAACTTCAGAAATTTCATCAGGCATCTGTAAAATATGCATTTCACTCCAAGGAAGATGCTGCGCTTTTTTGGCTAAAATCTTAGCAATATGCAACTTCTACTGATTGGTATCAAAGCTCCCACTCCCATAAATGGGACCACTGCATTGAAGAAAAAACATTCAGTATGGCTCAGAGAGGTATTTTGGATCCAAATACTTTGAAACATTTACTATTACCATACTAAAGGCCAAACAGCACATTATGTGCTCAGTAAAGCTAACCAAATGTTTATAATTTTTTCTCCAGCTATTTTGGGGGAGGGGACAATCGTGATTTTCAAAATTTCCTATGTTCTCGTAGGTTATAAAAATTGCTGATTTTGTGGATTTTGGTAAAAGCAAACAGCTTTTTTATTTAAAAAGAGCTACTCATTTCAATCTGAACTCATAAACCTCAGAAAGGAAAGCTACCTTGCAATTCTGATTTTTCTCTTAAGAAGAAACTACCTGAAAGAAACATTTTTCTCTCTACTTCCATATCAAATTTTTACATGCTGTTAGCTCAGTATTTACATTCACCAGAAAGAGAAGAAAAATGTGGAGCCCTACTATCATGCTATATTATTTGGCAAAGATTTTTTTGTGGGTTTGTTAGGGTTTTTTAAAGTAGGTATTACTGAGGGGAAAACCCATCTGAGTTGTGCCATTGTTTTGTATAATTTTTCCAAGAATGATGTTGTGAAGAAATCATCTTTGCTGAAGCCATCCTCAGGATCTGCTTCAGCTCACAGAAATCCCCTGGCAATTTCCATTGTGGCCATGAAGAGGAAACACAATGTCTTGCCTGAAGAAATGGAAAATGCTCATTGAAAAAGTTCACCAGCTCTTGTAAACTACTAGAGATGATTGGAGAGATGAGTACTTGGAGACCAGTGGAATCTTATAGATGAATTAAATTAGGTATTTGAACATTATTATTTTAATGTAAAACACTCAAGGCTGAAGTGACTACTATAAACCAGCATTAGGAAGAAAAGACACCTGCACTACGCACCTCTGGGTTTCCCCTCATTTTCTTCTTGAATCTAGAACTAACGAGAAACAGGTTGTTAGGTACCTTCTGTATTCATTTCCCATCGGTGGATGGAGGGAAAAGGCACATTTTCAGAGGTGACTTTGCTAATTCCTTTCTGCTTCTTTTTTCCCATAGCATTTAGAAAAAGGGAAGGAGGTGAAGGAATGAAGCACTACTCAGACTTCTCTTGTTAAAAATAAATGAGATGAAAAAAAAAAATTGTGAAAACATCTATATAAACCCCAAGCTGTGCTTTCTTAATTACAGAGGAGGTAGAAACACCTTTAAAATACCCCTAGCAATTATTCACCTGTCTTTCTTTTTAGCAACTTTCCAGGTCCAGTCACCTCAGAGGCTCCAGTGCAACCTCCTGACAAGCTGAGAACAATGTGATTATTTAGCATCAAGAGAATATAAAACCTAATACTACAGCACCTTAGCTGAAAAGGCACATTAAAAAATACATCCCTCATGAGATACTCATACCAGCTTATACCAATATCTGGACTGCAGCAGGAGGCACCAACAGCTCTTCCTACAAAAGAAGGAAAGAGTAAAAGCAGACAGTGAAGGATGATAATCCCAAACCTTCTAGGCCCAGTTTGTTTTGCTTCAGCCTGTGATGTTCACTCATTTTTATTCCTGATGCATGCAAACTGCATCATTAGAGACAGAATACATTAATGACTCATGACAAATTGTATGTTAAACCACTTTTAGGGAGTATTCTTTCTCTGTACTGTCTCTATTTTCTGCTTGTTTTATATATTTGTATCTATAATATATACATTTGTATGTGTATATATATATGTGTGGGTGTATGTGTGTATATATATATATGTTTCCCTCCTATGGCTCCTCACTGTCCATCTTTTTCATTAACCCTTGGGCTGGCACTTAGTCCCTCAGACACGGGAACCTCTCTGCTGCTGAGTACACTGTGGGGACAGAGGAAAAGATCAGACTCTGGCCTCAAGCATTGAGAGGAGTCCATGGAAGATTTTCTGGGCAGCTGTGACAGCAAAGGCACATGAAGAAAAGGTAAGGAGGCAGCATTTTCTTGAGTGGGGAGGAATGAAGAATACTCCATCAGATGCCCACACTGAAGTATTTTTGGGGCTACTCACAGCAACACAGAGCTGCTTGATATTGCCTGGAGAGCCAGTTTTTCCCCAGGCAGCAGAAAACTGGGGAAGCAGAAAGTGGTATTTTACCCACTCATTGTCCTTTCTTAAAGATCTGTTTCAAACTACGTTCCTCCACTCTTGTTTCCTGCTGCTTCCCATCAATGCTGCCCGTGAGATGGAAATCTCCCCTACCTCCACAATCTGCTGACAAAGCACAATATAAAAAAGCTGTTCTCCAGGGTACACACCTGTGTTTTATCACACCATCTTGTCTCACTCCCTCCTCCCTCCCACTGCCATCCTCTGATGTCTCATATGCAGATTTTTCTAGGTCTGAGTCTGTAAGACCCTCCGGGCAGAGACTTTGTCTTTTTGTAGGTTTGTAAAGTGCAGCTCCTTTCCCTAGAGTTCAGCCCTTCCTTGCTCTTCCATCTCTTCAACAACACAGTGCTTTGCTCCCTCTCTGACATAAAATCCTGTTTAAAAATTCTTTCATACCCTTGTGGGTCTTGAAGCTCCAGTTGCAGCAAGACAACGTGTTCTATAAATGGCACGAACGCTGACTGGTAATACCATGTGTTAATTGGCAATATCTGCCTTCAGTAGGTTCTGCAATATGTGTTATATCACACAGACTAGTTACACAGCCATGATAATAGGAATTAACTATTTTCAGGATAAATGTGTGCTCCTTTGAAGGAAGCATGTGAATTTAGTAGTTTTGTTTAATTAGCCTTTATGGCCTGTCAAAAGCTGTAAAGTGAAGAGAGCATCCATCCAATGTGACATACTGTCAAAACCAGGCAAAGCAAGTATTGTGTCCCCCGCTCTACAGTTCCCTCAAAAACATCCCCTTGAGATAATCATATTAGCGGTATCAAACTCTTGGCAACTCTGACCTGATCCAGAGCTCACAAAAGGCAATAGGAACCTTTCACAGACTTCACTGGTTTTCAAATGCATCATTGCTGCTCCTTTGGTCTTAGCAGTTAGAGAGGATTCAGTTCCCCCCAGGGCCAGTCTAGATCAGAAAACAGTGACACAGGACAGTGATCTTCTCGAGGCTGTGATTTTACTTTTCTTTTTTTGCCAAGCTAGAGATGTGTTTCCCTGAACAGAGAGGGAGTTTCCATACCCAGTTTCTGTATCCAGAATTCACTGTCTAGCACCACTGAGACCCTCGGTCCCGCTCCTTCTTCCCCAGCCCTCCTCACAACTGCTCCTCCTGGATTTCAAGTGGTTTTGCTGCTGCTGGATGCTCAGGCACTGCAAACCCACTATCCCATCCCATGTGTGCCACCAAGGAAATCCCCCTGCCTACATGCTCAGCTCTGACCTGGCATGCACTGCCTGAAATCCCTCCATTGTCTCTGACTGTTATTTTCTTCTCATTTAAAGAGGCTCAGTGCTTCTTCTTCAGAGCCTGAAAAGGAGTGTTTGGCAAAACCACTCATTTTAATGAGATCTATTACTGTCTTTGGATCAAAGGCTCACTTGATGGCAGCTATTAGCACCTTTCACCATAACAGTAATTTAAAGGTGACCACAGGCATCTTCTGTTTACTCCTCAACAGTACCCCCTCTTTCTTCCACCCAGATTGGAGAGGTCTGCGGGCGCATACTTGACCAAGAATGAACCTGGTGCATGTCTTCACTGTCAACAAAGGTGTAGGAGGGGAAAAAGGGAATCTCAGTATTATAATCCACACTATTTCCTTGCAAATTTAGGTGGAATAAAAGCTTTAGTTTTCATCCTTTTGTAGGCATTGCTGTAATCTCTTCAGTTACACAGTCGGCTTTACCTTTACTGGCATCCAATATAAACTAGAGCATTCAGTTCACCACAGTGGTATAGGAATATATATAGCACCCATTTTTTACCTTGCCTAAACCACTATTACTGGGGGCAATTACTGGTTTTATGAGGCTGGCCTGTTCCACTTGAGGGAAGTCATCTCCACCCTTTCTCTTCTCCTTCCACATACTCTCCTGCCACAGCTGCTTTATCCTCATGGGTGAAAATAAACGAGAACTTTCTTCTAACAGCTTAAGACTTAAATTAGGCTATTTCTGAGAGAAAAGACAAGGCCAGGAACCTAGTGATTTTAATAAATAGCAAATTTTACCTTACACAGGACTGAGCTGATAATCAGTTGATAATATCTGAGAGTAATATCTAATTTATAATACTGGTATCACAGATTAGAGTTTCCAGGCTGTCCAGCTGATGCACAGGAGAATGCCAGGTCTCTGGCATGTCATTTTTCAGAATGGGCTCCTGATAAGCAGTGCTGTATGTTAAAAGCCATTAAACATCCTAACATCTTCTTCTATCTTCCCAATGTCTACTAAGCCAGGTGCAGAGGCACATCGCTGAATTTAACATCTTTTGCAAGGTATTAATGTTGCATATAACCACTATTTATTATAGGACTACAAAAGATGAGATGAGGAAAATGAAACACTTGCACTACCTCCAAGAGCAATGGTTTCATTCTGTCTGTTTGCATGACCTATAAAGAAATTTCACGTAACTATTCTTGTCAATCATGTTCAAAAAGCTCAGCCCTGCCCTTTCTGTGTCACTCTGCCTTCTTTCCATTGTGCTTGCAATCAATGCTGCCACCCTTACAGCTATTAAAGCAAAACATTCAACCACAAATTGTTAATTTCTGCAGTTATATGTACACTCTCTCTATTCTATTTCATGGAACTACCGTGTATGTGGTTTATTTTTTATAACAGTTTCCAATTAAATAGTACTGATTCAGTCTTAACATCTCATTTTTTACTTAACTTCAAAGGCAACGAAGTACCTTATATACTAAACTAATTATGTCTATTATCACTTAAAGAAATCCACTTAATTCTGTCAAGCCTGGCAAATGATATAAAAATGTTGGTTTGGTAATATTACCATCAACAACTTAAACTGCATTTAAACTGGGGAGGGAGAAAATAGAAATAATTAATTGCTCATGACAAATCTGCCCAATATGGAATGCCATGTGGTTCTGCTTTGCTAATAAATTAGTTTGCTTTCTCTGCACTATTCTTTGAGAGGTATATAAGTAGTTAAAGGAGCATATTGAAAAATGAACAATCAGGCTAACAAGGAAAGTGATTAAAAGTTATTAAAACCAGAGCCAAGATACTGAGGAAGATGTAGAAGTTTTGAAATGTTGTCCCACATGAGCAGAAGCAGAAAGCGTTCACCTTTTCCCTTCTGTTCTGTTTGTATTCCTCCCCCACCCAATGTGAGAGAATTTTATGATGAAAAATAAAACAACAAAACAACAAAGATGAGGAACTGAGACAATCACATTGATTTAACTGAGGGAGGGACAAAATTCAGGCAATCTCAGACCTCCACTGTTATGGACACTTGCAGTGTGATGAGTTTACCAGGGCTCTGCTTGGGAAGCGGGTGTGTCTGAGCAGACCCCAGTCTGTTTACACCACACCGGGGCCAAGCGCAGAGGGGGAGCAGCTCCTCGTCCCGCTGCACCCAGAGCCCCTGGCAGCCAAAGGGTGCAGCGGACGCCGGCATGGGCGGGTGTCACAGCAATCTAAACAGACAGAGCAGAAATGAATTTCACCACCAGAGATTAGCCAGCAAATTAAACTCAACCAACCTGACGGAAAAGAGCAGCAAAGGAAAGCATCTAACTTCACCATGCTTGGAGAGCTGTCCCTGCCCATGCTGCCTTTCCAACACCAGCTCCCTCAGCCCCACTGAACCCAGCGATGAGGGACATCTGATTTTTTGTCTCTGCAGAAGCCAGGAGGAGATGACAGCCAGAATGCTGCTGGTGCAGTCCCTAGACAAGGGATGAATGCTCAGTGAAAGCCATATTCTGCAAAAGTCTCCCACAAAACAGAGAGCCAGATTTGCCACAAGTTCATTACTCTGTTTACCCGAAGAGAGCAATGTTGACTTACACAAGGTGATGGTACAAAGTTCCACATTTATTCCCAGGGCACAGTCTCATTTAGGTGTTCAGACTGCCCCCAAAAATAAGCACTTTGCAGTAAATGTTTGCAGAGTGAGGCACTATTTACCTATTTTCTGACACCAGAAAATCCCCCTCTCAGTTTGCCATTCCATGTTCTCACACATTTTTCTCACTTTATCTTCTAAGGCCATGTTAGTCAGGTGCATACCATGACCAGATCTGGCTTCCAGGGTGATCTTTGAGGGTAATTTTGCAGTTTTGAAAGAACCAAAAATCCACATCAGAGTGAAGAGTGGAGGTTTCAAAGTTGGGTATGGAAAGGAAAATTCAAGTTCCTGTCAATGATTGAAATGCTTTGGTTAGAAGTGCTGAGTGCAGGGAAGCCCAAGCAGAGACACCTCCAGCTCAGCTGCCGCAGAGGCACACTGGCAGCGGGAGATGCCAGGGCACCATGGGGCCAGCAGCAGGGATGAAGTCTGGGACCACTCCAGCCCAAACAGCTCACTGGGTGGACAGCAGAGAGGGAGCTGTGAGGAGCCAGGCTGGCTTTGATGGAAATCTGCTTCGCTGTCCAGTTTTGAAATCATTTGGAAGATGTGTCAGAACAGGCCTGTTCTTTTGAAAAATCTCCGTGCCAGCAAAGTGTGTTTTTAACAGAAGAAATGTATCAGCACAAAAGCTTTGACCAGATTCACAGAGGAGCAGAGTCTGCTAAACGACTTCCTTAGTAGTTGATCTATAGTATATGAGAGTCTGCTTTAGCCAGAAAAATAAAAGCCCAGTTTCTTAATTTGTGCTGTCACAACTCAGAACTCATACCTCTAGAGGTCAACCTCCAGCATTCAGCCAAGCTAGCAACCTGTAACAAGACCTCTGCTGATCACTGAAATCCATGTATAAGCCTAATCCAAAGTTCAGAGACAACGGCAGGAGGTTTTCCATCAGTCAGCTTCAGTATACACAAAGACCTTAATGAAGAGCGTGGATGTTCCCAGACAGTTTTCACACATTCATGACTGTTTTTCCACCCACTAAAAGGACTGATTTTATCTTGTATTGCTTGAGTCCAACCATGAGATGTACTGATTGGGAAATCACAATGCATGAAAGAGGAACGAACATCTGCTAAACAGGGATACAGGATTGTGCCCTGACTCAATCCCTTCGCTCCAGTTCAGTGGTGAAAAGGAGGTATCATGCCTCCATTGCTTGCCAGTACTGAATTCCCAAAGCAAAGGAATATTTTCTACTGGCATAAAACCCCCACAGGCATTTCCTAATGCTAACCTCACGTCCTTCCCTGCAAGGCAGAGAAGGATAGAGACAAGTCTGGGAGGGTGTTTGAGGATATAATCTCCATTTTGTCATCAAAACTTCAGTGACAAAGATCCCCTTAGCAGCTGTTTCAAATCAAAGCAACAAAGCAGCATCTAACTCACATGGGAAAAGGATGGCTGGGAAATCGGGGAGTCAGTCTTCCACCAAGCGGATCCTGGAGAAGAAAAGAAAACCATCTTCTGCATCTAGTGTCCTTCTGCCAGCCTTTACCCTCAGGAAAGACAGCAAAACTCAACAAAAATCACCTGTAACATGAAGCACTAGACAAGGATAATTTAATAACCACCTGGAGGACAAGAGATTTAAACTCTTGGACCAGCAGTGAAAGCAAGCTGCAAAGTTAAAGCCTTTCTCCTTGGCAAATGCCCAACAAGCAGCTATTTCTGATTTGCACACATGAAGTGTGTTTATATCTTTCATGCAAATTCCTATGCAAAAGAGGGGCTGCACAGTAAAAATTACCCCTTGCCACTTTCCCCCATCGCCCCTGCTGGAAAGCAAGCACTGAGTGTGCTTGAGAGATCTTGTCCAGCCCCACCAGGAGGCTTTGACAAGAACCCTTTTCTAGCACATGGTCCTAAGTGGTATCAAAAATAGTAATTCAGCCATCTCTAAGCAAACAAAAACAGAGTCTGCAAGAGACAAGAGGCTGCCAAATCTGAAGCGATGCATGTAACGTTTTTCTTTCAGGAAGAAGGGATGTTTTCTCTTTCATCTGTTTTCTGTTTGTTCATTTGGTTTCATTCATTTACAAGAGTTTCCTTTTAACCAAAGGGGAAAAAGTTGATGTTTATTTACATCTTCTCTACATAATAAAGCCCTGGCCCTTACACACATATGTGTAGTCCTGCTTAAATCAATGGGATTACTCGCCTGAGGAAAGTTAAATAAGTACCAAAGTCCTTGAAGGAGCAGGGCATAAAATAGTTACCTGTTGACATAAAATAGCTACCTATTGCAGTAACCCAATCAAGTTCAGCAGTTGTCTCCCTTTTTCTTCATTTAAACCATAAAGTTGTGTTCTGTTTTGTTGTTAAAATCAACACAGTTATCACTGGAGTTAAGGAAGCAGCACCTGGTCTGATTTCCACACTGTCCAACATGCAGCCCTTTGTTATAATCATCGTAATAATATTAAATAAAAGATAAGGACTGCTGTCAAAAAGTTAATCATCGAATGCTGGAAATCACATAGTGAATCTGTCAGTTGTCTGAACTAGACGGGGTCATGAAAATGAAAGGGAAAGAATGCGCAGTCCGCAGACGATGCTTACATGCTAATAAAAACCAGCCAGGCAAAAACATATATGCACAAGACTGAGCAATTTGTCACCCTGGGCTATCATGGCTGTTCCCCTGCCTATTGTAACAATGCCAGCATTCAAAATAGTCAGAAAGGAGCTTACAGGAGCTGAATGCCAGCACATGTGTTTTTCCAGCTGGAACCGAGTCCTGGACCAGCTTCTGAATTCTAGTTTAAGTTTCTTACTCTCTCCCTCAAACAGGAAAAACACATAATGCAAAGGCTGAAAGACCTAAAATAAAAACGTTGAAGAGAAACTAACTCTGGAAAGAGTCCTAAAAACATCGCTGCGAATCTGGAAGTGTTAACCATCCCCCTGCCGCACACGTACCTTCCTCTCCAAAGAGCCTCGCCGGGGCTTGCCTTCCCACAACGCGGGGCCACAGACCCCCGTCTCCCTCCCTGCCTCGCACCCTCAGCCCAGCACAGCCCCAGCCCCGGCGGGGCTCTTGGGCTGGGGGGAGCTTTCCATGTCTGCCCCAGCCTGGCTTTGAACACTGTACATCTGAAAACTTTCAAACCCTTCCATCCTTTCACTGTTTTAGTCTTGCAGCACTAATAAAGCTTCCTTCCCAGCCCCTTGCCTTCTTCAGCAGCGTAATTTAATGCCATGTAAGTGCTTGTTTTAAAAAGAAAAAAAAAAATAGTTTGAAACCCTCTCCAAAGTTTACAGTCATCTACTCCAGGCGTAATCATTTCAAACTCTGCAGCACTTCACATTTGGTTAAAACCACTTCAGTTTAGAAGTGATTAGAGGTTGAAGATTTGCAGTTTAAAATTTAAATCAAACTGTTTAAAATTATTGGAACACTTCACACATTTAAAGCAAATCATTTTAGTTATTTATTTATTTTTCCTTCCCAGTAGTTCTGAATTTTCAGTAGCAAACTGCAGAGCAGAGGCAGCTATTGAAAAATCAGGAGGGACCAGAAGTCAAAATTTAGGGCTTCAAATCACAATAACTTAGAGAAGAGAAAGCTATGAAAAGGACAGTGTTTCCACAATGGCAAGGACAGAAAAAATATCCATGGATACACAGAGAAGCATGGGAATGGATAACCATAGCGTGGGGTTTAAAGCTTGTGCTAAAATATTATTTCAGATTGTTTGCAGCCAAATTCCCTTATGTATAAAAAGTATATACCAGAGGCAAATAAGCACACTATACTTTTTATATAATTTTATTTCATCTTTCTAATATTTCTTTTTTTAGTTAGACAAATTAACAGAAGGACAACAACAATAAATCTTCCCCTCCAAATGAGGATGTTCCTTTTTCTTCCCTTCCCAAAGACACAGACAACATCCCCAAACTTACCATTCCTACAAATTTAGATGGCACAACATATTATCTACATTTGACCTGCAAACTAAACTGTTATCTGTTCCATTGAAACTAATCCCGAGTTCCTCCCAAAAAGCACGAGTGTTCGTGTCGAACTGCAGTTCCCAGTTCAGAGTAAGACCCGCACAGTGCACACATGCAGGTAACCCAGAGCTGGACTGAGCCGTTACACAGAGCACAGCCTCACACTTCCAGATTAAAAATAAATAAATAAATAAATAAATAAATAAATAAATAAATAAATAAACACCAACAAACAAAAAAACCCAACAAGTCTGACGAAGCAAGGCGAAAAATTAAATCCTAGTTTACATCACCACTAGAAGCGGGCAACCCCCGCTCCCGGGCGGGCTGGGAAGGAGGAAGGCAGAGCAGCTCCTCGGTTCAAAAACAAACCCTGCACTCGTTTTCTAGTTTTCCACCCCCCGGGGCAGGGCAGAGCAGGGCAGGACCGGGGGGACTGGGCCGGGCAGGGCCGGCAGCCCCCCCCCACACACCCGCCGCCGCCTCCGGGCCGGGCCCCCCACAGCCCCCTCCGCCCCGCTCCGTGCCGCGCCGCCGCCCCGCTCCGTGCCGCGCCGCCGCCCCGCTCTGCCCCGCGCCGCCGCCGGCCTCGCTCCGCTGCCGGCCCCGGGATCCCTGTGCCCTGCTCCGCCGCCGCCCCGCTCTGCCCCTGGTCCAAGCCCCGCTCTGCCCCTGGTCCCGGCCCCGCTCTGCCGCTGGCCCCAGCCCCGCTCTGCCTCGTTGCGCGGTCGTGCCGGGGCCGCAGCAGCGCCCTGCTCTGCCTCCGCCCTGGAAGCCTGGGCTCGATTTGTTTCTTCTTTCAGGGCAGCAGGTGGGAAAGAGGACGGCCCTCGCGTGTAATTCTTTAAGTGTCCCTAAAATACATGTATATGTACTTATATCCGGCTTTCATCAATGCTCCTCTGGCTTCAAAGATCAGTGAAGGGCCTTTCTAGTTAGCAAAGGGTCATTTGCAGGTTTTTATGGTGCTTGGACTCCTTAATATTGCCACAGGAAAAGTAATGAAACATAAAAGTAAGTAAAAATCAAAAGCAAGATACAGAGCATTGTGTTTAACAAACCCATCAAAGGCAGTTTTCATCCCTCTCTTGCATATCCTTCCTATTAGCATTACCTAACGAACCACAATTTCTTTACCAGGTTCATCTACAGCTATATATGTATGGGAGAGATTATATATACAGGTTGTATTAGACCCCATACCAATTCTTCATAGATGGGAATCTCCATCTAACACGCACCCCCCCCCCCCCAATAAAAAGGGGGGGGGGGGGGGGGGAAGAGGCGGGAAAAAAAGAAAATTACAACTTTTTTTTTTTTTCAAGTACTCACAAGTGATACTCAACACTTGTACATTTAGTATTCAAATCTTTCATGATCTTTATATTAAAACTTCCTACTTGCCACATGCCTTTTTAAGCAGTACTAGTCTTTGACACACACACTGAAATCTACCCAGTGTGTTAAAGTTATTGAACTGTCGTGAACTTCCTGACAACAGTGCTCTGCTAATGCCAGTTTTGATTCCACTGACATTAATCTTGGTAGGGCTGAGATGCTGTTAATACTTACTTCCTAAGCGAGGTAACCCCTTCAAAGGCTGACACACACCACCTCGCCTTGTTCATCAAATATATAATCTTACTAAATGCTGTAATCTTAAATCCCAACCTAGAGTAACTAGCAGTGCTTACATTATCGTTTTTCTTTAAAGTTCATCTAAAGGGGAAAAAAAATTATCTATTAAAGAATTGCAGATTTCAAAAACTACACATTCAGAACTTAGAACCAACACCTTCTCCATATACTGCACCAAACTGCTTATTAAGCTTTAACATCAACACAATCTAAGATTATTTCTGCTTTTCTGCTAGTCCACCACACTTCCATGAACACATCACAAATGAATCTTCCAGAAGGTCCCACTGAAATTTTAAAGAGCTCTTTTTTTTTCCCATTTGACAACTTTACATCTTCAAATTAAAAAGGGGGAATGTGGTTATAGCATATAATGTAGAAGGAATTATAAAAATGGCCCTTCATTGCCAGTGCCTCAATGACAGCTCATTTTCTTGTGCCAATAGGAAGAACAAGATTAGAAGTGACTCTAATTCTTACCCAGACTTCAGGCCGGTGAAAGTCAAGTTAAAGAAATAAGGCTCTCAAGTCTCTGGAGGGCAAGGGTACCAGTCACTTATTTCTTATGAACACTTGCTGACATGTGCACTAAGCATAATAATAATAATTTTATTTATAAAGTGCTCCTCCACCAAAATGCTTGGGGCATTGTACAATATCATAAAAGCAATTTAAAATACATTTTAAAACATTGGAAATAATGGACCACCCTCTAATAATAATAATTTTTATTTAGAAGATTATGACAAGAACACTGGCCTAATGTTAGGCACTCCCATCAGCTACAGCAGAGGAGAAAGAAAAAAGGAGAAAGAAGGAAAAAAAAGGAGAGGAGAAGAGAGGAGAGAAAAAGGAAAAAGAAAAAAGAAAGAAAAAAGAAAAAGGAAAAGAAAAAAAGAAAAAGAAGGAAGAAAGAAAAATAAGGATAACAAAGAGAAAAATATCTTCTGGTTTTGATTTATAGTTTAAAGGCTCCTAAAGCATCTGGGTTTTAAAACTCACACATTCGAAGTAGGGTTGTTCTCCTACGTGTAATGAAAATCATAAGGGAATAATATGACTAACAAATTGCAGTCAGGTAGTTAATTCTCAGCTCCTGTTAGCTGGCATTGATGCTTCAATTTTCCAGACTAGCTTGAATTACTTCATTTCCTAGCTTTCCCTGTTGTAAGTGATATTTCTTATAATGTTAATGCAGGAGCACTTGGACATTTTTTTCCCTTTCATATATATTATGTATGTAAAATTTTTAATTAATGTTTACTTAGGGATAAAAAGAAGAGTTTTTGCATCACGGGAATGGCCAAATTTATCGCACATGCTAATCTCCTAGTGTCAGCAAAGTTACCCTGGGGATACATTTGGCTCTATGTATCACACTATCATATATAATTCCAATAATGGGCATCTCCTGGGGAATTAGAGACAGCAATCCTTAGAAAGACAACTGGGAAGTTCAGGGTGGGGTGCTGGAATGTGCTTTGAAAATACCTGGTGCTGGAGGTCTTCTCCCCAGGCTGATGACGAAGGGGCAGTAACCCTGGCTCAGCAGCGTGGGTCTGACAAGGGCACCTGTAGCAGCACCATCCTGACCAGGACCCACAGTCAAACCTCAGGGCTGCAGTGCTGCTCGCAGCCCAGGGCTCTGCATACAGTGGTACAGAACTGGATTTTTTGCTTTTTTTCAAGAGGCCATGCGTGAAGATTCCCACCGTTATTATCGCACATCCAGACTGATTCTGCAAAGCAGGTTCAGAACCACTGAAAATTTTGGCTAAGTAGGACAGAGCAGGTCAGATGGAAAGACTTCCTTGCTAGGCACAGTCAGAGAACATAGATCAGATTCCTAATTAGGACTCTACTAATTATTTTTAAGGGATGTATATGCTTAACGAGAAACTTCTGCTGAGTGTCCTTGTGCACTCCACATTTCCTGTGCCATCAGTGTTTTTGTAGCCACACTTAGAGGTTAAGATTTTCAAGGAAGACTCAGAATAGGTTCATTTTAATAGAACCTGATGAATAACTCCAAATTTGCTTTGAAAATTTCAACAGTGTCAAGGGAGCCATCCAGTCAGTCCATACACTCCTAAGAGAAAGGATTATAGCTTTACTTGTATTTTGGACAATGCCAAGCAACAATTCGTATTTAGCAAACACAAACACATTCAGATAGGATTGACTGGTCTCACATTCTCAAATGTGAATATGCACCCAACAGGCAGACAGTTCTGCTCAGGAATAGAACTGAAATTATTATAACCAACTCACCACTTGATTCTTTTAAGCCTTTTTCTGTGCCGGTTGCACCTTTTCACTGAGTAGATTTACTTTGGTCTTTAAATGGTATTTTCCTCATTGAATTTCCTTGTTGCATGCTCCTTTGCATGTTTCATTGCTTAGCATTATCATTCATTAATGTTTCAGCTGCTTTCTTTTGTCTGCTGCCCTTCTCCTGTTAAGATCAAGTTTCTTTGCTAGTCAAATAAGTTATCCCACTCTTTTTATAATGCCTTGGTTTCAGCTTAAAAAAAAATAAAAGCAGGAGGATACAAAATCTTCAAATGGCTTATTAGAATTCAGTATGACTGGCAAGTGTCATTTAAAAAAGAGATACTGCACCTTTAATAAATTTAATCCACGTCTGATTACAGAGGAAGAAAGCTCTTTTTTAATCTTACAGAGCTGGAATATTGCAATAACTGTTCCATCTGATTTTAAAAATAAGATTTGCTAAAGGTCAACGTATCTCCTGGCCACATATGCAGCAACATTGAAATTTCCTTGGCCAGGGAATAAAAAGATTCTATCATTAAAAATAAAAGCGCAAGGACATCTTGCAAGCCCATAGGGTTTTTAGAAAGAGAAGGAGACATTTCGTTATCAACTAGCAATCATAAGATTTTTAAGCAATATCTCTAATCTGCTTCTCTTCCCCCCACCCCCGCTCCCCACAACCCCCCTTTCCTTTTCACATCAAGGTCTTTTTATCTTCCAATTTTGCATCTAAAGATGAGGTGAATGCCATTAGCTCAATTCAACCTCAAGTGTAGTCAGATGTGCCTGTGATTTCTGAAAAGCACTGTCTAAGGTCACATTAAAATGTATAAGAGCTTTTCTGTTCCTGAGAAGGGGGCTTATTATCCATCCATGGTGTAAGGGAGTAATGTCAGTGGCCATAGACTAGGGTGAAAACAAAAGAGATACCAGGGTTTCAGGCTTTTGTCAGGGAACCTCTCTGCCTCCCTTTTATTACTGTCTGAAGCTCTACAGATAGCGCCAGGAACTGTAAACTTGGGCAGCTCTGGGGGAGAGAAAAACAAGTTCAACAGGCTCAGACTCTCCTTCCCTGAAACTTCCTATTTAAACACTTAACTCTTTCCACAAAACTAGAACCCCAGAGCACCACTCCACTCCCACTGAGGGGTTTTGCTCCATGTGTTTCCCAGCGGGGAATGCCACCACCTCGGTGGCCGCTGGAGCCTCGAGCCTGAAGGGGACAGCGGCACCAGCTCTGCTTTGAGCACACCAGTGTCCTCAGAAACCATACCTGGGAAATGCTCTTTGGGCTTAGAGTCAGGACAAGATCAGAGCTGCCAAATTTGGCAGCAAATTGGAGTGCCTTTTTTTTTTTTCCTTTAATTTAAAAAGGGCTGTGAAGAGAAGTTAATGAGTGTTTACCTGGGCATGATGTCCATGTTTTCCTGCAATTGAATTAAGAAGCTGTCACTCAGGGATGATGTGAGTCATCAGTAAAAAATATTACAGTATCAACAGTTTCTGTTTTCCTTCTTTAAAAAAAAAAATAACGGTCAAAAAGAAAATTCAGTCATAGGGGCTTTTCAAAAACAGATATTCATGACCTATTTTAAAACACATTTAAAATGTAATTGCATATTTTGGACTTGTTTCCCATTTCAGACCTTTGTGTGTGATGTTGTAGCTCTGAGTACCTTGTAGACATCCCTTCAGGGCCATGTGCATGGCTGACTTACAGCAGTCTAATGTCTTTAAGAGACGTAGGCACGCTCTTTCTACTGCACAACTCTGCACTGAACTCCCATGACCTGGTACAGAAGATACAGTCTCTTGGTGATCTACCGCTGAAGCTGCAGGTAGGCCTTTTCTGGAAAAATAAGGGATTATTTCCACAATTTCAACAGCCATTTGCCCCAAGGAATGGGTAAACTAAAAGCATGAGACAGGCTTTTTCCTTTTTTTTTTTTTTTTTTTTTTTTCCAAACAGCAGGTCTGATTCATCTCCTCTCTGGAGCACATTAAACACAATCTAATTTTAAAAGGGTGGGCCAAATGTGTTCAGGGCATAATACTCCTGAATGTTACACTAGGAGTTAATCTGACCCGTAATTTTCCAGCTTGGTAAATTTTCCCATCTTGCAACAGTGATGCCAGTTAAGTGACTCACTGTGATGAGGTAATGTAGTGACTTAATTACCATTGTGAACAATAAAGTTACCGTGCAGTTTGTGTACCTTGAAATGGCACGAAAGCCAGTAAAGGTAAATCCTGGCTTTAGTGTGTACCAATGAGCTTATTAGAAGGAATAATAGACTGATATTTCTCTTCTTTGTGAGTAGGGTTGATAGCTTCTGCAATATTTTTTCATGGTACTGCATATTTTCAAACCTTGCCTCTAACTCATTAGCTTTTTCCCATGCAAGCGACTGCCTGTGAAAAGGGAGCTAAGGCATGTTTGCAAACTCCAGGCAGCAACACAGATCTGTAATGCAATCTGCACAATCATTGTGGCATGCAAAGACAATTGCTCGTGCAAAGGAAGATTTGACATCTCCGAGATGTTTTTTGCCTGGTAGATAACACGAGCTTGAGTAGAAATCGTTCTGTTTCCACGTGCCAACAGTGCAGTTGACATGTTCAGATGATCCCAATGTAGGTTTCATTTATGTGTTCCAAGTAAAAACAGCAACGAATATTCAGCAGCCCAGGCTTCTAGCCCAGGCAAGGCAAAAACCCTCCTCAGGTTGACCTGCTCAAGGTGATACCCAAATCCAGGCCAGCTCTAAGCATATCAGAGACAAAGCGAGCTCTTCTAATCCTTGTGGAAAGATAACAATGTGTTGCCTTTGTCCCTTCTTGAGAAAAAATTACCATTGGTTGGACAACACCCATTCCTGGCCTCATGTGGCAATAGGTACAAAAAATTAAGCTCTTGGTTACATCACCATATTATCCTATTTGTCATTTGGTTACATGAGTGTTATCACTTTCCATCAACCCCATGGAGCACAGGCAGGAGACTGACCAGCACTTCAGCCTTCACCCTTGCCTCACTAATGTCTAGAGGCCGTCACTTCACCTCAGTACAAAGCACACCTGGTGCCTCTCACAGGGCTAAAAACACTTCCTCTGCAGACTCCAGCCAGCCTGGGATCAGAAGGATGAGTTAAATACATAACTTCAAATATAGTCAAAGTTGCAGTAGGCTACTTGGTTGGTTTCCACACCCCACATGCCAAACACATCCTCTAAATTACTTCCTTATTTGTCATTTATGTACTTTTGAATTTTAATGAATAGCTCTCTCGTTCTTTGCCAAACTCCTATATTCATAGAAAGCTGGCATTTCACAAATATCAAAGAGTGCTGCTAAGTGAACCAACCTCAGAGAAACTCAGGAATCATCATTCAAACTCCCTGTTAAAACAGGAAAACAGCTAACTGACATTTATCTGTTAAAATACAAATAATATTTTTGCTTATCCCTTCAGTGATCCCACACAGCCCAGGAACATCTCCCAGAGTGCTGGGGCTGCAATTTTGTTTTGATGCCTTGAGCTCAGCCTTCAAAATCTGCAGCAATATGAATCAGACTGGACTTGCAGTATTCTGCTGTTCTTTTTAATAGGAAAGCTCATAAAGAAATTAACACAATTCCCCCCCCCTCCTTTTTTGGAAGCTATTTGACAGTAGATCATATTTCTTTTAGTAATGCACATCACTGTTTCCACAGTAATACTGCAGTATTTCGACTAATACTGCAGAGCACAGACATTAACGTACTGATAACTGCAGAAATGTGAAACATTTTGTTTCATAGTCGTCTAGTTTTGTTCTATTTATTTATTTCTTTAGAAGGAAGCTTTTTTCTGATAAGCAATCTCTGACTTAAGGAACAGCTATAATTTTGTTTAGGGAAGATGAAAGACCTCCTCAGAGATCAAGGAAAAGAAAGAGGGAAAGAAATAAGCTAAAATCAACCCAGGTGACTTTTTCTTAGAGTCTTCCAATACAATGCATTGGCGAGGAAAAGCGAAGACAGGTATAAGACACCAATCACTATATTCTCCTACAGCACAGAGAAAAGATTTTAGAATCAAAGAGCATTTGGCTATCTTCTGTGATGAGAGATGGCTGCTTTGCTTAGATGGTCTCCACTAAAACAGACAGAGTGACAACTTCTCAGGTACAAAATTGGCTTGTTATGTGGGCTTTAAAATAAGCTGAAAGGAGAAGATTTTACTTAATCCAAAGAATCAAGCGTGTGCTTTTAACATACAAAATAAGACAGAAGTTGAGGTTCTGAAATTGAAGATGAATAATAAAAGTACTAAAGTCATAAAGTGGCTTTATGTGAATGGAAATTCTGTATGGGAAACAAGCAAGAAGAACTAGAAATATCACTAAATAATGGAAAGTATGAGTGCAAGTGAAACCTTGTAAAATGATTCTCATAACCAGAATATCAGTACGGACAGGTTCAATTTATATAGAAGAGATACAATGGGAAGAGACAGAGGAGGGATGATTTTGTATGTGAAAAACCTCTCCAATGCCAGCAGACGACAATATGAAAATGGAGAATAGGGTAGTGAAATTCTTGGATAAAGACAAAAGGAATGAAAATCAAAGGGGAATCTACAGGAGGTAAACGCTATAGATCACCAAGACTGGAGGAAAGCAAGAATAATAATTCTTGGACCAACTCTCAAGATACTTGTAACCACAGGATACCCTCCCCATTGGAGAGCTTAATTTCCCAGATATTTGCTGTGCAGCTAGAGCAAGATACAGGCTACATCAAAGAGATTTTTAAACTGTGTGGGAGACAGCTTCATAATCCTGACAGGAGAGATTCCAACTGGTGGAAAAGTCAACCTGGAAGTAATTCTTCCTCAGAGGCTTAAATTAATCATGTAGAAACGACCAATAAAGAGACTTAGAACCAGTTAACTACCATCTTCTTGCCCTGAGAGAAAGGGATTCATGGTAAGGTATACATTTTAAGAAGCCGTATTTTAGGTAGGAATGTTAATTCAAACCCAACCCTCTTTCCTTCAAATCAGTGACAAAGCAACCATTGATTTTGTTCTTTGATGCTGGCTTCATCTCCATCTTGACATTGAGTCACATTGAGGTAAGAATTGGAAGTACACCAGCAGTTCTACACAAAGGGGAGGGATTCACCTGTGAGATGTTACCATCTGAGACACCAAACCTGTGTGCCAAATCACACTGCCTAGTCAAGACAGAGACATCTCCCCAGGGTGTTTCAACCCACCTAAGATCTGATTGCCCTCTGGATACGACTAGGCTTCTATGTGAAGCACCTTAGGCACAGAGAAATAATCCCCTGTTCGATCCTCATGCGGATGCTGTTATGCTCCCACTAAGAATAGATATTCTTTATGTGAAGCAGCTTACTCTGACGGTATCCATATGGAGAGCGGGTAGGAAATAGTTCCAGTGTTGCATACTGTGTGCTATTTTTCCTACCTAAAGAAGACTGATGGATATATTAGAATTCATCTGTGAGAAAGCAAGCTGTGAAATCTCAAAGGACATCAGAAGCAATTGTTTTTAGGGTCTACATGTAGCTCTCAGCCATGTTTTGACCGCAGAATGGTGGTCTGGGTGACATTGATACTGTTTTTGCTTGTGAAGTTAAAAATAATACTCTCAGGCAGGAGGGTTGAGGGAGGACAGTAGCTTCTCTTGCTGAGCTCTTTCTGTCCCTTTTCTGGAGACAGGTTGCTTCCCTATCTTCTTCCCAGTAAATTCACCTATACGTTTTCCCCCTATTTAAATTAATCTTTACTCAGTAAGAGTGACCAGAATCACATTGTACACCCTATTCCAGAGATCCTTCCATGCCATATGCAGTACCGTTAATATTTTGCTATTTCTATGAGGTGTGCCTTACATGGCATTTCATTTGCCTTTTTCACAGCCACATCATTGCCAATGGCTTAGACACATCTCTATGGATTAGTCTGCAATGTTTGAGATGCAGACATTTGTCATCCGTTTAAACGAGTCCCCTTTTTCTAGCAGAAGTTCTTGTTACTGTTTCCTAAGTGAAGTACTTTGTACTACTAAACTTAAACCAATTTCTAGTAGTACCATTATCCAAACCATTTGTATTTCTCCTTCTCCTAGCTATTGAAAGCATAGAGTCAGTTTTACAGTGATGATAGAAGCTCTCATGTTTTCTTGTAGCATGAAATCTGGGGCTAGCAGCAAAGACCAGAACACAGAGAAAAATCTTCAGACTGTGTAAATCAACAAAGCTCCTTTGATTCAGTTTTCACAAGGATGTGGCTCCAAATCTCTAGCATGTAAAAATGTAGTCCAGTTAATGTGGAAGAAAATCCAAGTGCTATTGTTATTTTTGAAGATTTAAGATTATTATTCATTAAATGCACTGGGACAAGAGAAATCTCATAAAGAAAAAAAAAAAAAGGTAACATTTAACATTTAAAATAAACTTGAAGATTCTTATCTTAATATGGAAAATAATTTTTCTACCATAGATTTGAGATGTTAATAAGTTTTCCCTTATGCAGACTAACTTGAAAAGAATACAAATGTCACAATCTGGATTAAAATCATTCCTACTCTATTTGAGATATACATCTTGTAATCAAGAACATCCAGGTCTCCCTTTTATAGGCATTGCTATATTCCCTAGGGGTTTTCCATGCTGAAGTTAACTTATGCAAGTAGAAAATGTAGACAGAGTGAGACTTAGAGCACCAACATGCAGGGCAGAAATCTGTATACCTGAAAAATGGATGAACTCATTTTAAAACTGATTTTGCTAGATGCACACTGTCTTTTAAGGGCTGTCTCTTGCCTTTCCTGGGTTCTCAGAGCTCTCTGTCAGTTCAGAGGTACAGCTCCTTACTGGATAATCACCAAGGCAGCTTGTGGTAGGTATCACACAGGGATGGAAGCAGTTCAGAGTTTCTGAAGGTAAGGTAAATAGGTTTCCATTAATTGGAAAGAGCACTCTTTAATTACTTTTCTAGCCCGGACTAGCCTATTCCAATGCATATCATAATTCAGAATACAGTATACTAACTAACATCTACAGAATTTTCATTACAAAGGGTGAAGAACTAACTTTTTTGAAGCCAAAGGTAGTTATGCCATTGATTTTAACAAGGTCAAGAATTCACCACGAGATAGATAAAGTTATTCTTGACTAGCACTCAGTGCTTGTGTGAGCAAAAACAAGTCACTTCTCCAGGCTTCTGTGGTCTCTCCCACAGCTTGTTTTTATATTCCAGACCATTAGCACAAGGACTGTCTCCCACATATGTTTGACCGAACCTAAGAGGGTGGGAAAAGCAGCACACAAAAGGTCTCAAGGCGGTAAAAAAACCCCACTAATAAAAATAATAAAATAAACCTAGTATAAAACAAGATTTCTAAACACTGGATACATAAGAACATAAAACCCATCTTGGATCAGATCAGCCTGTGCCCAGTGATGGATGCTTGGGAAAGCAGCAGTGACAGAGCTCCAGGCTGAGCCTTGTCTCTAGTTTACCTTCCTGGCTTCCCTCAATTGGCTTTAAAGACCCTATGAAGGAGAGCTTTCTTCTGAAACATATGATTTAACAACCACTGCTGGACTTCAAAGAATATATCTAATTCTTTTTTTAACTAATTTTTACTTTGCACTTGTGTTATATCCTATTCTATGTTTTGATTATGCACTGCACAAAAAAGGAAGGTTTTGTTTGTTTTACACCTAATAATTTCACAGGACTATGAAAAACGGAGCCTAATCCTTCACTAATCACATCCTCTGCAATATGAGTTAATATGCTTCTGTCGTATCCCTTCAGAAGTTATTTTCCAAGCTAAAAACTCTTTCCAGTCCACAATGTATGCAAGGCATTTCTATACCTGGTAAAACATATTGCATTTCTCCATACTGCTTTCAGGTACCTTTGTCTTTTTTGAGATAGGATAACCATAACTGCATTCAATATTTAAGACACAGTAATGTCATGAACATGTACAATAACATAATGATGGTTTCAATTTTTTCATCTATTTCTTACCTAATCATTTCTAATATTCCCTTTGCCTTTCTTGAGCTGCTCCTTTTGAACTCTCCCAAATGATTTCAACATCTCTGAGTACCTATACCATCCTGTCCATGGATACATAGGCATGAACAAACAAGGACTTCAGAGAGCATTCTTCCCTCTATACAACTACTTTGCAGTTACCACCACTGAATTTCATTTGCCATCTTAAAAGACAGTCTCTCTGGATCATGGGATATTCCAATCAAAGCTACTAAATGAATGCTAGGCAAAAGTTAATTTTGTCAGATTAAACTTTTAATAATTTTCCTTTATAATAAATTATACTATTGTAACCAACTCAACCGCAGGTTATTCAGGAGTATGACAAGGTTGCAGAGTCTCCCTGGAGTTCCCATGGAAAATGAGAAGTAATATTGATGGCAATACTGGTGTAATCTTACAGAAGCAGATAGCATGCAAGACACAGTTGATGTTCCATGTGGCAATTACAGAATTTAGCTGCAGTACTTCAACTGAATACTGGCACCATCTCCTAATTAAATGATTCCACTTTACAGGACAGCCATATACTCCTCTGACTGAGTAAATAAAGGACTGTACAAACTTCCATCAACTTAGCAAAGTTTTTTCCTTTTCTTCTTTTCCTTTTGGTCTTAGATGATCCCTCTGCTTCCACACCTAACATAAGGTAGGAAATATAGGAATGGAAGACAATTCTGAAGAACAAGTAACATGGTATGGAACTCAGCATCCCCATGGCATACATATTTTGAAAAAAGTACCCCAAGATACCTTTTTTTAATTATATGTTAAATTTCTCCTGGTTCTGATTAAAGAAAGCCTCCATTCTTTTCCAAAAATTAAGATATTATTTATATACATATATAAAAAATATCTGAAGGATATTTTTAATATCTAGAATATCTGAAGGAGAATATTCTCCCAGCACTGAGCCAAGGAGGGAATTGTTTGGTAAGCAATGGCAGGAGGCTGATGCCATCCCTTCACTGCACAGACTACCAGCCAAAGAGCACCACACAGCTGCAGTTTTACAGAATGATTTTTGAAGTTCTGTGACAATAAAAAACCCCCTGTTTTCCACTTATAATATCAAGACAGGAAGAGCTTTTCTGACATTTTATTATATTTATAAAGATATATTCTAAACTAGCATATAAACACATTATTTTTACAAATAAAGATATAATAATATACACACAAAATACATGGTTATGCTTTTATAGATAAGAAGAAGCCTATAGGTATTCTATAGGGCCTATGTAAAAATGTAGGGAAATTATCCACTGTAATGTCAGGGACTAAAGGAGTTATGCCTATGATGTCCTGCTATTTAATAATTTTATATGGAACACATCAGATATACAGCTAATGGAAAAGTATGGAGATATCATAGCTCTTAACTTATTTGGAAACTATCATCATATATAGCAATCATATCACTCTTAGGTTGTTACTTTAGCATGGAAAAAGAGTGAGCCAAATTCACCTCTTCTGGAACATCACTGAACTGGATGATGGGTGAATTGCCATAGCCTTTCCTGTGCTTACACATCACACAAGGTTCATAGCTTACTGGCAATTTTATTTTAAAACAAACCTCCTGTTGTATTTAGGATGCATCAGTAATTACAACTTTCAGTACATAACCTGGGACTGGCTTTTGCAAATTTGCAAATTTACCTTGTAAATCTGGAGAACCCCAAAATTAGGTTCACTTCCTCTGTTTACAGAAGAGAAAAGACACATGTGGTTTACAAAATGTTTCCCCAGAAGGAGAGCGCTAAACATCTGAGTAATGCGTGAGATTTACAAACTAAAGCCTACGAAAGTGGTTTTCCAAGAGCAGCAATGATTAACACAACCCGTCGGAGCTTTATTTATTAGTTGGGCTCTCTGTGCCAACTCCAACCACAGAGTTGGAGGCATGAGCATGTGTGCACTCATACACACGCGTGCACACGCACACATAATGCACTTGTTGTTGCAACATGCTATTAAGATATTTCCTTCCTTTTGTATAGAAAGCATTATAGAAGATTAACCCGCTCTGCCTTTTCTTCCCAGCACATTGTGATTCTTCAGACTCAGAATTCATGTAATTCTGAAATTCAAACTGGAGGAGGTTTTGCTCATTTTATGCAGATCAAAGGCAAACAGGAAAAAAAAATTATGCCTCATATTCAATGCAAGAGCCTTTTCATTTCTAAGTTATGTAGATGATGACCCCTCCGCAAAAATAACAATCTCTAGGAACTTGGAAGAAGAAACTGTAGTCCCAGTTGCTTTGACCTAAATAAAGTGTCTGTGTAATTATCTTTAACAGGGCTTGCCAAACCATCATTTTATACTGTTCAAATGCATATTCTGAGAGGGGATGGAAATTTGAGGGACAGGATGGCAAGCAAAGTACATTTTATTTTTCTGAACAATTAGAAAGATTATAATAATACAGCAAATACTGTGCATCCTGCCACTATGTGCCATCTTCAATCCCAAAGGATCTCAAAGGGACTTGTCACTAATTCCATTTTTCTCGTTCCAAAAAATAACATGTCAACCTTTAACTATTTTGTTCCATACAGTACAATACATACTTAAATTTCCTGCTTCCTTTTTCATTCTCATGAAACTGCCAATGTGCATTTGTTTGGTTTTGTTTTGTTTTGTTTTTTTCCCAGTGACTAGGGATTCCATGCAATCTTGATAAACAGGCGTCTTTGCTCAAATACAAGACAAATTTTGTTCATAAATCATACCTTCCTTCTTCATTGCAGACATTTTGCAAACCTTTTGGAGAGGATTGGGCAATTTTAGTTATGCAATAAGAAAACTGATAAAATCTTATTTTGAAAGCTTTTGCATGGAAAGAAAATCTCAGTTCAGTTGTTGAAAACTGAGGAAATGAGAAGTGAGAATTTTCTTTTTTTGATGAATAATTTTTTTTAAAAATTGAACTTTTGATCAAACGTCTATTAAACAAACAAACAGAGCTATTTTATACTGGTAATTCATTACACTGGAAAACATGATTAACGGGACGGTGTAAGAGTTCAATACCATAACATCTTTTTTCGTTATTGAAGTACAGATTGATTTGTGAGATACACACCCTAGCAGCTGCCTGAAACAGAAGATATGACAAAAAATAGGAGAAACATGTTCAGCATTCAAAAATGTTTTGTAGATTTTTAATAAAAACTGAAGTTCTACTTTCTCAAAATTTTTTAAAAAAAAGGAAAAACGAATAAACATCTTGGACTTTCTCCTCATTATCTTAACCTGACATTTCCTTAACCTGACAAATTAAATTCAAGAGTCTTTAGAACTTGACTGTTTGCAACTTCAAGAGGGATATTTATAGACAGAAAATTATTCCCTGACTTGGAGTGTGGCCAGGGCACTGCAGAGAGCAGCATCTTGAGAAAAAGCAATCTGGTCAAAACAAGGGATGTGCTCATGCTAAACTGTTTAATATAAAACCCTCCTCCTGGAAACTAGACAAACTGTCAGACACTACCACAGTGACCACCCCAAACAAAGCAGTAAAGCATTTCATCATGAATGTTATCCCACACTGTGTATTTTCAGACAATAGACGCTAGTTTGTTCGCAATGAGTTTGAGCAATTTACCAGGAAATGTGAAAGCTGGTCAAGTAGAGAAAGGAAAAAATTTCCAGCCTATTACAGAAAACCTCAATGAGGAAAAAAAAAAAATAGAGGGAAAGGATCTCTCCCAAACCAGATCTTACTATGTTGATACCTAGATCCATGCTTATAGTCCCTGTGTTTTTAGAGCTTTTTTAGACCCAACAGTGAAAGTAAGACAAAAACTGAGACTTCCAAAGTTCAAAGCATACAATAGCTGATGAACTAGAGACATCTCAAAACTACCATCAGGAGACCCTGTTGGGATCAAATGTAATCTCAGGAGAGATAATATTTTTGTGAGAAATATACATGTGTTGATCAGATAAAGCTTCAATCATGTAGCACAGCAGTGTCTGGGCATATTATTCACAAATATCACAAATACACACATTACAAACTCAGGACATTAACATGAAGGTGGTACTGAGATTCAGTCAGCAGGTTGTGGAAAGGAACATAGCAGACAAACAACCAGCAAACATCAGAACAGACTTTCAAAACACCCTGCTAACAGAAGAACCAAATACAAGCCAGTCTCTTATCATCACAAGAATAAATTGCATTGGCACCAACATCAAGATGCCTGCAAGGTAAACACAAGACTTTGTACAATACTGGCATGAAAAAAGTAACTCTCTTAAACCCAGAAGAAAACACCTTAATTCCCCAAGTGAGTTGAAGGCTCACAACAACCATAAAAGAAAAAAACAGTTTAAAGTTATATAATTGATGAGAATTTTAAGTGTATAAAAAAGTTCTGCTAACCACCTTTAATGTCATTATTTTAAGTACAGTAAAAAGCACATTAGAAAAAGGTGGCTTCCCAAGAAGGGATATTGTATTTTGGTAGGCTGCTTATGTGATACATTTATGTCTGATATCTTCGAAAACCATGCTTTCAAGAAGTGCCTCATGAGAGAGGACACTATATGTATAGGAAGGACTAAAATCTGAACTATGAACTGCTTTGGCTCTCTCTTTTTGTGCTTGAACATCAAATACCAAGGACATCATTTCACTTTTAGTTCACTTTTTTAGCTTACCCGATAACCCTTAACACTTCCTTTCAGGGAAGTATAACTCCTAGGTGCTGGCTCTCTTCCTTTCTTCCCATGAGTGCAGAAAAGATGAAGTTACTAATGTCCTTCAAATTAAATGACAACAGCTGTTAAAGAGAAGGCATTGTCTGGGGTTCTAAAGAGACATGTTACTTGTCACCTTCTGTGTTACCTGTTAGTGCTGTGCTGACTTATTGCTTTTTTCCTCTTTAAAGTGGATTTCACATTTTTCTCTAGCAGCTCCTTTGGCTTCTGCAGGCCTTTGTTTTCTTGTTTATTTTGTTTTTATCTACAGGAACAATGCATGCTGGTTTTCCCATAGTCTTTTTGCACACTGTGACTCAAAATCACATATTTCTATTTCTTATTATCCACAACTGAAAATTCAAATATTTTGAATTAACTTTTTTGTTGAGATCAACCTTCACCTAGTCTAGGAACAATCATGTAGCATGTCTATATGCTCTATTTTGGGTAGTTCTGCCAGTGTGCTAAGCTAACCGCACTCTACTCAGCCACAGTTTGCAAAGTATTAAACCTGACATAACAAGCCCAGCTGATAATAAACCCAAATACGCTGACTGCAAGAAGGCAGACAACTATCCACCACTTACAATGTCCCATTTTTTGCAGCTCAGCAGGGTTATGTCTCCTACATGTGCAGCTCACATATCAAGGCACGGACCTCTGAGAGGAAGCCAAGCCAATAGATTAATTTAATGTATTTACAGACACTAAATTTTTGAGCTAAAACACACATTCAGATTACCACTTTTCCCCTGCTAACACTCATGTTTAAATAATTTTCAACTTCTTTTTTAATTATTTGCTTTAGAGCCCACTTTCCAGACTGAATCTTTACACTAGGCAGACTGGATCTATGCTAGAGCAGCATGTCTTGTTTCTGCAGGCATTGGGTTTGAGATGTCACCCAGAAAGCCAACTGTCTTCTGCAGGGCAGGATAAAACACAAGAGAACAAAACTGTGGGGCTGAGGACCCCAGTACATGCAAAGAGGGTGATCAGATTCAGATATACATGGCATGCTTGTCCAGCAGTGTCCTGGCAAGCAGAGCTTGCAATGGGGGGGCAACTGGAGCCAGGCTCAGCCTTCTGAGGCCAGAATTTGCCCTGTCTCAACTCAAATTCAGACAGACAAGCAAGGAAGCTGCTGCAGATGTCCTGAATCATTGGTCTGTCCTTTTAGAACAATGTAAATCATGTGAGAGAGATCAGCTGAGGAAGTGAAGGAGGCAGGCGGCTCCTGTGCTAACCAATAACCCTGTCAGGCCTTCCCATTACACATCTCCTCAAACCCCACCAACTGAGGCAAGACTCAGAGGGACAAAGAAATCTATTAATTGTATTCCCTGAATAGGTCACAAACACCTCTTGCCCAGTAAACCACTCTCTCCGATACACCCTGAAAAATCATGAAGTCAAATTAGCAGAACTTGTAAAAAGCATCACGTTTGACAATCTCTAAAATACTGCAGTGGCAGAAGATTGGATTTGATATGTCTGGTGCTTATGGGCAACAAATTTCAAAAACCCTTTATCATTTGAGTTCTCTGTGTGACTTATGTGAAACTGTATTAAATGATGGCTGCAGTTTAATTTCCAGAAGGATTCTCTTCAAAACTACACTTCCACTTCCAAAAAGCAGCTAAGAAATTTGTTTTCCCCACTGAAAAAAAGCTCCTGACTTTGGGAAGTATTGGAATTGGTTATTATTAATTCTTCTGTGTGAAAATTATCTCCCACAGGCAAGTAGTCACAGCAGGTACCAACACTGTGCACATACAGACTGCCAGTCACTCAATGTGGGAGCAGAACTAAAGATTTTCTTCCTTCGGTCACAATTATTTTTTTCTCTCTCCCTATCTATAGCTTTCTCTGTAGGGAAAGTGATATTTGCTGTCATAGCTTCAGTCTCACTATGTAAGCTAAAAACATGCCCTGTCTCCACTACATGATTACAGGCAGACTTTCAACTCTGATAGTCTATGAGCTAAAGTCAAGGAACGTGCGCCAGCTGTTACAAAACAGTTTTCCTGGAAAATAGCCACCGGACCAGCAGTCAAACTAGGACATTCTACATACAAGGAAGAATAAAATTAAAAAAAAGCACAGCAGTGCAACACATGATTTTAATAAACTTAGGAATGCCATGAAATGTCCAGAAGAAAACATGTCTATACTAACCACTAAATTTGATGATCCATGAATATTCAAGGAGAGTACTGTGGCACTGAAACACTCACCCCACCATCTTCACTTACCATTACCACTGAAATCTGTTGCAGCAATTCAGGTGTCTTTCTGTCCTGTTGAAACTTGGATACTTGCTCATCTGAGTATCTGAGGACATCACATTATGTGATGTGTCTCACATCCATCACATGTTCTTTGTTCTCTCATCATCTCCCCATGGAGGAGGAGTATGTGGCGCCAGGCCTCTTGTTTTCCTAGGGATTTTTTTTTTTTTTTCGGTTTTCGTCTGCACATGTTGCTGAATACTGGATAAAGCAAGGTCACAAAGCATGTCTCACACTTGGAGTGGAAGACTGTGAGGCTTGTGATGGTCTTTAGCTTCTTAGGCTTTTGTTTTAATTGACAGAGAGCTTTCCTAAGGCCATATTTCCTTCACAGACAGGCTTCACCCAAGTGGAAGAGTGCTCTCTTGAGCCACAAGAACAAAACTATCAGTGGCCACCAGCAGAATGCCATTTATGTAGCTTTCTACAAACTTCAGAGGATAAATTCCAGGTGTCCCCCAGAGAATCCAAGTGAGGAGTTGGGGCTTGAACTCATTTCTGATCAGAAATTACTAAGCCTAATGATCCTTATACCGTGAATGATTACAACAAGAGAAAATATATGTACTGTAGCTTTATTTAACACCTGAAGCAACCTCTGCAACAAATGTTCACACCATTTAACTTTAGGAGAGAGTTTTGGTGGGAGAGTTACAAAACTCTTAATGACTGAACTCCCATGTGTTCAGAGGCTGGAGATTCAGAGCTGGAAGCCTGCTCGTCTTCCCAGATGCCCGGGCTCTTATGCCAGTTTGAACACAAATCGCACCACCACTAACCACAGACCTACTCACAAATAACAATGAACTTAAGGACTCAGTTCCCTCCAGACCATAATATTATGTAAAATCCAGGAGGAGCAGTCACAAAATGTGACAACACTGCGTGGCCATGATTGCTGGCATATATCATAAGAGGAAGGAGAATGTTTAGTCAGCTTGTCTATTGAGAGCTGTTGGCAGCCGGGAAGGACAGTTTTGGGCAGTTGTCAGGGAAATTGCAGATGGGTTAAACATTTCAGAGGGTCCTGGTATCTGAGTTGCAGGTGAATTAAGAGCTAGGAGGGGCAGATGACTGTGAGCACTCGCATGGAGGCTAGGAGGTGGTTCTGTGGGACTGTCTCTGACTGACCCTGTGCATTTTGAATGCAAAGTAGAACCATTCTGCCACACAGAACTGATGGTGCAGAAGCCAAGGCACACAGGAGGGCATTGCTACTTGTCTGGGTTTAGCATTTGGGTTATTCTGTTGTAAATTACCCAATGGAACTGCTGTGCCTCCTAGCTGAGGTCAATCATGAGGGACTGAAAATTTAAGTCAAAGAAAAGGGGGAATGTGTGTGTGTGTCTGTGTGAGTGTGTGTTTAAATACACATATTAGCTATTCTGAAGATTCACAACAGAAGTAATTGTGCTAGAAGCAAGAAAGCTAACATTTAAGACAATGAAAACAATGTCAGGACACCAAGAAAAAACAAAGACTCACATGTTTAGCATATGCATATCAAAGTTTCTAATGTTATCAGAAAGGCAGTTCCTTCAAGAAATGCAAAGTATTTTGATTTGGCTTGAACACGAGTATCCCCTTAGAAATGCTAATCAGTTAGGTAAAAATCTACAGAAGAATATTTTGTACAGATCTTTTGTCCTAGATACAGGTGAAATAGGAATAATTTTATGATGAGATATCTGCTATGTTCCCCCAAACAGGGCTCAGCATAGCATCAGTTCTAGCTCTACCTTAATCCATGAAAGCACCCCCTCATTATATATTTTTCATTAGTACAGGCATGAGCATTTTACTGTACATTATAAGCATCGTTTCAAAGCATCATATTCTTGTTGTGCCTCTAAGCATGCATAGATGTGTTTGGACAGGGCAATATGGGTTTATTGTAACTTTACCAGTTATATATTGCAAACAAAACACTGACAATAAAACAAGAGACAGAAAATCAATATGATGTCAGACAAATTAATTATCAATGGTATATGGAGTTTAAAATAATGGAATGAGATCATCCACTTAGTTATTTTCAGTGGTCTGCCTCACTGTGATCCTCTTTTGAGTTTAGAAAATTCTCCATAGGTCTGCATAAGCCGAATAATTACCTGTTCAATCAAGCTCCCCTCTCCACCTGCTTCTGCAATAAAAACTCAAACACTCTTCACCAGCCCCGCTAGTAGCCTTTGCCTCAGATCATACCACTTCCCACCTTTCTGGGACCTGCCACTACTGTTATGCCTTACTATCCCAACTGGGTAATGAGTACTTCCAATATCCAAATCTTTCCTTCTGCTACCACTTCCCGCTCAGGTGCCCAGCACCAAAACCCACCTCACTTCTGTGCTGACCCTCACCTCCACAAAGCCCAGCTCTTTCTCACTGCCCTCCCATTTCTCTAGCCTGGATTTTGTTCCCATGCATGCCTCATTCTCTCCTTGCTTCTTTTGGTCTATCCCCTATTTTGCATCTTCCACATCACCCGGGCTTTCTGTACTTTTTCTTCAAACCTGTTTGAAGGGCTTCCGCAGCTCTGTCCCACCTGCAGCTCCTATAATCTCCTGTGCTTCGTGCATTTAGACCAGATTTCCAACTTGAATGATTCAGTTACAAATTGTCCCTTTTTCAAGACAAAAGCAAATGTCTTCGGGACAAATCCTGAAATGATATGCATCCCCCTGATTTCAGGGGAAGGGTACAGGCTCAGAGTAGCTGAGCAACTCATACGCAGCTTTGCCCCTGGGGATGACTGCAACACATCACACTGATTGTTGAGAAGTTCTCATTACCCCAGTGATGGCTATGCCTAGTCCTGCCTAAAAGCCAAAGACAGGAGCTGGTATATTGTGTTTTTATAGTTGTGGGTCATTCACAGTTCTGTCAGATGCATTATAATCACAACAGACTTTGTTTGGCTGTTTTCAAAAACTTGGAATTGCTCGAGGGGAAAAGGGTGAAAAGCAACAAAAGGACTTAATTAAAGCGTATTCACTGAGGTCACCAAGTTATGACACATACATTTGGTTAAACAATTACATTTTTGTTCATTGTCACAAAAACTGGCAGTTCATATTTACAAGGGTGGTTTCTGTCTGTTAACTCCACTGGTGTATCTGGATGGAGTCTCCCCTAGCGTCAGCATGAGAAAGCAGTGGCCTCCCATAACCAACGTTTACATTGGACAAAATGTGATTTTTCAAGTTCTCCTCCCTACTGGATCACCAACCTTTAATTAACAGGACTCAGAGGTCAGTAACTCAGACTTTCTGCGTTATGAGACCCTTTCATCAGCAAATTATGGCTCTGATCACGCCTCCAGCCACAGCCCCAGGACAGCAGTAGGTTTTGCCGGCGAGTCAGCCCAGGAGCAGCCCTGGGAGGCTCAGCAGCTCAGAGACAGCCCCGGCGGCACACAGTTATCCTGCCCCTTCCTTGGGGCAGAAAAAGCTATCTACCACCAGCTTCTTCCAGCAGCAGCCTATAGCCCTCCGCGTGACAGCTCAGAGCCACTGCCCACACACCTGCCCGTGGGAGAGGGGAGCAGCTGAGGAGCTCCACCCAGTGCACCGCACACCTGGGCACGGGCAGGCTCACAACATCCGCACTCCTCTGCATGGACACAGAGATCTGCCCCAACAGGTTTCTTTCCCCAGCTGCAAAATGACTGAAATATTCTGCAGATGATAGGTCTGTGAGCAAGATAAATGAATTAACAGCCAGGGCCAAACCCTCAGCTGGGGAAATTTAAAGCCACACTAATTTGATGCAATATGGAGATTTCCTCTTTCCACCTCACACCCCCCCGCACCCATATTTCCCTGTAAACCAAAGCTTTTGTCCAGCAGATTCTTTCTGCAGTAAACTTTTACTAAAGATTATTCTATTGCTTTGGCCATCCTTCTTTTTCACCCCCTTCTTTTCACACGTTTTAATTTGATAGCTTTTAAATAAAAAAAGTCAGTGCTTACATAACTTCTAATGTGCCATCCTGACTGATGAAAGCCAGCGAATCTCAGACTAGAACCCGCCTGAATAATGGTGCTACAAATGAAGAAATAGAAGACACTTAGCAGAAAGTTGCCAAGAGAGGCTGCAAGATGCCAGATAAAAGCCAGTGATGTATCTGAGGAAACAAGGCAACTGCAAGAGATAAGAAGGCAGATACAGAGATTTAAGCTCAAGAAATAAAGCAGATTTTTGTAAATCAGGACAATGATATAAAGACAAAGATGAGAGAGGAAACCAGGAAGAACAATATTGAATTTATCAAGACAACACTGAACAAACAAAACAAAACTTGAAAGTACAGTAGGAGGAAGAAAGCACAAGAGAGGGAAATATCACTTTATTGCAGTGCTGGAAAAAAGACAGAACTCTGTAAATGATAGGGCACAAATCATTAAAAGGACTGGAGTATTCTACAGAGACTTGGAGTCCCGTGTTTAGAGCAACTAGCTGAGAAAAGAGTTTTTGCCTTCAAAAAGCATCTCTGAAATCACAAATGAATGAAATGCGTGGCCTGACCAAAGCATACAGTAGGTCAAGGCACTGGCAGGCAGTTGCCTTTGATAATCCATGGAACAGCCTGTCAGACAGCAGTGTGCCCTTTCTGATGTCTGCTTGGTGTCCTGTATAAAAAGAGCTGTTGGTTCCCCTTGCAGGAGATGTTTGTCTCCCTCACAAAAAGCACCAGGGCAGCTGGCACAACTGATTCTCTGAGCAGAGATGCTGAGAGCTGACTGGAGAGAAAGGATTTTTTTTTTTTTTTTTTTTAATATGTGCCTCAGAAACAGAGATATTCTGAATGAACAAATACAGCATCAGAGTTGCAAACATACAAGATGGCCCCAACTAGGAGAGCCTTTGAAGATTGCTTCAGAAAATTTTACAAAGGTACCATGAAGCTCATACACCAGCCTACAACACCAGCCATACAGATTCAACTGTCAGCCCCTGGGTATGACCATAGCAGCAATGTGTGGGATCAGAACCAAGGTCTGCATCTTCTTTCTCCAACAGTGACGAAATACAGGTGCATATGAAGCATCTAAGATCAAGGCAACATGTACAACCTTTCTCTAAATAGTCTTCCAGTCTCCAGCCCTTGATGCCTCAGCAGCTTCCTAGGCCAGAGATGGTTTCTGTGTATTCAGGAATCCTCAGAAGGTATCTCTTCTGTGAGCTTCAAAACCTCCCATTTAAGGCATGTAAACCTTTAGAAACATACAGCAAGGAGTTCTGCAGCTTACCTGCACACGGGGTGAAAAACCACTTCTGACCTTCTCCAGCCAGCATAATTTAATTGAATCATAGAATCATAGAATGGTTTGGGTTGGAAGGGACCTTAAAGATCATCTAGTTCCAAGCCCCCTGCCATCAGCAGGGACACCTTCCACTAGATCACATTGCTCAAAGCCTCATCCAACCTGGCCTTGAACACTTCCAGGGAGGGGGCATCCACAACTTCCTTGGGTAACCTGTTCCAGTGTCTCACCACCCTCACAGTGAAGAATTTCTCTCTAATATCTAATCTAAACCTACCCTCTTTAAGCTTAAAGCCATTACCCTTGTCCTGTCATTAACTGACCTTATGAAAAGTCCCTCCCCAGATTTCTTGTAGCCCCTTCAGGTACTGGAAGGCCGCTATAAGATCTCCCCGGAGCCTTCTCTTCTCCAGGCTGAACAGCCCCAACTCTCTCAGCCTCTCCTCATAGGAGAGGTGCTCCAGCCCTCGGATCATCCTCATGGCCTCCTCTGGACTCATTTTAACTGGTCCACGTCTTTCTTGTGTGGGGGGCTCCAGAACTGGACTCAGTACTCCAGGTGGGGCCTTATGAGAGCAGAGGGGGAGAAACCTCCTCCCTCGACCTGCTGGCCACACTTCTCTTGATGCAGCCCAGGATAAAGTTGGCCTTCTGGGCTGCAAGCGCACATTGCTGACTCATGTTGAGCTTCTCTTCCATCACCACTCCCAAATCCTTATCTTCAGAGCTGGTCTCAAGCCACTCATTGCCCAGCCTCTATTTATGTGTGGGATTGCCCCGATCCAGGTGCAGGACCTTGCATTTGGCCTTGTTGAACTTCATGAGGTTGGCACAGGCCCACCTCTCAAGCCTGTCAAGGTCCCTCTGGATGGCATCCCATCCCTCCAGCATGTCAGCCGCACCACTCAGCTTGGTGTCATCAGCAGCTTGCTGAGGGTGCACTCAATCCCCCTGTCCATGTCACCAACAAAGATGTTGATTAGTACCAGCCCAAATACCAATCCCTGAGGGACACCACTCATCACCAGTTTCCACTTGGATATTGAGCTGTTGACCCCAACTCTTTGAGTGCGACCATCCAGGCAGTTCCTTATCCACCGAGCGGTCCATCCATCAAGCCCACATGTTTCCAATTTAGAGACAAGGATGTGGTGCAGGACAGTATCAAACGCCTTGCACAATTCCAAGTAGATGACTTCATTTGCTTTAGCTTTATCCACCAGTATTTTAACCCCATCATAAAGGCCACCAGATTGGTCAGGCATGATTTGCCCTTAGTGGAGCCATGCTGGTTGTCACCAGCCACCTTTTCATTCTCAATGTGCCTTAGCATAGTTTCTAGGAGTATCTGCTCCATGATCTTGCCTGGCACTGAGGTGAGACTGACCGGCCTGTAGTTCCCTGGGTCTTCCTTGTTACCCTTTTTAAAAATGGGGGTTATGTTCCCCCTTTTCCAGTCTGTGGGAACTTCACCAGACTGCCAGGTGATGGATAGTGATTTTGCAACTTCATCTGCCAGTTCCCTCAGGACCCATGGATGCATATCATCAGGTTCCATGGACTTGTGCACCTTCAGGTTCCTTAGGTGCTCCCGAACCTGATCTTCTCCTACAGTGGGTGGTTTTTCGTTCTCCCGGACCCTTCCTTGGCTTTCTAGGACTGGGGCAGTGTGGCACGAGTTCTTGCTGGTGAAGACTGGGGCAAAAATGTCATTGAGCACCTCAGCCTTCTCAGTGTCCTGAGTGACCTGATCTCCCTTTGCCTTCCAGAGAGGGCCCACATTTTCCCTAGTTTTCCTTTTTTCCCTGACATATCTGTAGAAGCTTTTTTTTGTTGTCCTTGACATCTATGGCCAAATTTAATTCTGTCAGGGCCTAGCTTTCCTAACCTGGTCCCTGGCCCCTTGGACAATTTCTCCTTCCTTCCACCTCTATAGGCTTCTTTTTTGATCTTAAGTTTGTTCAGAAGCTTTCTGTTCGTCCATGCAGGCCTCCTGCTGGTTTTGCCTGCCTTCCTCTTTGTTGGGGTGTACAGCTCCTGGGCTTGGAGGAGGAGATCTTTTCATCTACGTGTAAAATCATGTGATGGATAGGAATAGATTTTATGATTTTACAGACCTCAGATACCTCTTTCACAGTCTAAAGAGACATTTTCTTAATTGTCCTCTTTCCATATCTTGGATCTACCATGTGGACCTTCTCTGAGTAATAACCATGCTGAACCACCTGAAAAATCAAGCACCATCAATGGTCTTTGTAGCTGATCTGTGGACCAATGGAAGACAGTTTTATATCAGGATTAATGGGGGAAGTTTAAGAACAGAAGGGAGCAGAATGGAAAACATTGTATCTTTAAGAAAAAGAAGGCAAGGAAGAGTTGAGAGTACATTGAAATTAACTTTTTTTGGGGTCTGACACATGTGCAGACATGCTATGCAGATGAAACATAGCATTTCTCTAATAGAAGTGACCTGTACTACCAGAAGGTCAGAAGAGCCCTTCTTGACCCTTTTGAAGCCCCATGGCTCTGAAGCAGCCCAGTAGAATAGCCAGAAGGTGCCAAATCTCAGACTAGCCCTTCTTCCCTACTGTCTTACCACACTGGTCCAGGTTGCCACTGTACCAAAAGCTGAAGCCCCTTGAGGATGGCAGCAAAATATGCCTTCCTCCTAATAAACAGGGCATTTCTGAGTTACCTGGGCAGCTTCATTCCACCCCTTTCTCTAACCCTAAACTATTCTCAGAGGAGGTGATTTTGCACTGCCCTTATCTTAACTTCCATTAAATCATCCTTAACCCTACAGAGCCCCTTAATTTTAGTGAGATCAACCAGAGATTAAAACACTATTCAGTGCAGGATTGACCCTACCCTCTATTTTTGCCTCTAAGAATCAAAACCTGGGAAACTATTTCACAGCTGATATCTGTTACCTCCCTCTCCCAGATATTTAAGAGGACAGTCTATTTGTTTATAGCGTTCATTTGTCCTAGCCTAAGCAATCAAGTGCTATCCCACCTGGGGAGCACAGCAACAGTGGCAGAGCACTAATGGACAAACACTTACAAAGAAGAACAAGACAAAACCAAGACGAAATGCTTGCAAATCCTTAAATCTTCTTTAACATCACCTACAGCCCTCTCCCACAAATGCCATGGTAATTGCTAACGCTGTGGGTATGGTCTCCAATTAACCAGTTTGCAGAGGGTAAACACTTGAGCCAGATCTTGGAGCTTCTGCAGATTTTTAGCAGCAACAGATCTGACCTGGGATCTGCTGTTTACCCGCAACAAAGATGAGAAAGAGTATGTCTTATACGTCCTGTTAGCATTCAAGCAAACATCATGTTTAATATTAGAAGCCAGTATGTATGTGGTTGCTTAGGAATGAGAAACATCCCTTCGATATGCCCTCCGATATGCACTGGGTTGCTGTGGGATGTTTTTGTGCATTCTACTTGAGCAGTTACCAGGGTCTGGAGTCCACGGGAACATGACATTGTAATCTTGGTCATGTTTTATTTATGGGGAGTAGTGCAGCAGATAGGGTGTGTTAACAAACAAAGATGATTGCTTCAGGGGCACTCTCTCGTCCTGAGGTAATTAAGACAAAGTAGTTTCACTGGTTGGGGGATTCATACTGCAGACAACCTTTCCATTGCTAAAATGATCTGCAACAACCAGGCCAAAAAGGCTAAATCAGAAGCAACATGGGTAGTATTTTATCTTTGGTTAAAGGTGCATCATTAAATGGCACTGGCATAAATTATACTTCTTAAAAATCCATATAGTATTAAAAGCTATTAAGAAGAAAATGTCAGGCTCAGAGATGTACAGACTTTCAGCTGGAGAAATATCTAAAGAATTGCTGCTGCGGACCAGCATCTCTTTCACGGCGTGAACTGAAAACAGTAGCTGTCACTAAGGCCATCCTAACCACAAACCCTGAGAGGTGCTGGTCTGACAAAATATGTAAATGTGGAATCAGGCTCAGCTGTCAAAGAATCTCAGCATCGTAAGGGAAATCTATTCCACCATCAAAGGTCACAACTCAGAGACTTATGGCTGCTCGTATTTGTTGGCTATTTGCAAACTGTACGGCTGTGAACACAGCCCTGCAGTACTCACACCAGAGGAACTCACAGAAATACACACAAGGAACAGTGCAGGTTTTGTCAAGAAAGACAAAGATCCTCCTCCTTGCCCATCACCTCTTTTCCCTGCTTTTGTCTCCAGCCCCACCCCTTCCACTGCAGGAAATCCCATAGGAGAGCTCCTCCTCGCTCTCCATGGCAGGTCAGGCCCTCCCACTGATGGGCAGGTGCGTTGGTCGGCTGAAGTCAGGCTGATCCCTTGTGGGCCAACACAGTTATGCTGTGTTCCTCCCGAAAGCAGAGGATGGCCTTGCCCCTTGCAGATCTTTGGCTGATGTATTGAAACCAATGGGAGATTTTTCACTGGCTGGGATAAGCTCTGGATGAAGCTTGTATGGAAAAACATCTTTTCTTACACCTTCAGACAAAACTTGTCAGAGCAACCCAACTACCAAAGGATGGATATTCCTTTAGGGCTGAGGAACAAGATCAAAACTCACCAGAGTTGGACTCAGGAGATCAACAGAAAACTTCTGGTTGCTTAGGAGAGTTTTTTGTATGTCCTTAAAAAGATAACTTAACCTTTCTGTTCTTCAGATCCACATTCATAAAGCTATTATAATAACAATTCTTTCTCTAACTGTTTATATGTGCTGCCCAAAGATATTAAGTCTCTCACAAAGCCAGAGGTAGTAAGCTCCAGCACTGCTCTTCTGAGACAGTTATAGGCACATGGGGTATTTCACAGGCATCAACAATGAAGTATTTCATTTTCAGCTTTCCCTGTCTTTCACTAATAGGCTACATTTGCTGTGCAGGATGCTTACAGCGGTGCTACTGTCTTCTGTCACCATTAACATAGAAGAGTGGTCTGCTCAAATGAGAGACAATTTGAAAGGAAAGAATAAATATACTTAATGAAACCTGACAGGTACCTTTCACACCTTTCCAGGGAAAGACATTAATTGCCCCCTTTGCTTTTAACTGTCCTACGTTGATATTTTAAAATAGATCAATATAGTATAAAGCCAGTATCTTGATTGCTTGAACTGTATATTTAATTAGGCTAATTTGCATTTTTCTCTGAGTTAAATTAAGGGCTAAATTCAGGTCTGGTGGAAGAAAAAGGAACTCTTTCAAAGGTTAAGTTGCAGTAGCTTACATCAAGTCTGGATCTGGTCCACAGGTATCTACTTCTGTTTGTTAAATCCTGGGTGAAGGCAAGTGTTGCTATTGAACTCCTTTGTTTAATAAACATAAAAAAAAAAAAAATCCATGCTCTTTTAACATGCCAATCAAGGCAGCCATGACCACTGATTTGTGAAGAAATGAAAGGTTTTCCAAGGAAAGAATTTGAGAGTTGCCTAAGGTGAAATTCCTTGTGAAGGTGCAGTGGATGTGTCTCTTCCAGGTACCGTGGAGGCCTATGAAACCATGGTACATCTTTACAACATGTTTTTCCCTACTTGGGAAGAGTTCTCTCCCTCCTTCACTTTGTCTCCTTCTTCTGCTTTTTTTTTTTTTTTTTTTTTTTGTGAACAATCCATATTATTTCAATATTTCCTAACCAAATAGACACTGTAGACTTCTGACCATTTCCTTTGCTCCCTTCAGGACAACCTTCCAACTGGCTTATATTTTTATTGAATTGTAGGAACTGAGCCTACAACTGGATGTCCAAAGTCCTCACCAATGCTGGCCAGAGTGGACAGAATACATCATGTCATTTACAAGCTACTCTCTTGTTGATACGTTCCATGGTCCTATCTGCCTTTTGTTTTGGTTTGGTTTTTTTGCAACAGTATGTTGTTGTCTCCCTGTCACTTGTGATCTTTCATGCCCTTTTTTTCTGAACAACAGCTGATTAGTGAACTGAGATATTAAAATAACTTCGAACACCACTACCAACAACCTTCAACACACTTTTGTTCTCTCCCAACTTGATTTGGTGTGCAAATATGATGTGTTGTTTCCAGCCCAATATCTAAGGTTCTAATGAAACATTGCATAGAACTGCTCCCAGTATTGACCCCTCAAACGCTGCTTCATTTTGACATTGGCTTCTCCAAGGTGGCTTTGTTCTCCTCAGGCTGTATGTCTCTTTCTCTCCCTGAAGTGAAAAAGTACTCTGAAGAGAAAATCAGGAGCATGTAGGAATCCAAACAAACTGAAATATGGTGCGTGGCTGGTAGACACAGAGGCAGGCCAAAAACTTTACTTATAGGTATGCATGTTGTTCTAGTGTCCTGTGTGCTCAGAGGATCTGAATTCATTTTTGCTTAAGCTCCTATTCTGCTTGAGCAGCTATTGAGTGGGAGAGATGCAGAAGTAGATCATCAGTCCCCTGGGCCAGGAGTGTTTTGCAGGAATGAAGAAACATCCCTTGAGGCACAATTACTTGGACAAATTCATTCACATTAACAGTTTAGGGACAAGTTAATGTCCAGTCTTGCCTGGCTAGAGGAAGAATGACCAAAACCTCATCTGTGGGAAAACAGCATGGTGAAGAGAAATGTACTAGTTTTACACTGAGAAACCACTCATCACCAGGATAAAAGTGGTAACGTGAAATCACATCTGAATAACAGCTAAGAAAAGAAAGAGCCTCTGAGTACGGAAAATCATATGAACTCTGTGGACAGAGTTTCTGCATATCAAGACAAGTAAATACTTCTGGGAAAAATTGCTTGAGAGGTTACGTCAAACTAAAATGATGAAAAAGCTACTTAATTCTGCTGCATGATCACTCATATACATCACAGGTGTTCCTACTGACATGCACAGTCTACTTAATTTACCAAGAGCTACTACTTCCTACTACTCTTTTTGAGGACTGACTTACTGGAGAAGTTGCACTCAGTATCACAAAGCATTCAAGGTAATTTTGTTTAAAACACTTCTTGCTTTAAAAAATCTGAAGAACACCTCAGTCTTTTGGAAAAATATCTCAGCTATTAAAACCATTTACCAAGCTGGGGTGGATAATGCAAATTTGAAAATAACTCAGGTGATAACTAAGTAAGCCTAGCTGCCTTGGCACAGCAGAGCAATGCTCACTTACAACAGGCAATGTCCCATTTTGTTTGCTCCTCTACAAAGTAAAATTAGAAAATGAATTTATCTAACTTAAACTTGCTTTCAGATCCACATCTGGGACGAGAATCCATCTTCGCAGACATATTCTCATCTCCATTAGTCATTATCCCTGTTCTGCATACATCTACTGTGGGGTATCATAGCATCATGGATGGACAAGACATTCTACAGCCATGCTCAAACATCCATTGCAGAACAAGATGTGCCAATTGAAGTTGTCCTTTCCTCTTCTCAGACTCACTTGATCTGTTAGCAGAGAACTGGTTAATCTACCTAACTTTGCACTATTCTAGATGAGGAGCTCCCATGCCAGCTACACTGCAACTCTTTTATAGAAAGAATAAACTATGGCAGAGCAGTAAACTGCAAACACTTCACGTACCAAACTTCAGAACCAGCACATACATAGAAACACTTTCATCAATGAACATTTTTCATACAAAGACATGACTTTTGACTCAAAATGTGTTTTCCTTAACAAGAAAGTTCATGTTGTCAGGCACTGGTAGTTAGGGCATTTTAAATAGCTACGATTTCATACTGTTACTTCAAGGGTCTTTGCAATGAGCCAAACTACGGATGAAAATTTGAACCTCCTGCAGGGAGAGAGGTTTCCATCAGGGTGAATTCTGAAAGTTTCTCCATAGGACTACCAGAACTTTTGTGAGCTGTATTGATCTGGAAATGACTCTGCAGTCTTTCATATCTAGTGAAATAGTTAGACCTGGCCTGTGCTGGCCATGTGCTGGTTACCCTGAATTTGTGCTATCTGTTGGGTACAATGATCGTTTTCTAGACCTGAAATAAGGTGAGTTAGGAGTTATGTCTCTCTTTAGTAAAGATGAGGCTAAGCCACAAACCGAAATAAAATGAATCTGGCATTACAATTTCTGTATGTTCAAAAATGTTCAGACATTAAAAGTAATAAGTTAAGCCATTGGAATATGAGTAGAATAATACCTATGACAGGAGATTTTTTTCTAAAATAACTTTGGACCACTGCCTCATTTTCAAAAGTCATTTGGAAATGCAAGGCTTGTTAAAAATCAGTGGGTCTTAAGACTCAAGTTACCTCTAAAATGGGATTTAAACTCCCATTTCACTTAGGTATTTTGAAATGTCTAACAGGCTTGATTCATCAATGATCCTCCAACACATTCCTTTCATCTGAACGTTATTACCATGTGAAACATGATTTTCTCTCTTGTTTATAAATCTTAACATCTCCTTCTCTCTCCTTTTCTAATTCTGTAATTGTACCATTTCGTTCTGCCAGTCATTTGAGGGTATTTTGCAAGAATGGTGCTTTTCTCAGTGAAGCTGCATTATGTTACATCATTGCTAAGAATTCAAAGTATTCTGTGATAAGTGCCTGGTTTCTGATTAGATTGCTGCAACCACATCCTGAATAGAAACTACTATTGCTATCAGTATCAATTTTCCCTGTTTTTTCTGATGGTTTACATTGGGAATATATCATATGAAGACTTCACTCCTTTGGCCTCCTTCTTCTCATGGAAAGTTAAATGATGAGAGTTTCTTCTGGAGTGTTTCCATGTCTGCTCGGCTTTTGTAATTTATCTTAGTTTTGCTTGTCTATCCACATCTCACACCAGTAGGAAGACCCATGCACCATGACAAGTGAAACCCCACATCTCTCGAACACACAGGTAGTTATATCCATCTTTTTGTATAAATTAATAAATATAGTGAGAAAAAGAATTATAAACATATACCCTAGTGGTACTTTGGTACTGTGGAAACTTTACATGCCCCAGATCAGTCTGGCTAGTCACTGAACCTTGTTTTATGAGCTATTGGTTTCTAGAAAAAAAAAAAAAAAAATCTTAGGGATTTTAATAATGTCTAGTAGAATGTTATATGGACATAGTACATGAGCAATGTCTACTCCAATTGTGATTTCTAGAGGGGAAGCGAGGGGTCTTCCTTTATCACTGTAATATCCATTTTAAATCAGCCTTGGTAAAGTAACCAGCAATATTAAGGATACAGTGCTGTAAACTAAAATGAGCTCTGTTACACTTGGCTGTTAATTAGGAGAAATTCAAATGAAATCAATATTATACTCTGGCTTTCTATAAGTACACTTGAAATTTGAAACTAAGTTATGTACAGGGAGATGTATATATAGTTTTTGCACACTCACACACATACAACTTGTTAGTCATTGGACATCCATTCTTTATGCTTAAGAGCAATGGGTATTTTTTGCATTATTGTAATTCCTAGCCAGTTTATAGGAATTATTAAAACATGATTGTTTTCCTTTACATTTTTGTTCACTTTAATGTTCTCTGATGATACCTATGACTCCTACCATAATAAATACTGGTACTTATCAATTCTACATAAAAATATGTAAGTGGTCTTCACTTGCACAAAAGGTGTTTCACAGGTATCCTGACATAATAAGAGATAAATTAAAAGATACACATAAAAGGAAACCTATGTCTAACTTTTGTGCAGAAAAAGTACTCTGTAAATCAGTACATTGTCTGTGTAATGCAATGGGCTCCTGATTAGTATGGGAAATAGAAGAATTATAACATCTTTGAAACTAGCCTCACCCTCAAACTACAGTCCAGCCAAGCCCTAAGGCATGTGTCCTCTCTGAATAAATGTAGTACCATATTGTTATATCCTGTGATCAAACCCATGGGGAAATGGACAGTGACAAAGCTGAATGAAGAATCTTTTCTTACCAGCCAAATTTTGTTTCAATGGGTGGGTATGTACTGAAATAAATAATTTTGCACTGGTAATGTATGGCAAAGGGAGTGAATAGGTCTTTTCCATCTCTAACATGTGTGATCCCAGAGAATGATCTGTCATCTGTCAGAGAGTGAAATGTATGTTGTCATTGAATAGCTAAAGGTCAGTGTTTAGCTGAGGTAGGAGAATAATTCAGAGCAAATCAGCTATTAGGCAAATGTTGCCTCTTTTTTGCTTACAAGTTGTCTGAAAATAGATCACAATTTTCTCAAATATATTCATTATTCAGAATTATTTCCTGAATTACTTTGGTGTGTAACTACTGGTCTGTTCACGAGCCTTTCACTTTGAGTGCTCAGTTGTCAAGCTGTTTTAATTGGACGTGCAGATCACATGGTATCTTTCTGTCCTTTCATAGGGTAAATGCAACTCTTTGACTCCACTTTCTGGTGGAAACATCTCCAATGGCCACTGCTATTCTGTTGTATGTTCTTACAATTTCTGTAGATTTTTTTATATGTAAAACCACGAAACTAGATTCAATCTCATGGCACACTCATGTAAATCAGGAGTAAATCTAATGGATCCTAAGAAGTAATATGGTGTAGAATCAGTGTGCAGAATAAGGCCCTTGGGAATTTAAATCACCTTTGTAACACGTTTCTTCATTATAATAATTGCAAAGCTGTCTTGAAGTACCTCTTACCTTATACTGAAGTTTGAACTCTGTTGGTTTCATTTCGATTTCACAAGGATTTTTCTAAACCTTTTTCCTTTACTGATAATAATAGAGTTCTTGCATTACACAAGCATGTGTGAAACAGGAGCATCCAACCCAAGGATGCCGCAAAGAGACTCAGTTGGATTTAGTTGTTTGCAGCCTCGTTTGTGTGATTTCTCACATATCCTCTGTCAAAAGGGCCTAATCCTGCTTTTTCCCCTCATGCCAACGTGCATGAGTAATCAGGGCTCTGACAGACAAGCTCTAGCAGATCCAATAGTGATGAGTTAAGGCATTAACTCATCCTGAAGGGGGCCTACAAGAAAGCTGGAGAGGGACTTTTCATAAGGGCAGTTAATGACAGAACAAGGGGAAATGGCTTTAAGCTGAAAGAGGGTAGGTTTAGATTAGATATTAGGAAGAAATTATTTCCTTTGAGGGTGGTGAGACACTGGAACAGGTTACCCAAGGAAGTTGTGGGTGCCCCCTCCCTGGAAGTGTTGAAGGCCAGGTTGGATGAGGCTTTGAGCAACCTGGTCTAGCGAAAGGTGTCCCTGCTGATGGCAGGGGGGTTGGAACTAGGTGATCTTTAAGGTCCATTCCAAACCATTCTGTGATTCTATGATTCTATTGCCGCTTCCAGGAAGTCCATGCTTTTCCTTGCCAGGCAGATACACCTCCCCTAGCAGAGGCAGTGGACAGAAAGTCTCCTCATACCTCCAAACCCTCCTGGCCACCACAAGCCAGGATGCACAGTAGCTGCTGCTGCTAAATCTTCAAACAGCACATCAACATCTGCAAGACGTGCAACACCCTTAAAGCTGACAAAATGAAACAGCAGTGTAAAGCTCCACTAGAGTGAAGTCATGTTTATGGGGTGTCAAAAACACCCCATTCAAATGCAAACTGTACAAAATTTAGAAGTAAAATGTAACAGCCTTTACAGCTCACTGCAGAAGGCATTCAAAACGAATGTGGCATTTGGGGAATTACAGTGTGAACTATTGCCCAATATAATTGTCAGCATCGGGTTCTGATTTTATTTTCACTGGTTTTTCATGAGTGCAACTTTTCAGAGCCTGTAACTTTTATATCAGTCTGAAGCCTTGATCCAGCAAAGCACTTACACACATACCTAAATTTAGATTGTAGATTCAGGGAGCCTGAGATCAGGAAGGGACCATCTGTAGGAGCTCTTCTGTAGCACAAACCACTTAGCTTCCCCTCCTGACTCCTGAGTTGAGCCAAATACTTGAAAGTCCAGGAGCAGTTCCTTTGAAATGAATTTCAATTACCCACCTGCTTTGAATCACAAGCCTGTTAAATGGTTTGTTGGACCAGGGCCTCCAGGAAATCAGAATCTGGTCTCCGACACTCCAAATCTTTCCTGAGCTTTTCAATAATGGTTTGAATAACAATTCTCTCATTTAAGATTTCCATGCATTTGCTAACAGGTTGGCTTGATAAAAAGTACCAGGACAGTGAACTGCCTGTAGCTGTCAGCTCTTATCCTCAAACTGCAAATTGTGCAAAATTCTGCCTTTAACTGTGCATGCCTTTGTCTGTCCCTAGCTGAGGAGGAGGAGCAGATGTTTAGCTGCAGCTACATTTGGGTGCTTCTCACATAATAATGCAGAGTCTGTGGCCCAAATTCAGCTCCTGGTGAAATTGGTAAGTGTACTCCTTATTTGCATTAGCATCCAAGAAAAAAAACACATCAACAAACTTAGGTGCATACACCACGCAGTTAAGTTTGTGAGGATGGAAAGAAATGCAAGAGCAAAGCTCTTCTCATTGTCTTCAGAAAACTGTGCTAATCTCCCCAAACATCGCATAATTTCATATAAGAAATTTGACTGTCTCAAGCATTATTCTACCATTTTCTCTCAAGACCCCTACTTGGGAAATACTTTATTACATTTAAGTCCAAGGAATGTAAACAGGACTGGAGCAGTTGCTTAGCTTCATGCAGGTGCTCATGTGTCCTCCCCAAACAAGGATTCTCTCCTGGTTGACTCCCATGAGAACTAACAGAAAATACAGCAGGAGCTCTATCATCTGAACTGAAGCTGCAACTCCTCATGCTCTTCTCTTTTTCCCTTTCCCGCCCCTCAATTTAAAAAGAAAAAAAAACAAAAAAAACCACCAAACCCCACAAACCCAAAAAAACAGAAAAGACAAGATTTGGAGATCAAGTCAAATGTCCAATTTATTTTTATAACTTGAAACTGGAACAAACGTTGTTTTGAACGAGCGTACAAATGAAATGGTAGACACATGCTGAACTCAACATTGTGACAATAAGGGAAAAAAAAGAGGCCAAAAATCTTGTACAGAGAATAAAAGGAACAATAAATATTTCACTAAGCCATATTGAAATGACCTCCAGCCATCTCAACATTTTATCCATAATAAAAAAAAAAGTGCTCTCGTTTTTTAAACAGAGCACAAATACCAAGCAATAATAAATAGTTCCAAACTTGTAGTAAAAGACAAAACCTCCAAGTAAACAACAAAAGCTCATACAATAAGTAATAGAAAAAGGTAATAAAAATATTTTGCCTTGCCGGTACAAATGCAAACAACTTAAATCAACGTTACTTTGCTTTGCAGTTCTAAAATACAAAGAGCACCATAAAAATGAGTTTGCCTGTGATAAACAAAACCTTGGACTGTCTCTTACATAGGACTGGGATGAAATGCTGAATTTTGACCCTTTCTTTAAAAATCAATATTTTTCTTTCTAAAATCAGGTTCTTGGACCTGTCTTGTTGCCAGGTCGACTAGTTTTGCTCTGGACTTCAAAGGCAACAGGACTAGACACAGTGGAAGTAATAAATTCAACCCTAAAATAATTGTGAAAAGAACTATGGCAGCATTCTAGCTATTTTATGTCTATGTTATATTGTGCTTATGGCCTAGTAAACTGCACTTCTTCCAAGCAAGAAGAAAAGGAGGGCCATTTCAGTATCACTACAGTCTGCAGAAACACAACCCTTGTGCTTTTGGGTGACTTATTGATAATTTCAGTGATTCAAGTCACAAAGTTAGACAACTGCTGGTGTTAGTTATCCTGGATAATTAAAAACAACAGGGAGACCTGAGCTCCTAAGCAACTTACACAAAAAAGAAAGGTATTTTTTTTTCTTAAATCAATGAATTGTGGACTGAAAATATGCTGTTAACTTCTGATCTTCTTTACACCAATGCATGTCCAAGGAATTCTGCTGAGTTTTGTGACATGACTCTGGATTTATATGAATGCCAGAGATCTGAATTTTCACAAAAAAGTGAACATGTGCCTTTAAGGGACCACATTCCAGCCTCAACTACACTGGAGTAATTCAGGACTAAGTGATGAATAATTCCTGATTTATATCAATTTAATTGAGATCCAGAATTTGTCCAGAAGTCTTAAGGGTACATTGTTCAAGCCAGGAAGACATATAGCTATCTGTTAGGTAGCTGGACCAAATTCTCCCTGCTGTCACACCCATGCCTCCTCTCCAATTGCTCCAGCAGTTCTGCACCGATGAAAGCAGCAGCAGAATTTGGCATGGCAATATTTTTTTTTGTTGTTGCTTGTGGTTTAGTTTTACCGTCATTTCCTGCAAGAGCGGCGAGAATTTTCTCCTTCTCCACTAGAGCATCAGTGCCTCTTCTGCCATCTGTCTTCCCCTCGACCCAAAAGGGAGAGAGCATGAGAGAGAGAGAGAGAGAGAGAGAGAGAGAGAGAACAGCAAAGAAGAGAGAAATCAAAAGGCACAGGATTTCATCCCAGTCCCTCAAACATTCAGAAATTTATGGAATGTACAATTAGGAGTGAACAGCAGCAAAGCAGCTAATAACATGGACTGGCAAGACCTGTACACGGAGAAGGTCCTGTTCTGACAGGGAAGAGGAGGGCTGTGCCTGGACCAATTTTACTTCAACCCGGTTACAGCTGTACCAACAGCAGCCCATTTTACCATTTTATGTCGAAGTGGATGCAACAGCTCTCACTGTTTGCTATAAAAGGACTTTCTTCCAGAGGATGGTGGCAGGGTGCAGGGAGCAGTGGGCACAGGGTGGCTGGGAGAGGGAAGATCTGTTGGACATCTTGTTTGGAAGGGGGAAAAAAAAATCTCCTCTCTCTCTCTTGAATCTGCGGGGAAGCTGTGGGATGTCACCCCAGACACCTTTACGGAAACTGAATTTCATTTCACACAAATAGGCAATAACCATTCAGCCTGGTTCAACCATACCAGGTAAAACCTTGATGCAAGGGGTCCAGGCAACTTTGAAGTTATTTAGAGCCCTGTGGGAACAGCACTTTTTTGTAGGCCATTTCTGACAAAAAGAAAAAAAAATATATACAACTAAAATTACTTGTGAACAACAACAACAACAAAAAATAAAAATAAAAAAGCACTTAATTATTGTTTTGTTTCTTTTACTCAAAGGTCGTCTAACAACCCCCTTTTTTCCTGTACAATAAGGACTTCACATACAAATTTTTTTTTATTTTTGCAATATTTTATCCTGCCAAATTAAAAAAATATATTATGGCAGCCTGTTTGTTTGTTTTTATTTTTATTTCCAAATTCACTAACAAAAAGGTACATTAAATCCCTTTAAAAGGACAAGCGTACAGTTAAAAAATTACAAGCTTCAGTAAAAATACAGCAAGTGCCTACATCATATGAATCAACCAATATCAATATCCATTCCAGAAGGGGAAGGGAAAGAGGGAAAGGGGAGAAAAAAAGAGAAAAATAGGTACAGGTCAGAAACGTGATTTTTTTTCTGCAAAGCAATAACAATATTAAGCACTTTTTTCTACATACTTTTTCTACATGGTGTAGCAATCACCTTTTAATCCCCAAATACAGGATTCTATACATTTTTTGAAATAAAAATTCAACACCCAAGGCAGAAAAAAATTTACTAAAACTCAAGACTTTACAGTTACAGTGACAAGAACAAATTTATAGACCCACCATTTAAATTTTACTGCAACATTTTCAAGGAAAAAAGAAAAGGTTTTTTTTTTTTTTTTTCTTTCTGGTTTTGTAAAATGCCCAGGCATTCTCCATTATTACAAATACTGGTCCACTTTTACAGTAATCAAGAAATTTTAATATATATAATATATACTAAAACCCCGTCACCAAAAGAAAACAATATACACATGGCCATTATGGCATTTTTTTTAATAACCTATTAAGCAAACTTTGAAAAAAAAAAGATTGCTCAAACACACATACACACAATTTCTTTTTTACCCTTGTATGTATTCAATACTGTAAACGTATTTTAAGACAGAGTGCACTAAATTTAACTTTTAAAAAAATTAGCCGTTGTTCCTGAATTGTTTTTTCTCATTGAATGGTAACAACTTGTAATTTGTGTCATTTGAGTTTTAATTCAGCAGTAAATCATTTCCATTCCATTTCCTAAGCAGCGTTGTCCTGAAAAAAAAAAAAAGGCTGAGAATAATTCAGCTAATGGATGTCCGAAGTTGTGCTGGGTATACATCTTCATTTGATTGGGTCTTATGGCATTTTCATGTCCACTATCTTCAACCAGTAATTTTTTTTTTTTTAAGTAAATGTGGCTCTTTTTTTCTAAAGAATGTACTTTTCTTGTTTTACTTTTTTTTTAAAGTCTTTTCATTTCACAAAAACATTTTGCATTTGTCTCAAGAGACTCAAATAGGAAGATCAGTTTTCAAGGCACTCACGTCAAATTGAATGGCAGTAGAAAAACTGTCCAATAAATTATTTTTATTTATTTTTCTTTATAGTGCCAGTATTGTGAATGCCATGCTTAGCAACACTGACACTTAATCTCAGCTGTTCCCTTACAGTTTAACCCACCTTTGGGCCAAGTAGGAGAATACAATGTAATTTCTTGTTGAGAAGCCATTTTTCTCTTAACCACAAACAAAAGCTTTAAAGTGCGGGTCAACATAATTAAAATCTCTAACCATAATTGTTCACTGTTTGTCAATGTTAGTCGTAAAAGGCTTTAAAAAATTTGGAATTTGACAGTAGAGCAGGTGCATTTTTCTTTACTTTTTCTGTTGTAATGCTTTTCTCTGAATACAATTCCATTCTGTTCCTAATTAAGTCAAGGGAAAACTCTTAGTGATTTTTGTAGGAGCAGAATCTTGCCAAGACAGGTAAATCAACTAGAATTTATTTTTCCCTTCCTTATAATAACGTCATTGTACATCATACAAGATAGGTCTAATATTTCCATTCATAAACCAAATGCCTATGAGTTGAGGCTTTTTACTGAGAAAATCACACTTTCCCATCCTCTAGTAATTATTTTAACTACACCAAATCTGGACTGAAGTAGATGTCCTGAACTCAGATTTATGATTTTGCAGTTTAAAAAGAAAAAAAAGATGGCATTTGGCTACTCCAGGGCTTGAAAAGTCTATTACAATTCTCAAGATGTACTTTTACTCTCTCTGGGAAGATTGGCAGGAGGGGAAGGGGAAAGGAAAGACATCCCAAAAAGTGACAAAATTACATCCTTATGTTGATATAGCTTTTATCAACAAGAAGAAACTGATAGTAATGCACAATTAAGAATGTTTCTGGTTTGTTAATGTAGCTGCCTTCTCCACCTATGTTGTTTTTGTTGCCGTACCTTTAGTGATGAAATCCATCTAGAAAAGGCCTCTGTCAGCGACATTGTCAGTGCTACATATTCGATCCAATTTCAAAAGAAAGTGCTAATTTTAAAGATTGTTATCCGCTGTACAATTTTGTTTTCCCTAATCTTCAAGGTTATTTAGGAAGAGGAAAAAAAAATAAAAAATAAAAAAAAGAAAGATTTCTGTTCAAATGCTGGCTTCTTCACAAGAAATTACACACGCTTAGCTTAAATTTCAACAAAGCAGCGGCCCAAAAATTATAATTTAAAAAGATATGTCTCTCCCCTACAATGCAAGTAATCTCAGGCTACGACTGGGAAAAATTAAAAAGGGATACCCAACAAAATTTTAAAAGGAATTTAAACAGAAAGAATTAAAAAAAGTACCTGCACATGCCAAAAAATTACAAAAACCCAATAAATACAGAAATTATTGCACAGTTAAAAGGCTCCACAATTTTTACTGCCTTAATCAACCCTCGGGTTTAATAGAACTTTGTAGACACAGGTTATATTTTAAGTGCCAAAGTCTGGCACCTACCATAGTTATGCTAAGTTATGTTTACGGAGGCAAGTTAGGTCATCTTTTCTCAGTTGGCAATAGTTAAACTGTACAAATAAAATGTTACCTAGACCCCTGAAATTTAACCTAGCGGGTGGGGCAAGGGGTGGGGGGGGTAGGGGAAGGAGGGCGGGGGGGGGGCCTTAGCTTCTTTCTGCCTGCTCAATTTTGACGTCATTTGTCAGCAAATGTTCTCCATGCCACTTTTTCATGTGTTTCTCCAGGGTGCTGTAAACACTGAAGGGCATCTGGCAAATGTCGCAGCGGTAGACCTCCTTCCCTATCTGGCCATGCGTTTTCATATGGCGCGTCAGCTTACTGCTCTGGGCACATGCATAGTTGCAGAGCTCGCATTTGTAAGGCCGCTCTCCAGTGTGGCTCCGACGGTGCACCGTCAAATTGCTGCAGTTCTTAAAGACCTTGCCACAGTACTCACATGTATCGCTCCTGCGCCCTTCCTTCGAACTGGGTCGCCCGGGGCCGGGACCGCTGATGTGGGGGGTGCTGCCTCCGCTCGCCGTGCCGCTGCGCCCTGAGAGCCCCCCGTCCAGCATGTCCCCCGGTGGGGTGGAGAAACGCAGGCTCCCGTTCTCCGACGAGTGCTCAGAAGAGGTCGCGAAGGGGGATTGTCGGGAGTCTGTGAATCCGAGGAACGGATCCTTCATGAAGTGCCGCGATGCTGCATACCCTACCAGCCACTGGGAGTAAACATTTTCGGAAGGTATTATCGTTGCTGGTGGCAAGTCCAAATCTTTCTCTACCTTTATTCTTTTAGAGGAATTGTTTAAACTGGGGCTTGTGATAGGCGTTGGCTTGCGGGGAAACAAGTTTGGGAAGGGTTCGCCTGGGCCAAAGTTTCTTCCGTTGACCGTCCCCTCCTCAGTGCGGTCCAACTCTCCTACCACAGAGTCTTCGTCACCTGGATCTCTCTGACAGAGGTCTCGAGGACACAAGTCTCGCTGGTCCGAAGACCTTTTCATAAAGCTACTCCTCTTCTGTTTTTCAGCTAGCATGTCATTATATTGCTGGATGGCACCTAGACTTACGTTCTCAATGACTTTTCCCAGGACGAGGGATTTCTCATCCGGCAGCGACTTGGAGCCGTTTTCTCGATTACGACTCAGCTCCGAGTCCATACTGAAGCTTGACTCTGGACGGCTCTCATTTTCGAGCTCCTCTTCCTCCTCCTCCTCCTCTTCCTCTTCTTCATTGTCATGACCCAGGGAAGGATCACTCTCATTCCTGAAATCTGCCTCACTGGATTTCAGTCCCTCCCCGGTGAGCTCACTTGTGCCCGGCTCAGGGGAACTAGTGGTGGACAGTCCATCATCTGACCTGCCCGTCATGGAACCAGCTTTATGCATATGCGTTTTCATGTGGCGTTTTAACTTGCTGGCCTGGGAGCAAGCATGGTCACAGAGCTGACACTTGTAGGGCTTTTCTCCTGTGTGACTGCGCCGGTGCACAATAAGGTTACTCTGGAACTTGAATGTTTTCCCACAAAATTCACAGGACTTGCTCTTGGCCTGAGGCTGGGGAGGTGTAGTGCTGCTGGGGGGCATGGGGGGCAGTGGCGGGGTGCTCAAAAAAGGTGATTTAGGACTTGGCTGGAAAGGATTCAACAAGCGATGCATAGGGTTGGTGCGACTGGGTGAGACTGGCGGAGGGGTGGAACTGTTTCCTGCCAGCTCTCGAAGCCTTCTGGAGAAATCCATCGCTGGGGACTCAATTGCCATGGGGTTTAAACGCATAACTCTGTCAAAGGCACTGGGATGCTGGGCAACTAACCCCATTTCTTCGGCACTAAGGCGATGTGGATCCAGATGATGACGAGGCGGTGGGCTGAACAGCGGAGGCGTGTTTGGAAGCCGACCCTCACCAAAGCCAGGGTGTTCACGCAAGATGGGTCCTGTCATCCGCAGAAGATTGAAAGGGTTGTTGTCTCCAAGGAAATTCATCAGCGGGGACTGTGCAACAGTCTCTGGTCCCAGAGGAGGAGGGATGGTGATGCGTGGAGTAAGGGAACTGTTTGAAGGGCTTGTTTCCAGGTAGATGCGGAATCCATGTGTGTTCTGGGCATGCTGAAGCAAGAACCAAGCGCTATTAAAAGGCTGCTTGCATGTTGTGCAAATATAGCTTGAAGGCTCATCTTTACCTATAAAAGAAAAACAGAAAGAACACTCAAAAAATAATACAGCGGAGAACATTTAAATACAGTTGGCATGCACTTTATTTTGCTAACACATTTCCTCCTTGGCATTTCTGAAAGAAGGACTTAATTGCAATGTATTGAATGATATAAATTGTTGAACAGCACATTTACTCACCACACTTATTCACTTAACATGTATGACAAATATCACACATACGCATTCGTGCTATATATGTTTATATCCTCTAACTTGCAAATAAAACCCTCCTTTATGACGCATAAGGATCCAAATCTTTTCACGTGCTTATTCCACAAAAAGGAATTTGTTTCAAGGGATTTATGACTACAGACAAAAGCCAAGGAAAACGCAGTGTGGTATGTTTTACAAGGCACCTGCAAGGAGCTTCAGTGTCATTTTCACTCTTTCATTTTATATTTTTATATACTTCATGCAGTAGTCTCCTGAGATGTAGCTCAATTTAATTTATACATGCTTCAGTCATACTAGCACTTCCATTTTTAAAATACTACGTAGGTATTTAGCTGCACAAGTACTATTCAAGTCAACAGGAGGTTGGAAAACGTACCTTTGCATAAACCACTTTGACATTCTTTTTGCCAAAACACCAAGAAGCCACTCAAATGAAACATCCGGTAATCAAAGCTGACAGCACAGTTGCAATTAACAGTAACAAATGTCGGGCCATGCTTGAACTGGGTCCCAAGAATTTCTGAGCCTGAGCCTGCCCTCCAATGCAGAAACATTCACCAGAGCCAAAAACGTTGTTCTGTTTGCCTTTCTAGCCTCTTTGAACGACTGCATAAAGGTGGAAAGCATTCCTTTAACCTTGATTCAGCTTTACATAAAGGACAGGTGTGGACAAGTCTGCACTGCAGTCATAATTTTGCTAGCTAGAAAATTCCAGTCCTGGGCACAATATAAACTATGTGCTATCTTCAGAAAACACCTCCCCCCCTCCCTTTTTTCAATGCCTCTGCAAAACTCTGATAAATTCATAAATATGTGTCAATTTGAAAATCATGAACCAGGATTTGGCTGTTATGGTTGGGGTTTTTTTTTCAAATGAAGGCTAAGTTTCTGGCAAAACAACTACCCATTTTAGAAAATCTAAAATTAATTTCCCATTTGTTTGTTGGTTTGTTTATGAAAGCACATATTTTGGCTAGCGATGGCCCTACTGCACCTAAAGGCAGTAAACTTCCTGAAAGTTACTCCAAGCTTCCTCCCTGACCCATATCTGCTTAACAACTCAGATGAAGCCTGATCCCAGCCCCTCTGCAGGAGCTCAGATCCAAAGCTGAACTACACAACCCCTTTCCAGGCAGGAGGGACTGCGATTCACAAAAGCCTGTTGCTTGAGCTTTAAAATGAAAGTGTTTATAAGGTGAATAGAACAGTATTATCAAAACTACCTCTGTGAAGAGGAATGACTCATGGAAGTAAAAAAAAAAAAAAAATTAAACTCGGGTACATCAGGCAAAGCAGGATTTTTGATGGCTGCTGACTGAATTCCCCTCTTCTGGCTGTTGCAGGAATGGCTGCTGCTTTACAAAACCTACAAAACCTTATACAAGGAGGCTAGAAGATTATCTGTCTACCTATCAGCCTGTCAGTCTATCTAATCTTATCACCCAATGAACATCCATAAAAGCATAAAGAAAAGAGCACCTATCAGATTGAGACTTATTTACAAAGGTAGGTGATAAATGTGGTGCATGTCCTCACACTCCTGTTGATTTAGTAGAGCTAGTGCTGTGGATAGCAGCTTCAGACCCGAATTTCGGAGAAGCCGGCCCTCCACAGCCAAGACAAAATGTGCACAACAGCGTGGGTGTTTCTGCCTGACTGGCACGGCCCCCCTGCCCCAGCCCTGTGCGCTGTGTCATACAGGACGGACCCAGTTGCTTTGATTAATCTCTGACAACCGCTATTGGAAAAAACCACAAGTTTGGGAACTGTACTCGGCTTGGAAAAACTGCCCGTAAGTGCTATTGACATTAATGAAAGCCACATACAAACACGGAAAGGAACTGATACATTATCCCTTAAAAATATACTCAGCACCGAGGCAGTTAGGGAGTTTTATGTCAGCTCTGCAGCCAAAGCAACAGTAAATGCTCCCATTATTACTTCAAATATTCAAATTTCTGTTTCTTACAGAAAGATGATGAAAATGTCTAGACCTTTAACTTTTCTTGCACGGCAACATGTGTAGTATAAAAAGTGACAGAAATCACTGAAGCAGACTAAAGTATATAACATACTCTGTCAAAAGCTTTTTTTAACAATATGTTTTACCTCAGCTCACCCTAGAATAGATTTTAATAAAGCCCTTTCTGAAGTGTGATCTAATAGCAAATGAAGTGCAGCATCTTGCAAGGTCATATATCTTCAAATTAAAGAGTGCTCTGCACCCTTCACCTTCATTTTATCCACTCTAATTAATCGATTTATTACCCACAGCTGTTCAATTCTTTCATTTTTAAAGTCACAGCATGCATTCTTTTTTGTTGTGGGGTTTTTTTATTTAAAAAAACTAAAGTGTGTGAGTGTGTGTGTGTGTACATGTGTTCTTGCTTAGGTCAAGAGCTGACAGGAGGAAGAAAGCAGCTGTGTATTAGACAACAACAACAACAACAGCAACACGTTTTACTTCAGCAAAGGCATACACGTAAGGAAAAAATTCCTGAGCAGACTGAGGATCAAGGCCAATCTAAAACTGAAATGGCTGATTAAAAAAATTACCCTCAAAATGGCAGCTGGCTGGATGCTTGCTACTACATGTTACGTGGAACTGAGATTTTTTTTTTTCTTTGCTTTATTTTCTTCTCCAAAGCTTCACCTCTGTGAAATTCAAGTGAGGAAAGTAAATCCCCCTCTTTTTTAGTTTTCTCTCAAACAAAGCAAATTAGTGCTGTTAGTGATGTAAGATTTACAAGCTAGCAGTCATAAAGCAGTCTCCTTTTCCTTTTTTGTTTTTAGCTTTTATGCTCCCTAATACCCCTCTTCGGGAGACCCCAACATGACAGCAAAATGGACTGCAGGCTACCTGATTACACATCTCTGACTGCTTCACGAATGTTCACATGTGCATGCCTATGTATATACGTATTTTAACTTTCACAACCCTCAAAGGCTATCCCCAGACTCTCCATTTTTTTAAAAAAAAGGAAAAAAAAAAAGTTCATTTCCATATTATCACTTCATGGTTATCTTGCCTAGAAGTTGCCCTGAGCAGTGTAGATGCTCACTTTTAAGAACAGAACAATGTCAAAAAGTCTTTGAAGATCCACTCTGAACATTTTTATATTCAAAAACTTGCTAAATATTTTAAACATGCCCAGAAACAGCCACATATTGCTCAAGAACGATCCTTATATTTAATAATGCAGTGCACCTACACTATAAAACTCTTTGTTATAAGGCTACTTTTGATATATGGCTATCTTAATCCCTTGCCACCTGCACTGAAGTCTGTCTAAATACCCACTTTATGACAACTAGCTATATAGGCTTTGCCATATGCAGTCTTTATCACTTTAGCATGTGCTTGACTTTGAGCATGTGAGTAATCAGCATCAGTGAAACTTAAGCATAGGCTGAAGTGCTCTAGTGATGAAATTATTCATGTGCTTAGAATTAAGCACAAGCCAAGACTTCATTAATACTGTTCAATGAATTGCACATGGATTCAACCCTACAGTCATGCAACTAGGCATGATTTTGGGGCTGATGGCTCCAGTATAATTTTTTATCTTTACATTAGTTGGTATATACAGCATACATACTGAGATGAGACATCCAGGCCACAAGCCTTGAGCAGGCAATAGTAGCTTCAAGGTTGCACTAGAGCCAAACAAATACTGCCCCTGGAGTTCAGACATGAGACAGGTGTGTAGAGCTGGGTCCTCCTGAGACACAGGTGTTTAGGTTCAGAAATATTGATTTAAAGGCTAGGAAGGACCATGAAATTAAAGAATGAGAGGACTGGGATAAACCTTAAGAGTTGCCCTTGCCCAGTTCCTGACCCAAGGGATGTCCGTATCTGTGCATCTATTCATATCTATGGAAGATGCTCCTTTATCCCACTTCAAAGGCCACCCAGGTGGAGAGTCTACATCCTTCCCAAAGTCTGCCTCAATCCCTCTCTCCTTTATCATCATGAAGATTCCCCAAATGCCTATTATAAATCTTTCTTCCTGCAATTTAAGTTAATAAAATTTTGTCCTATCTACATGTACATGAAAAACATAGAAAACAATGTAGTCTGCACCTCACATACAGATTTCATCCAACCCAGTGATTTGCAGTTGAACCACTTCATGTCTTTTAGCACCCCCTTCTCCCAGCTTGATTTGGAAATGCCAAATGAGAGAGAATTCACTATATAATGGTGTAGTCTGTGGCAATGGTTTACCGTCTTCCGTATTAAAAAAAAAACCTGTTGTCTTTCCAAGTCAAATTGTTGAGTTAAACTGCCAACAATGGTTGATCTTGTTATGTTTTTATCTGGTAGATTAAAAATCTCTCTAGTATCTTCTCTCTAAGCGGGTAATTATAAACTATGAACTTATTGAACAACCTTGCCTTTTCTGTATATTATGACAAAAGATGGTCTTTTCCAGAAGCATTAAAATGTGTTCCCTCCATTACTGCATGACAGCTTATGCTCTGTTCAAAATGTCAAAGCAGTAATGAGCTTTTTTTTCTCTTTCATGAACAGCACAAAACAAAGCTAAATTCAGATCCTGTCTCCCAGATTCTGCCCTTACAGGGGGCAGTGAGAAAAGACAGGTCGGTTTGCCCAGCCCAGAACAAGAGTGTCCTGGGTCTGTGGACATTCATCCCACTGCACCAGGCAACGTGAATCCCCTGAGTTATCTGTCCTCTGCAGTCTGACTTGTATCAGCTAGTGATGCACAGATCTTCCTTGCCCAGTTGGTACATGACTTTCTATATACCCTGAATGCTGAGTGCCTTTGCCCTGGAGATAAATTTCACTCAAAATATCCTCAGTTATTCCGGATAACATCAAACAATAATCAGTGTGAGATAAGAACTGTTGAGAATTCGTTATTTGCTTCTGGGCTACAGTGACATCCAGTGCTTTATGAATCCTCCCCTCAGCATGCCTGAATAATTCCATAGCTGTAACATAGAATGAACTCCTTCCCACCCCCCTTTTTAATCACCCACCCATAACCCCTGCCAGGACTGCGGTGAGGACCTGCAGTCAGATCCACACAACCGCTGGCATTCCTCACCTCTAGCAATACTTTCCAGATAATGTTTCTGGTTCCCTTTACAAAGTTACAACAGCAGCAATAAAAATGTTAAGGAATTTTAATGCTGCTTTACTGCACCTTTAGAAGTTCAGGAAAAGTAGAAACTTGAATGCTTTAAAGAAAGGACATCTTTTATTGTAGCACTCAGGAACAGACACGTATCAGGTTCATACAATCTTTCCACCAATGTTACTCTCTTCTCCACCACTTGATTTTTAATGAGCATTTAAATAATTACTCCTTGTTATTATCATGGTTACTCTAATAATACCAATAAAGGTGGATGCTCCATAAAAAACACACCTTTAATTGAATTATTATTAAATTAAAATGCTATAATTGAGAACACTAGTTTAACAAGTCTCCTTATAAGACCAGCTGACATTAAAGAGAAGGGCATTAAATACTGGAAAGATTTAGTGGTTCGTAGTGAAGAAAATATATGGTTATACATGGTTTGACAGGTCACCTACACAAGGGCCAAATACTTTCCATCTGTCTGCAGTGTGCATCTGCAGTGTGAACTGTATCAGTTCACACCTGATGTTGATTGCATATGCAAAAGTATCTCTAACACAGGTTTTTCTGTGGACGAGGTTTTATAAACCATATTACCACTCCAAATTATCCAAGTTAGCAAGAACATTTACTTACATATGTTTATGATTGAATAAACATATGCTGAGCACACCCAGTATTGAAAGGTTTACCCTCCCTGTACTCCCTGGAGTGTTTCAAAGTGCTCCTACCACCATTTCAGAGGGACTGACAGTCTCAATAAAAAAGACAAAAGTGAAAAGTAGGGTCCAAGCCTGGGTGAGGATCATCACTTCCAGTCCCATGCCAGCACTAAGTTTAAATATCAAATGCAAAGAAACCATTCCTCTTCATTTTACTTTTTTTTTTGATTGCAACACAAGCAATTAAGATGTAAAACAAGCACAACTCCTCTATCCATCCCCAGAGCTAATGCAGTGCATCCATCCCTACACTGTCTTGTCTTAAGAAAGGGCTCAAGAGAGTCCTGCAGTACATCCCGCTGAGGGTGACAGGGACTATCACCAACAATTCACAAAGTAAACATCAGCGGGCAACTAAAGTTGGTGGTTTACGACATAGCAAGACGCCTGCAGTCTCACAACCTAAGCACCTCCAATTCTCCACTCAGATAAACAGCCACAGTCTCTTGTAAAGCTCAGCCGACCTGAAGTACGTCTGTCAAGAAAAGGAGATGAAGGTTTAGGTGCAAGAGCCCCCGTACGAGGGGCCACAGAGCCTGTCATCATTTGGAAATGGGGAATCTCAGGATGTGGTTGGTGAAAGGAAAGAATGTGACAGGGAAACAAAAATGAAATGTATTTGTGGATGGAAAAATAAGGGTGTCTGAAGAAAGGAGAAGTTACAGAGAAGAGTTACTTCTCAGTAACAGAATCCTGTTTCCTTTCATCCTAGGCCCTGTTCTCTTTTTCTTCATTGCCTCTTGAGTAGCCTATCTCCTCCAGTGCCATCTTCAAGCAGAAGAAAAATCATGACTTCATGTAATATCTTCTCCCACACACTGCCTGTGTGTTTTACAGCTTTCTCCATCCTGTTTCTACCTTGACTAGTGAGACCTCAAGAAGCTTTATGCCAAGAGAACCTACAAACCCCACAAGACCCTCTCATTTCCAGCGCTGATTTTTAATTAGTGATATGAATATTCTCAAGAGCATTTTCTACATGTTGAAAAAGATCTACAATAGCACTGGTTGACACCAATATTAAAATATATTAATATTACACTACTATTAGTAAGGTATTATTAATTTTTTCTACACTAAAGCTAACTGCCAAACTGTCTTTGGTGGATTAAATGCTGCCCCACTTTTGGGAGCCTATATTATTTTCTGAAGCCATTTGTGCTTTTCAGCAGTGCTCCTTTTCTATTAGGCAGGATTGAAAATTGTCTGTTTATCATTCTTGTAATAATAAATATCCTTTTTTATTATTATTTTATCATACAAATAGAAAACCAAACAGATTAATTACCAACCACATAGTCGAGAAGTCAGACTGTCATGCCGTCTGTCTACAGCCAATGCTTTCATAATTCCAAGAACACAGAGCATGAATCCTTGAAAGACTGAGAGATAAAACCTGGTATAGCTTAAAATCATGTTCTTAGCCAAATTCTGATTTGAATTACCCTGCTATGAATTCAAAGTAGCTCTGATGACCACCATTACAGACTGAATTTTTCCAGAGAAGCTATACTAAGTTGCCACAAACAAGGATCTTAACTAGGTTTATATGCATATACCAAGATGTTGGGTTGTATTTTTTTTCATTAAATTGTCCCAGAAGTATTTTATATGTCCTCTCTGGCATTCATACTTACAAAAAGGAGACTGTAGGCAGACTACAGCCATGCACAACACAAACAGATGCTTCCTGCTTCTTAATGGACACAGGCGACCTTTGGCTGAAGATTCAGCTTGTGTTCAATAGTCCCATTTTCTGTGAGACTTAATCATACCTCAGATCTGTACTGCAAGATTCACATAAATGAGCCAAAAGCACAGCTCAGTTTAATTTCTAGTGTATTACAAAATGGCAATATTATATTTTTAGGTATAAAATGTCAATAGTCATTCTGGGCAACTTCCTTCTGGATGTCCAATTTCTCATTCCTTAAAAGAGCTTGTGGCTTACTGGAAGTTAATGTTCAGCCTACCAAAGTATAAGAAGTGCTTTTACTTAGTGCAGAAAAAGAAAGAAAAATGCATAGCAAAAACTGGAATTTGTGACACAGGGATTTTGACGCAGAAGCACTATTAAAATGGAAGATAAAAAACATATTTGTCATCTCTGAACACCTTCTTCTAATTGGTGTAAAATTCTAAAATACAAAGGCAATTTATAAAGCAGGGAAAGGGAGAAATGTGAAAAGTAAGGAGTAAACAAGAAAATCAATATTAAAAGATCAATAGTGAATGAGTTAACTTTTAAATTAGCCCTTTGTGATACAATATTTTCAACTGACTCCACCTTTAAGATCTAAACAGCTTTGTGTCTTTTAGTTAGTTTCTCTGAACCTACAACATCAGCCAGCAGACTGAAATGATATTTTACAAACTTGCTGTATAAAATAGTGAAAACTATCAGTGAAAATGGGGAATGTAGTATGGGAGGGGGGATTGTACCCACTTGTGAGATGAAAAGGCCACAGGACTACCCATGGCTGGTGGTTTAATAAATAGGATCCCATTTACAGCATTATGGAAAACCCTTGTACTGCTCAAGGACACTTTTAGGGCTTTTCTTTGCATAAGGTATTCAAATGCATTTGAAATAATGTCAGTCTTTTCTACAACGTATAAAATATGCCAGCAGCTTCCCTTAAAATCGGTTTCCTGTAAGTAGTTTTGTTTGAAAACTGGCAAATGCTGGGATTTTTTTTCCCCCCCCCCAGACTCTTCTAAGGTGTCATTTTCTCATTTTACAAGCAAGAATTCTCAGTAATCTGAACAGGAACTTAAAGGAGGATACATAAAGGAAATTGTCCATGTAACATAATGGAAAAATAAAGACTAAATTAGAAAACAATAAAAAAAGCCAAAGGGTGAAAACAAATTTTCCTGGTTTTTTTCCCCAGGAGTACTTCAGTCTGTCTTACTACAACTATTTCTTAAGGGTATTAGGTGCCTATTCATAGTTAGTAAATGAAATAGCATTTTTGTTTTAATTCATTGCTTCTTTAACGAATGCTAACTCCTGTCTCTGCTTCTTTAAATCCACAAAATCTCCACGTTCAATCCTAAGAAGTATTATAAAGGCTGTAAATCTTGTTTTAATGGAATGTACATTTAGCTATGAGGAGATAATTGACGTTATGGAGGGCCTAGATGCTGAATTATATAGGTTATCTAATACAAAGGGGACTCATTACAGAAGCACTACAAACAAGTAGTAATATATGTATATTGTTCTGAGTGGCGTTATAGCAAAAGTGTTCGGGTCTGCAGGGATTTATAAAACACAAGAAAACAGCAGACATGCACTTGTAAATTTGTCTCATTTGTCTCTGAAGTTAAAGGTTATTCCCTTGATCTGAATTTGTAATAAAAACATGCTAGACTAAGGTTTGTAGAGAATGTTTGAATATGTAAATTGTGTATAATGATAGGCAATTATAGGGTAAAAACTGGACCTTATGAATGTTACAGAATTGCATGGAGCATCAAAGTATTTTTCTTCAGATGAAATATTTATCTTTTTTTGCATGTTATAAGCACTTTTTCAAAGGTATTCAGCAACCTATTTGAGTGGAGAGTTGACAAAAATCAAACCATTACAACTGACTAAGACTGTGGGCTTATGCACAGGAGAAGCCACAGCTTTTTACAAAATATACATAATAAATCTCTTGAACTAATGGTTCCGGAGATGGATCCTCAAGGACAAGTTCCACTAATTTTCACTCCCTTAGATGAAAGCTGGTCAGATGTTTCTGGATATTTTTTAAGAAGATGTGGGGGCGGAAGTATAGAGTGAGACTGAGGAGAATAACTAGGTAAGAATGTGAATTTTCTTGGACTGATTCAATGAAGTTCCATTTCCCCTTCAGTTTGTTGGCTGTTGCTTTCAAGGAATAAAATTTAAAAAAAAAAAAAAAAGATGCTGCATCGAGACAGTCAGGAGTAAAGCCGGGAGATGATACTGTAGTTTATGCTACTGGAGATAAGGTTTTCTCCTTCTCTGAGCACGACAGTCTGTTCAGGTTAACCAACTGCAGTGTTAGAATAACTCCAGCCGACTTGTCACAGAGTACAAAAGTCATCAGCAACTGAATGTTCTTTTCTGCACCGCAATTAAGACGAATCAATACGACGTGCCACAAATGGTATTTTACTCTCAATAAGAACTCGGGCTGAGTTTATTCAGAATATTTTAGCGCTTCCCCAGGGGATTTTGGTCCGACGCAGATGGCAAATAAAGTACTCAGCCTAGGGCTAGAGCACATTATGCTAATTCTAATGTCAGATGTACTTTAATATACAGCTCTATTTAATCACCCCATTATTTCACATTTCCATATGAAAAACCTGCGGCACTTCTGCAGAGCTTTCACTCTGCGACAATGCCAGCTTCCTTCAACTAGCTCACTGCGAAAGAGAAAAGAAGACTGGTCATTCTCGCTAGTCAAAATGTTACAGTTTCAAAGTTTCAGTATTCCTGAATTTAAAGTGGGTCTTCCAGTGCAATTAGCAAATTGCCTGGCTAGAATGCTGATATCTACAAAATGCTTAGGAGGTGTGATGGAAAAAAAAAAAAAACAAAAAACCAAACCAGCCCTCCCTTTCTACCTCATCGGCTCATGCACACAGACATAGGCAGACACATGTCTCAAATCTGCTTGCAGAACAGTAATAATAAAAATAATGAAAATATTTTCATAGTGCATTTCAACCAATGTTCTCAACACTCATCACCAAAACACTGCTATTCCCGTCTGCATGGCTTCCGTTACTGAGAAGAACAGGCATGGCTGGCATAGCTGCCAACCTACAGATGTCTCCAAATAAAACCTTCCTTGTGTATCAATAATTTTTGCCTGCAACAAACTACACCTCCAATTACGTTTAGAAGCCACACACCTTCAACATAGGCCACTATCCAAATCATCTGCAAATTTACCTTGATGCCTCATCTCTGGTGATCACTGAATTTGAACCTATGGTCTTGAAGGTGAAATTATTAAAAACTGGATTTAAATTGAAAGGAATGAAGGAAAAAACTTTTCTGTGGAGCTGTTTTTCAAGCCATACAGGCTCTTGATATAATGACAGGGAAAGCGGAAACAGTCCTTAGAGCACCTCTTCAGCATCCAAGCTTTCCCTTCAGAGGAATTCTGTGAAGGACTCTTAATTCAGCATTCATGTACAGTCATCAGTGAAACGAGTTTCATGGTCTCAAAAAAATCTTCCCCCAGTCTGGCATAATTGGGGCTCCATGACAACTAGTACTGCGCATCATGGGGAGCCAGGTCAGGACTGGATTATACCGAGCTGCTATTAGAGGAATGTATGGAGCTTAAGTCGATCTTTTTAAATCATTGCATTAAACATACAACATATTTCACAAAAAAAAAAAGGTCTCTTTAGAAAAAGACCTACTTTTTCCTCCTCCAACCACCCAATCTGCATCCTTTAAAAATTGTTCAGCAAGGCATGCAGCAGCCAGCACCTGGGGCCAGATCTCACCTGGTTTCAGAGTTATGCATCAACATTTAAAGATACAGAACTGTGCTGCTGTGCCTTGACACGGCATATGCCACAACTTCCATGTCCTAATTTGAACACAGCAGATGATATCTCCCACATTCAAGGCAGAAATGCTTATATTTTCAAGCTTTCTTTTATTTTTATATATATACATATATATATGTGTATGTGTCTATGTATGTACATATACATTATTTGCTCTCATAAGACTGGCTATGAATACAGCACTATGCACAAAGGAGAAAGGGGGTTGAGTACAGGGCAGAGGTCTGTCCTGCCCCAGCTATTCCAACTAGACCTTCAAGAACACAATCTTTTATTGGGAGAAGCATACACAACAGTTTCACCCTACTGGAAGTTTTGCCTGAATGGTAAATACAGCACAAGTTAATTTAGTAAACAGGGTAACTTTAAGATTTGTTTAAAGTAGAGAGTATCTCACCCTGAAAATGAGTAACCAAATTCCAAAGAAGAGAAAATGAACGTTTAATATCCCTATACAAAGCCCAACAAAGTCAATATGAATCTTTCCACTGGCTTCAATGGGCTCTGGATGCGGGTCTTCTTCCACGTTGGGATTTGTTAATCCACTGTCTTCAATGTAGGGATAAATTTGGTTTGTAGTGGTGTAGTTAAAAGAAGAGAACTGAGTTCACAGTAGCTATAAGCCTAAAGAACTCAGTTGTAAATATTTTAGAGGAATAAATTCAGACATATCTAGTAAAGTATCTTTTGTATCTTTAGTTAAAACAGTTGAAATAGGAGAAATATATAAACTGGAATTAATCCTTGACAATTCTCTTGCTTTTTCTTATGCTGACATTATGTTGGGCTTTGGAAGTAAAAAAGGATAATAATAATTCTCCATAGATCTATCCGTTTTCTTTAGCTCACTTTAGATAAACTGACTGCATTCTTAAATGTTGTTAAGAATTATTTGAAAAAAATTGTAGCTAAGACTAGCAAAGCATTTTTTTTAAAGAATATATTTATTCTTGGCAATAAACAAATTTGTGAAATACCATTCAATTTCCATCATTACAGAAATTTTTTGAATGCCAGAATGTCTACAGACACATCTTACACGAAAGGGTTCCTACAGGACTCAGAAGTCTTGTAAAGAAAAATTCCAAACTGGGTGAACAAAGAAGTAAAATGAGCACAGTATTTAAAAGGCTAAATATTGGGGGGCAAAAAGAGGGGGCGGGGACTGGACAAGGGAATGGTGTCAGATACTTCAGATGAAAAATAAAACCCATCAGTTACAGACACAAGGATATTGGGGGTTGCTCTAGACTAAGCAGCTAAACTGCAATCTAAGACTATGAAGTTAGGCAAGACAAATCTCCAATCATACTTCCTGAAGTGCAAAAATAAAAAAACAATTTTTGCTTCTTAAATAGGAGGTGGTTTATGGCACTATAACACTGCGGAAAATAATGCCAATGTTGGCTTAAAAGAAGATCCTAAAAACTTCCTATTTTATTTCTATACAATCCAGATTGATCACCTAAGAGAAGCATAATTAAACAATGCTAAGCATCCCAACCCCTTTGAGAATGTGCTGCCGAAAAATATTTTTAGAACAATCACTGTAGTAATTCTTCTTAGTTGTAGAAACACTCCAAATCAGAAAGTCAATTTTTCCTCTATTTGCAGAAGTGTGCTGGTTTTCACTGGAAAGGCGCCTGTGTTTTGTTTGGCTGCTGTTCATATACTGCCTTGGCAGGATTTCCTTGGATTGCTTACAGTGAACATTGCTCTTGCATACAGTAGCACTCCCATTTTAACCGTCCCAGCCACACGTTTTCTAATAACACAGGGAGAGCTGCAGAATCCCTATAAGCACAGCTCTTTAAAGCAGCAACAGAAGGGGGTGGGGGTGGTGGACCGGAGCGGGGTGGGGAGGGGAGGCTCTGCCTGTTCAAAATCCAGCGCTGCAAACAGAGGACAGTCCTTTTAAAAACAACCAATGTGAATTGTGTTTAAGGAGCAGCTTTCCAGGAAAAGAAAAAAAAAAAAAAAACATCTCTGAGAAGAGGGCCTGTTTCAGCTGATTCACCGAATCTGATCTGCGCTGGCTGGGCGCTGAGCGTTACCGAATTGTGTCCTAAGTACTGTTTATTTTTCCTATTTAAAAAAATTTTCCTGCCTTTCTGAGGGGCGTGCACATAACTTGACAATTCCTGGTATTACCTTGCGTGTTTGAGACCCTGAGCCTGTATTCCCCGCACATCCGAATTTTCCACCCCGTCAGGAGGAGGCTGGGGGTACGTGGGGAACACAGAGCTCTGCTGTGGGAAGCAAACGGACAGGCAAGATGAAAGAGGAGGACATCTATCTCACTGGAATAGTCACGGGAAACAAATGCAGCATTTCTACCTACGGCTGAGAGAGAGAGAAAGCCAGTAACAAAACCGTTATTCAGCTCCCTGCCCTTTACAAATAGGACTGACTTGTTAGTGGACAGCTGCGGCTCAGCCCCCCTCCACGCCATTCCAACTTGCTGCCTTTGCCACCCTGCTTTTGGAGATCGACAGCAATTTGCATCTCCATGCATCTCATTTCTCGTTAAGTAAGTTGATTAATTTGGGCGAGGGAAGTTGTCATTCAAAAAACCCAGAAATTTCCACTGGCATTATTTCTGCCTTTCAAAATTCACCGACCTCCCCCCCAGCCCCCAGCCCCGCACCGTCCAGCCCCCCCCTTCACACCTCTCTTTCTCCCTCTCCCTTTCTCCCCCCTTCCCGCTCCCTCTCTCCCCCTCTCTCTCTTTCTCCCCGTTGTTTACAAAGGTTTCATTATGTTTTCAACTAATCAGAAAGGCCTACTAATACACAATTAACATGTGACTATAAAAAAAAAAAAAGCTTCCAGAAGAAGGAAAAGTAATTAAGTAGAGAATGCTTTTCAGTAAGTGCTCGCTTTAACCCATCGTCAGAGAACAGAGTCTAGGTTAGTCCACAATGGATGGAACAGATGCCAAGGGCGAAATGTTAAAAGCAAATAAAAAAGGACATTATTTTCTTTGGGAATAATAACTATCAACGCCACAAAAACGAACATCAGACTGCAGTTGTTTTTATCTGACCTCCTTCTCTTTCTTCCACTTTTCTAAAGTGCCTTTTCTGTGCGTTTCATTAAAATAAATACAAAAATAAAGGTATCATTTACTGCATCTTTGCTTCCAAGGTGACGGGAAACCCAAGTAATCAGCATCACCATCGAAATGGCACAATGCTGTAGGTTATTAAAAAGATTTTACTTTAAAATATTTTAAGCCTGAACATGCACATAAACTAAGCTCCCAGAAAAGTCAGTAGGAATTCTGCCAAAGCAATGACAAGGGATGTTGAACACTCTGCAAGATGTGCTGTGTTATCACAAAATATAGGAACTATAAGAGACAGTTTTAAAGGTTGTAGTCTTTGCAGCACTTCAGTTATTAACTTTGGATCTATCTGCTGACACTGTCCTCAGCCTCAGAGTTGCCACACAGGTTGGTAGCCTGAGGACACTAGCATATATATAGCACACACCATATATATGTATGTGTATATGGGGCTGTGGGGTGTAAATTAAAATGTTATTTGAATATATTCAGCTTTTTTTTTTTTTTTTTAATTCAGGGATTGTCAAAATATGTCCAAATGCTCCCTGTGTTCTTGACACATTCAGCCAACCTCTACAGCAAAAATTATTTCCTTTGGAAAAATATATATTCCTCTAGATATCTGTCCTTGCAGTGGAGTCTTTGGGATATTTGTTATTTCTGTTCCCCTTCCTGAAATGAATTCTAAAACAAGCAGACACTTACTTGTGTATTTTGAAAACCAAATTCTTCAAGGAGCTCAATGCTTTCAGCAAGATGCTAAACACCACTTTGGTCCCACTGAAATCAAGGGGGAGCTGAGGGGTATTGGGAGGAACAGGTCCCCCAAAGTCACAAAGGACCACATGCAATAATAGCTCCTTTTCCTTACACCACCCCCCCCCCCCCCCCCCTGAATTTATATTCCAAACTATGTATCACATACAGAGTATTTTTTACTATCCAAAATCCCATTAGTTTCATTGGCACTTTAGGTAATAAGATTTGCATGGTAAAAATTCCATTTCTATTAGATTGGGTCCATAGGACTCACCAGCCTGATATGATTGTCAGCGGAAAGGGAGGATGTGTGGGTTTGTTACAATATGAGGATTTGTCCACACAGAATTTGGCACCAGTTTAATCAAAAGGACTCACTTTAACCACTGCAAACCCCAGTGTAGCCTCTATTTCTGTCAGCTTAAAACTGGCTATATCAGGAAATTTCTCACTATAAATTTATATAGGTATGCTAGAACAGGTCAGTTAAACTGGGGCTGCAATCAGTTAAAACAATCTATACCCTGGAGTATTCTGGATTATCTGTCTGAAGGACCCCTTTAGTTAAACTAGAGGAAGAAGGTGTTCAGGCCAGACACAAATGCTGCACTGGCTTCACACGAGAAGCCTGAAAGAGAAATGATGGTCTCCTGAGCTGGGACCTCAAGGTCTCTTTTCAGGACAGAGTTAAATCAGTGAGATTCTGTCAATCAGACATGACTGCTCTTGTTCATATAAGATACCAAAACACCTGAGTCACGCCCACAGACAGGACCCCATTCTCAACCATGGCCACCAGCAGAAGCTTAGGGAAAAATCATGTGAATCAAGGTAGAAAACTGTTCACAGCTGGACCCTATCCATACCTCCCAGCTCTTAGCAATCAATGGGTTAGAGTCCTTCAGTGCTTGGGGTTGACCCAGACCAGATAAGCATGTTTATTAACCCCTCACCAAATATTTGCCTGATTTTGCCTCGTCCCGTTCTGAACCTGTTTGTTACTTTTAGCCCCTGTGACACCCTGCAACAATGAGTTCCACACCTCTGTTCAGTGTGAGCAAGAAACTACATCAGCTTTAGGTCTGGTGCCTGACTCACAGGGCATTTAACAGGGACCCTTGCACTGCCAGGTGCAACCGGAGTGTGTCACAGCAGCAGACCATCACAAAATACTCCCTAGTGATATACGGACAGCAAAATTACACTCTCTGCTATTCTTATTTCAGCCAAATCCTTACCATTTCCACAGGAGACTGACTTCTAACTAAGAGCAGTTGGAAAACTTCAGGACTGACTGCAAGTCAGATACAACAGTTCCTTCCCAAACCATCCTTCCTTTAGTTTGCTCCTGATTTCTAATCAACTGAATAGTTTCTTGTTCTGTTGCTAGTCTAGGTTTAACATCAAATCTAGGTTTAAATGCTTCAAGCAAAGAAGACAAATTTACAAAATGCTAGGAGAGGGGTTTATAAGTACTTTGCTGAAACTTGGCATTTTTCCACCTCTGAAGAACACTCTACAACCTGAAAATCAGTCATGGTCTGGAAATTTTTCCTAATGCTCATTTCACACATAGTTCAGTTTACCTGTTATTCACGGTTGTAGCTCTCATTCTGAAAACGCACCTGGTGTGTAGCATCAAGCCAGTACTGAAGCCCCGCTGGCTTTACGGACTTCATAACCTCACTCCAGACATTCTGAAATGGGGCCTGGAGGAGGTGTCACACTAGTGAATCACCCCTCAATGCTCCTTGCCACTTGAATCATATTCCCTCTACCTGCTCCTTATTTAGCTTCCCCATATATTTTTAGTTCTTTTCATCTTTTCCCTATGAAATGATCCTGCCAACGTTTTAATCACTTCTGTTGTTCTTCTCTGAATTACCTCCAATTTGACAACACCCTCCAATTAGCAAGGTGCACAGAATTATATGCAGTCTTGGGTCATTGTTCTGAGGAAAAATAGTTTCCCGTTTAGTCCTGCTGTGGGTCAGATTCTGACTTCAAGGCAACCCTGGGATGATGAAACCAGCTGAGGGCTGAATTTGGCCCATGTGTATAACAAAGGCTGATTGAAGTGTACAAATTGAGAAGCAAGGGTATTTTCCACAGCTTGGTGTCATTGTCAAGCAGTGATCAAGAGCCTTTCCTCCTCTATAACCCCTGAGACTGGTAGACAGAGCTGGGTGACAGAGGGATTAATTGACAACCTTCAGTCTGGACTGTTTTGCCTTTATCAATCTCAGGCAGATGCTTAACTCTACAGAGAAGTTATTTTCTAACCAAAACATCATGGCACACCAGATTTCCAAAAAAAATGCAACTGAGGGATATAGGATTCAAATCAGCAAGAAGGGCCCCGGACATGCACAGAGCAGACAGCAATCAGGCTGACTTATAGCCGGAGTTTGGCGGGAGGCTCCAGATAAGCATCCAGGAGTGTCTGACAGGGGACAGATAGTGAGGATGCCAAGGAATTGTTTGGGGGATCCCACTGGGGTATAACAAATAGTAATAGGATTTAATTAGACCAGTGACAGTGTAGGCTGATTATCATCAGGAAAACGTTTCCTAACTCTGAGGTCAGCAAATCCTTAAGAGAAGCCCAAAGCTGGTGCCATCTCAGACAAGGAGCAGCACTTGAGGGTACACAACAAAAAAAATGTCGCATTGCCAGAGCCAGGGCAGAATTATGAAACAGGCTTTTTCTGCTTTCTAAATTTATGGTTGTGATTCACAAAAATGAATTGAGTTGCTCCAAGTACCCTACTTAGAAACACCGGGCTCAGCGCAAGCTGCACACACCCAATGCAACCTCAACGGAGGCTGTGCTGTATGGGAGCCTCGGTGCACTCTAGAAATGAGTGTTATCAATATCAGTCACTGAGAGATGAGGTCAAAACTGTTAATATCTCATCAGTCACGAGAACTGTATCTCTTTCCTAACACACACCTACAGATTTATTATTAGGGCACTTCAGGTTTTTTGTATTTTTAAATCAAGCTGATTCACACACTTTAACATTCATTATACAATTAAAAATGTATGACGGTAAAAGATTTTTTCTTAACTCATTAGGAAATGCATGTGTTATATATTTATAAATTACGTGTTATCATCTTTTTAGACCTAATGTGCTTTCTCAGGCAAGATGACCTGTTACTCAGACTACTTGATTCCATTTCATATCTACAAGCACACAGTATTTTTATCTAAGCTTGGTCATTTGGTTCTATCCATAAAACATGTTCTTTGGGTTTTGCTGGGAGGATGGGTGGGAGGGAAACAAGACTGAACACTTGAGTCAATATTTATCCCTTTGTCAAGATGGATGAGGAATGGATAAACCTGGAGTATATGCTTTGTCTACTGAACTTGGTAACTGTGGACTCTGCTCAGCAGACCTATCAAAGTCAACAAATACTCTCCCAATTAACTAATGGTGAATGCTAGGTATCAGACAAACAGAGAAGTCCTGACTGCTTCAGTGAATACCATGAAATTTCATGATGAAAAAATGAGCAGCCCTATCCACTCCCCCAAGAGGTGAGATAAACACTCAAAGTCATTCAAGTGTTGGAAGAAATAAAAAAATCATTTTTGAGGTATTAATTTAAAAAATGTCTATTTCTAATGCCACTACATTTAGTGGCCTTCAATCCTTCCAAGCCCCAGTGCAAGCACAATTGTTCCCAGCTTCACTCTTGTGTTTGAAAAAATAAATTGGAGTAGTGCATAAACCTTGCATTCCCAAAGACTAAAATGGGACAGAGGCATGAAAGCCCCCATAATTCTCTAGACCTCAAAGCATAAAAAGGGACTTGCATCTTTTTATTCTTCAAATCAAAGAGCACTTAAATCAAAGTGGTCACTTCAGCCTACAGGCCTGGCCTTCCTCAGAGATTCAGAGCGATTTGTCACATCTCCCGCACAGTGTGGGGTGCTCTGAAAACACAAAGCACTAACCAGTGAAGGTTCGAGCCATATTTCACATGGGTCCACACATCCAGTTCTCCCTCCCCTGAGTACACCAATATGTTTGTGTCAAGTTTTGGAGCTGCAGGCTGACCAATTGCAGACCGAGTTCTTCTGCTCCTCAGCCATGCATTGCTCCGTTCACAGCCACCACCAGCTCTGCAAGAAGGAAAGGCTGAGGCTGTGGCACACACAATTTCAGCAGAATGGAGCAGGGCAGGGAAGCAGCATGGGGACTGTGAAAGGTAACCAGAGGTACTGCCTGTGACAAAGCCACTGGGATCTGACAAGGGAATCCAAATGGCAGCGAGGGTGACATCTGAAAGCTGCCCACAGAAAAGGACTGTGAAGCTCTATTGAAGCTACAGGGAACTAGAGAACTGAATTCCTCCCTTCACATCTCACTCTGTGATGCACACACTTCATTCCTATCTTTTCCTCACTAATTATCCTTCCCTCCTTTGCTAACTTCCCCTTTGTTTCACCTCCTATCATCAAGATCTTTTCTGGTCGCTTCTGCTTAATTTTTCCACTGCCGAAGTATCAAAGCAGACCAAATTTTGCCCCATTGTAAATCTACCAGAGCCTTTTACCAGAGATAAATGTGGCCCTGCAGACACAATAGGGTGCAACAGAGTCGCATACGGAGAGATCTGATTTTCATTACTATAAGGATACAGACAATGCAGTTATGCAGTGATTATTATATAACCCACACTTCTATAATGGACAAACAGGAGTCAAACTTGTGCACTTAAGTAATAAAAGGTTTACAAATGGGCCTCTTCTATTAATGTAAATAGCCACCTCTGTCTTATTAAGATGCCTCTATTGTACGGTGCACTGAGCTAACAAGCAATCTTCAGTTGCCACCTCGCGTGTCTGCATTGCATAGTACAATTTCTGCTAGATAAATATCTTGAGAGAAGCAGGAAAACAATTAAAACTAGAAGGTAATAAATGATGAAGAAGCTTATGAACAGCATGCTGGCCCTCTTCCCAGTCTTCATTCATGCATCAAAAAATCCCATAGCTCTGAGTCTTTGAGAGGGCAGCTGGGCAGTAGGGATGTCCACAGTAATATAAATGGGAATTAGATATGATCGAATGTGCTCATTGCATTTTCAACAGCACATGTAATCTTCTCCCCCCTTCCCTCCAGTTCCCCCACCTCTCACCCTGCTACCAGAAGAGATGACAAATGATCCTGTAACCAAGCAACTGGGCAATTGAAGAGTTTCAAAGTTCCAGTACATGATAGTTTAGCTATGATCATTTGGGTGATCAGGCTCTGACTGGAGACACCATTGCTGTTTTCTGAGTTCAATACCTTGGCTCTCTCCAACTAGTTTTACCCTGCAAGAGTTCACAAGGGCTAGTGAACCTAGGGGAGGTAGAATTTTGTCCTCAGAGCTTAGCAGCTCTGTCCATTGCTTCTGCTGCTCCCTGACACACACAAGAGGATGACAAGCACAGAGGAAATGAAGATGCATCTACTTGACCATTGCCTGCATGGCAGCAATGGAGTCAGCCAGTTAATACAGCTTTGGTGATATTCTATCAGGGATACCTCAATGAGTTTTCGTCCCCAGCTAGTGAGTGCTCATACAAAGTCCATCAGTAGGTACACTTAGCACAGTTTAATCCACCACCATTATCCTATTTCTTTGCATAATGCAGTAACATTATTTATAAGAATTAAGCCATGGAAAACATTTTTAAATATCTAAATCTTTCTCATGAATCTATTCTAACTACAGTAGCCCTTTCTACTGGGTGATGGATTGTGAGATAATTGATTTTGATGCTACCACGTGCGCCCTTGCTTTAGACTCAGGACACATAACTCACATGGAGGTCAATTATCTCATAGTACAGTCCCCAGTGGCACAGTCTATGGCTTAAAAAGACCCTATGCTAGAAAAAGTATGCCATTATCACAGGCTGGCATTTGTTTCCAAACAAAAATTTAATGGTAAAATTATTTATTGCCTACCTACATACACATGCGGATACATGTGTGTGTATAAAATATGTAATGAATATTAAAATAATATGTTGAATGCCTATCTATCTTTGATGTAGATGTAGAAAAATGTATAGGAAGGATTTTTAACTCTTGCATTGCAAAGCAAATGTCTATAGTAAGGAAATTCAGTTCTACATACTTGAATAAACAAGGCAAATAAATGTCTTTGAAAGAAATGCAGCCCAGAATCTGCTAATTGTTTTTAAACTCTGAGCTGTATTAAGCCTTCTCAAATCCTTGAGTGACCTGGCAATATTGAGTCAGCATTCACATATCATCCATAATTGTTAACTAGCCATCGCAGATGAAAACTATTAGTAATAAAACGTAACCCTATTAGGCTGACCCAAGATTGTTTTCTGGCTGATCACTGAATGGGAGTGGTCAGACATGCATTTATACATCTCCATTTAGCAAGAGGGGCCCAAAAGAATGTGGCAGTATTCTAAAGAAAACTAGTCAGAGGTAACTAAACCCCCCACAAAGGACTTGGCAAGCACCCTGAGATCACAGTGCCGAATTCCAAAGAGGGGTGAGTGCTTTCCAACCCCCAGCAAGCATTCAGGTTATACTCTTTGGTGAGGTAGAGGTTAAATCAATACCAGGTAAAGAAAATGGGTGCAAACAAAACATCTTTACCAGGCTGGCATCCTAGGCTGCACAGCAAGAGGTAGCTTGCAGGTAAGGCAATATGGCACAAAAATCAGTCAACTGGAAAATATTATACACCCTTTCTTCAGCGCAGCTCCTTGATGCCTCTCCATAAGCACGCTTTTCCTATCTGCATCCAATTTCTGACTACAGGTGAATGTTGAAAGTATTCACAACTTACCACTTAAAACTCCATTTGTTTTTTACCACCTTAAACCCACAGAGTATAGCCTCAGCCACTTGAATACCAAGTCTCAAGTCGATGTCAGTCCCAGTGAGAGATTTGCCAATGGGACCAAGATGTGCCTCAAAGTGAAGACAGTGAAAGAAATTAGGAAAACTATCTTGGGAATGTGCATCACTGGGACTCTTTAAAGCTAAATGAGATCTATGTTCCTTTTCAAAGTCAGGCTGAAAATCTAAGAATTTCAAGGAAGAAAACACACACTTCGGGAAATTAAGAGGTTAGTGCAGCTGGAGTTTTTCATCACTGCTGTTAGTGTAGGTTTATTAGCCACTTTTAAGTAGAGAAAAGAATGTCTAGCAAAGATCACCTCCAGCATGCAGAGCTTCAAACCTGGAACTATTAACATTCTCTTCAGGGTGAATACTTACAATCAATAAATTCACCCTCTTCATCCATGTTAGAATTACTGTGGCCATGGATAGTGCAGGTGTGCTGGAGGGATTTGGGGAGTAACCCTCCTCACTGCACTGCTGTCACTGAACTTACATCTTAGTGTACTGGGCAATAATTAACAAAAGCAAAAAGAATTTTAAAAAATTATTTTAAAAAAGAAAAAAAAAAAAAAACACAAAACCAAAAGAAAAACCCCTCCAGATCTTGTGAACTATGGGAGTGCAGGAGGCCAGGTCCCTGTAGAGTCTGGCTGGTTTAATAACACTAGTAAGAAAACAAGAGTGGTAAAAAGAACGATCAGAGTGTTCAAGAGCAGCGAACAGAATATCAATCACGGCACAACTGCCAAAACACTGCCTGTTCTCCTCCTTGCCGAGACACTAACCCCGAACAATTTGCTGCAGCAAAGGAGCAGATTTAATGAGACAACATGGCCAGAAGGGCTGTGGTGGCAGGACACACAGCAGACGGTGCTTCATGGCACGCAGGCACGTGTGCAGGGCAGCACGTGGGCTCCCACCTCCTCACAGGGCGCTGATCCCCTCCCTCACTCCCCAGTGAGACGGCAGTCCCCAAGCAGCTCATGCAAGAGGCAGAGCCACAAGTCCACCCACTCCTGCTCCCTCCACCCTTTCTCCTCTGGAGCAAACCCCAGGGATGCAGCTCATGCACTCCAGACCTAGGCTGGTGTTAGAAATGCTGATGTGAGTTGAAGCAGGAGAGGAATGGAGGATGCTCACTCTACTGCTCGCACAGTGGTGTTGGGAGACACCTCACTCTTCCCTTACGAAAACAATTTGGAAGCCTCCTTGGATGTTGACTTTGCTCTCCAAAACAGTTCACTGATCTTTAGGAAGACCTACTTGCTGTATACCTTGGCAGGGTGAAAGGACTCAGGATCAGAGGGCTCAGCATGAACAACTTGATACTTTCAGTACCTCAGGTTTTGTCCCAAAATGTGCCCTCATAAGTTTGAACACAGGTGGCCAGCACGTCCTACATCTGCTATTAGGATTCCTGCTCGATTTACAAACTGCTTGGTCTCCCTGAGAATGCCCCACAGCCCCGTACACTGCGTGCAGACCACTGTGGGCCCATCAATTCAGCGTGACATGAATGCTCACAGTGGAGTGATGTTTTGCACCCAGCTATTGTCCACAAACCATTATTTGTTGAAAAACAAACAAAAGGAGAACACTGAAGATACTTTTACATGATACTTTTCTGGTTCCTGAAAATGTGAGATAATGAATAAAAATGTTCATTACAGAATTATTCACTTTTCTCCATGATTCACGTCCCAGTAATTACCGTGACCAGCCTAATAAAAACTGCTACAAAACGAAGGTCAACTAGCAGTTAGAAGTGTTCATTTTCATTTCAATGTATTCATCTCTGGCTCCTAATGGCCTCATTTTCTCCTATGCTCTTTAATAAATACCACTGAATTACAGGTTAAATAGCTAAATTAAATTATTGCAATTACAGCGTGCGGAGCACTGAAACTGGTTTACCTTTCCCAGTTCAATTAGAGGGGAAGTTTCAACAGCCTGAGACTCCTGATTGCTGTCAATATTCTGAATCACTAGGAATCCGTACTAAAGGCCAGGTTATTTGGTTACAGACTGGGTAATTTCTACACCCCTCTTCCCTCCTGCATAAAGAGGAATGACTTAAGCACTCTCAGTTAAAACAAAATGAGGTAATCAAAGTATTTTGGGGGAAAGCAACTGCAACACGTAATTGATTCTTTTTGACTGAAGAGAAGGAAGCCTTGAAGTGGCTCAGGCTGAGGGAGAGTATAGGAAACGACAACCTTCTTCCTCTAAAGGAGAGGCAAGTACATTCTAATAAATATGAATGTTTAACCTGCCATCGGCCCACAATTATTTTACATGTACAAATTAAAGATGTTCTTCATTATTTAAATATATTCCAGCATTTGTTGATGTTGCCCCTTCCACAGGCTTAATTATTTAACATCCCTTTATAAGAATGAATATCTTAATAATAAGGACTGTTGAAAGTAAAATTAAAAAAAAAAAAAAAGGTTTGTTTCCAAAAGATCCCAGAGCATGAAACGATATTTGTTGTGGAAGAGCTCCCCCTTACTTCTTCACTCTCAAGTTTGCAAAAAGCACAAAAAAAAAAGCTATCAAGGATGGGGGATTCTTTCCTGCAACGATAATAGGACATGAAACACAGGCACACTCAAATACAGTTAGAATGAGAGACTGAAATATTTGACTGCTCAGTGCTATTGCTATTTCTAGCATCAAGGGGAGAGGGAATCTGTCTTCCACCAAAATCCACATCTTTAAAGCCACATGTTCTGTACTGCACTTAAACAGAGAAATAATACTGTCACTGTGAGAAAAGTGAGGTGGACCATGTAGCTATGTCACTCACAGGCTGGGATAATTCCTTCTTAAAACATCTACGGGAAGTAGGAAGAAAGGGAGTTACTTCGTGCCAAGTTGAGGAGCCACACTGAAACGTCTCTACAGCAAAGTAAAAATATACATACTCATTAAGGTAATTCGGAGCATACACAAAATCCTGTTCTTTTACTATCTCATTTTTAATACATTTAGCCACTACAATAATTTAATTCCTGGTAATCAACAGGTTGTAAGCAAGAACAGAATACGGCCAACACACTGAAGCAGAGTTGGGATTAATATGAGTGCTCAAGAAGGGGACACTGATAGGGACACAACTGTGAATTAAAAGTGCGAAGTCCCGCACTCATGTTGGGGCAATCCCAAGCACAAATACAGGCTGAGTAGAGAACGGATCAAGAGCAGCCCTGAGAAGAAGAACTTGGGAGTACTGGTAGACAAGAAGCTCAGCATGAGCCAGCAATGTGCTCTCGCAGCCCAGAAGGCCAACCGTATCCTGGGCTTCATCAATACAAGTGTGGTCGGTAGGTCAAGGGAGGTGATTCTGCCCCTCTACTTTGCTCTTGTGAGACCCCACCTGGAGCACTATGCCCAGTTCTGGGGCCCCTAACATAAGAAGGACATGGATCTACTGGGCAAGTCAGTGGTGAGGGCCACAAGGATGACCAGAAGGCTGGAGCACCCTCTCCTATGAGGACAGGCTGAGAGAGTTGGGGCTGTTCAGCTGGAGAAGAAAAGGTTCTGGGGAGACCTTATAGCGTCCTTCCAGTACCTGAAGGGGCCCTACAGGAATGCTAGGGAGGGACTTTTTACAGGGGCAGGTAGTGATGGAACAAGGGGAAATGGCTTTAAACTGGAAGAGGGGAGACTTAGATGAGATATTAGGAAAAAATTCTTTCCCGTGAGGATACTGAGACTCTGGAACAGATTGCCCAAAGAACTTGTGGATGCCCCCTCCCTGGAAGTGTTCAAGACCAGGTTGGATGAGGCTTTGACCAACCTGGTCTAGTGGAAGGTGTCCCTGCCCATGGCAGGGGGATTGGAACTGGATGATCTTTAAGGTCTCTTCCAACTCAGAACATTCTATAAAACTGCCACCGAGTCCTTGCACGTGCCACATCAAGGCTTTGAAACAGAAATATGATTTTGCCTACTGGAATTTGGGTTGGGGTTTTCTTGAATGTGGATCATGCTGTAAATAGCCTTAATGAGCCACAGTATTGCATTGGTGTTTGTTCTCAGTAGCTTGAGCAGAACTGTATGCCTATTGTATTTTCTACAAATTATAAACCACGCTTCTCATGAACTTGGGTAGAGAGACAGACTCCACATGTGAATTACCAAGAGAAGATTAAATCTGCAACAAGGCAACCTACAGTGCAGGCCAGATCCTGAACGTACTTTATAACAATGCAAGAGCTAATTATTGGCAGCACCTAGAACCCCAAAGGAGAGGAAAGCACTGTATAAGCATTGTATAGTGCTTTGGGTGACTCAGCAGAGAAAACCAGAAACACAAATAGAGAGAAAGCATTATCGGGATCCCTATGAATTCCTAAGTAAAGAGTACTAAAGGGCTCAGTGCACATGTGAGTAGAGGAAGAGGATTAGGAGTTCTCAGGAGTTTTGAAGGTGTGAATTTCTCAGATTCATGTCTCTAAGCAAACGAAAGGTTTGATTCTCCACCCACCCTTCCTTAACCTGAGAGCAGAGTTGAGTTCACATACAACCTTGTGAACTGAACCCTGCAGGGTTTGAACAGTTCTAGCCAAAACTGTAGCAATGGAAATGAAATGAGTGGTTTGTGATAGCTGACAAATTAGGTTACATCTCGCTAACTGTGAACTGCATCCACTCTGCCAGGTATGTTTCCACTGCTTTCCTCCCAGGACTAAGAGGGCACCCATAACACCCCAGGGTTGAGAGACCCATGTCTGGACTTTCAGTTCCTATTTGGAATCTAGCTGGGATATGCAGGGCATGGAAGAGACAATTGGAAGGCTTTTCTTATGTCTATCACATTAAAAAAGCTCTTGGAGGATAACTGTACCAGCCAAGCAATGTAAGCAATGTGGAAGGCCCGTTCCTTTCCACAGGGCACCACAGATCTTATCTTACAGTTTTGACTTACATGGTTAAAGTTAAAACAAGTTTGAAGACTGTGGACTAGAGCTCCCCAGAACACTTTTACCAAAGATTGTTGACAGCTAAGATGACCTGTGTTAAGAGCTGAGTTTCAGTGAAGTTTCATCAGAAAGACTGTGCAAGAAGAGAGGAAAAGGGACCTGCCCTGGTAGTCATGAGACCCATATTCAACTCCTTTTGTCAGATTGCAAATTATCTAGGAGAAAGATGTTGAAGCAACATTGATACTAACCCAGAAGCCAAAATATCATGGTTTTGCCTAAAAAACTGAAAATAAAATTCAATTTCTCAGAAATCTTTAAGTTTGAGCTTCATTCCAGTAGGAGGAAACACACAATTTGAAACTTTAATAATTTATGCAAAGTAACCATTTGTTACTCTTCTCAATTCTTAGGACACAAATCCTTATAAGAATCCTGACAGAAGTCACCACGAAGTTTCTAGTGGGTTGAACAGACCACGGTGTCAAACCTGTATCATGTAGGGTTTCTTTCAGAACACTAGTGCTAGCATATAAAAAAGTGAGGGAAGGTTAATTTTTCTGGGCGATTTCAAGTTTTTAATTCACTATGAAGTTCAAGTTTCTTCAGCTAGAAGCCAAGTAGGAAGGAATACTAGAGCATTAGTAACAGACAATAAAAGGAAACATAAAATGTACTTCTACAATTCCCGGAATTACAGAAACCAGTCAAAGCTCAGATAACTTGAAAACACAAGCCATCACCAACTTCTTTTTTACTCTCTTTGCCCTACTCTGTGAAGCATAGTTTGTATCCTCCAGGGTGACACCTTCATTATACTCCCTTGGGAAGAAACACCAGTTTGCTAAAGTCACCTCTTACGGCTAAATTGCCACTCCCTTCTTCAAGGTGAAGAGAAAGGGCAATATCATCATAATGCACTACCGAGATCTCAATAATTTCAAGAGACTCCAAACCAGCTTCTCAGGGCTTGTGGTAAACTGCATTGCCTGAGGGAGGGTAGCAATAAAGTCTGGAGACTTTTCCAGGGCTGACAACTGTATCACTGCAGTCAAATGCAATTATGGAGTGGAACAGCTAGCAGGAAAGGGGATTGACAGTGACCAAGAGAGTGGAAAGGCCTGGGAGAAAGCAGACCAAACATTAGTAATGCAAAGTCAATGCCTAGATTGCTAAATCTATGCATTACACAAAGGACCTCCTTTGGCAACCGTTACTCAAGATGACTAACGTTTGCTCATGCTGACTTCAACGAAAATTAAGTGCCTGAGAAACTGCTACCTAGGGTGAGGAAGGGTATGTCTACATGTATCTGGCAGGCTGACAAAATCTCACCCTGCCTGTACTCCAACCTGGCCAGACACAAGCCAGCACCAATGTAGAGGATATGTAGCTGTGGTTAGTACAACCCCAAACCTGAGCTAATGAGCCCTGCAGAGAGACAGGGGCTGGGGCTCAACATCCTCACTCACACAGCTGTACGGCTTCCGGTGCACGGCTGGCTTGTGTCCAGCTGGCTTGAAGCATGGGCAGAACAAGTTCATGTCTGCTTGCAAAATACTGCGCACACCTACCTTCACACAGCTCTGACTTTCGCCCAAGAGGTTAAAGAAATGAAGAAATCCCACATAAAGAAGCCATTCTGGATTCTTGGCTTCTTCAAAATCCAGAGATTCACACTGTAGAGCCAATGCTGGTTTGCTTTCCTAGCAGGCTCCAGGTAACAAGTGCTTAATTTCAACAAGATAAAATTATTTGTATTTAAATCTTTCAGATCCCCGCTTTTTTAATTTATTTTGCCTGTTCTCAATTACAGTAAAAGTTAAAAGCTTAGCAGATCCCATGATTCGAGCAGAAATGTTCCAGTATCTCCATGCATACATTTTAGCCTTCCTTTAGTAGGAATTTTAAATGTACTTTTGTCATGCATTTCAATTCTAACTACCTTGGGCCAAAATACTCTTATCTTCTGCAAGATAGCTTGATAACTGCTGACCTGGATTATGGGCCTAATACAAACCCAAAGCAAATAATTTTCAAACATAATTTTATGCCTATTGTTCATGTAGCAACATGACCAGACCAGCTTTCTAGAGACCAGGAACTTACTAACCAAGTCTGTGCCCAAGCCCTTTTTTTTTTCTTGCCCATGAAATGGTCATACTCACCTGTGAGGACTGACTAGGAGAAACCACAAAGATTAACTGTGCTACACAATCTCAGGCAAGTTGCAGCATTTTTAAGGATTATCACTTCATTTCTAAACCACTAAGACTACACTTCAGAGAGCAGAGGAGTCCAGAAATACTACACCCCCTGACCCGTACACAGTTTAAATTCCTAGGAATGTACATGTCAACATGAAGGCCACTGTTCCTATGAAACAAACTTGAACACTGGACCTTGGTGCTTTCCAGTCGAAGCAGATTGCTACACCCATTGCCAAAAGTAATGACTAATGAAATGACTAAGAGGGATGGGTAACTGAAAAGCAGAGGCTTCAGGAGTGACACAATACTGTGAGGTATTAATTCTGTCAGGGAGTCTGGCACTGTTTGATATTTTATATCCTTTTGTCTTTGGGAACACAGTGCCAGCCCAGTCTGGTCATTTTATTACATAGGAGAGGGGAATTCCTCCTTGAAGCAGGAACCTTAAAACTGCAAAGGAAAAACTAAAGTCAGCCAGAGGAACAACAAAATGTTAAAGCAAGCCTGTGTATTAGAGCTTAAAGTGGGACTTAGAAATGCAGAAAATAACAATTGAACCAGAATCTCCTCTTGCTACTTGCAATTCACAGACATAATAACAGAGAAAAGTGAGACAGTAGTATGGCAATGGCAAAAATGAGTGGACTGTGCCAAACTTTCTCCTGCTACCCTTGCCAAAATGCCCTGTTGTCTCCTGAAATACAACTTAATAGCAGTCAGGGAGCAAGAAGCCTGATCTAATGCTCACTAAATCAATAGCTATTGATTTTTCTGATAACTCCCATGGACTTTGTCTATGTCCTGCCCTGAAAGAGTTCATTTGTTCCCTCGCTATTTGATCGTATTTCTTCCTAAAGTGGATCTCCAAGGATTGAATTTCTCTGAACGTACAAGTCTATTCACAATAATCCTGTTTAGGTTCTTGCACTGCTTACTTTATCCCATACCTGTTTGCCTGAGATTAAGCCACACATGTTATTAGCCCTTCCATGTTCCCACTACAGGGACACAGTGAGGGAAAAGGGGGTTGGCCAGGCTCACAGACAGACTGTGTAGTGGAAACAACAGCAAGAAACCCCAGTTCCACTGGCTTCCCAGTTCCACGTTTGAGCTGCAAAACTATCCTTGCTGAAATGCCTTGTATTTTATTGTTTATTGTTTGCTAACTCTTCAAATTTGAAGTGCTCTGGGCTCCTTGAGATGAAAGGTTCTAGCTAAGTACATATTGTTGTTGTTGTTGATGTTGTTATCATTAAGATTATTCACAAACAGAAGTGTCAAGGTAGATTCAGAACAAGTTCTGCTGAGGCTCATGTATCTTCCAAGCATCTATCCGTGCTGTTGTATAGTATTAAGGTGTGAAAAGGAAAAATCATGTACCCAGTCAGAGCTGTGTTTAAGTGGCCTGCCAATTTCAGCTAATCACCAAGTTATTTACTTCCAGTTTATTAGGCCGAAACTGCCACTAGCTGCTGGCAGCCTCTAATATTTACACCTTACTTTCCTGGGGTCTCTTCAAGCACTGCTGTAATAAAAAAGCCATTTCTTCCATGTTTAGATGCAAGAATTAACACAAAAAGCACCACGCAAGGCCAAGTCAAATTCTGATCTCAGTTACAAATGTGCAACCCCATTGATTTCCAATGGCTTAATTTGCAGTGGTCTTGAGCTGCTGTACCTGAGAGCACAATTTGATCCACCGTTTTCACAGAGAGGAGTAACAGCAGTACCTTTTACACATTTGTGAGTATTTTAAACACAGTAACAGTTGGATAAATATCGATCACCATCAATGGCCCTCAGTTTAATTTCCATCACATTCAATAAAACCCAGGACAAGCAATTCCTCAAATACTAGCCTAAGTTATTCTCACTCATTTTATATACTTCTGTGGTTTTTTATTATTTCAGTATTTGAGCACTTCAGAAACTTTCACATCTTTATCCTCCTAATATTGCCATCAGAGAGTGAAGAGGTGGAATTCCTTACTGAATTGGTGGGAGGCTTTCCATAGATTAATTAAGGGACTCTTCCAATATCACTGGGAAAATTCAATGGAGAAACGAGGCTTGGAATTAGATTTCCCAAAGTGTAGGGAATAGGACATGAGATACAAAAATTTCATTGTCTCATTAATACTTTTCACTGAATAGTAATAAAAGCACACAGCAAATTCTCAGATCCACTCACGGTATTTTTCAACTTGGTTTTTCCTTTTTTATCCAGATACAGGGTCCCTTCATTGATATCACTGGGTAACCCCGGACAGGAATGCTTTATTTTCTCCCAGCTGTAAAGAGAGCCTGTTGTTGCCCTCCTAAAGCCGCCTTTTCCAAGGAATGTTCCCTGTGCAGTGATCCCCTTTGATTTTAGATGCATGATTAAAACTTACAGCCATGCCCTCAGTTGTGTAAGGCCAATAGAGTACCTGCCTGTGCAGAGCAAACATAAGATTCCTGATGCTGAGCATCTGATGTGTGTTGAGCTTTGTGCTTCATATTAAGTTCTCAATCCCTTTACACCTTCCCGCTGCCAACATGAGGGAGTTCCACAATTTGCTCAGGGCCAGGCACACCTTTATTCATAGGAAAACCTGCTAAGAAGCAGCCAGAGCAAACCAACTCTGACTCATATCACATGTGTACTTGCTCAAGTGACCACTTCCAGAAACAATAAAATACTTCGGACAAGCCCTGTCCTGCAAAAAATATACATTCGCAGCTCATTCGGCAGGCTGAGTTCACTGCAATGAGGAAAGCTGTCATGTTACAAAGGATAGCTTGCTTTATACATTTTCCCAAATATGCTTTCTCCTTCCCCACGTAAGGATGTAGGAACAACCAGTCAGGAGACTACACCAAGAGAAACTGCAACATATTTTGATAACTGCACTGTAAGCTGCGCTCCATCTCGTCTTCAGTCCTGGCTCTCCTCCACAGAAATGAAGTTTACCATGCACTGCAGGCTGACTGGTAAGGATATCAGCCACATTAGTATCTCACCAGCTTAATGCAGAATAGTCTTGTTTGCATCAATTACATTTCTTCCCTTTAAGAAAATAAAGCTAAGGGGAGAGTAGAGAAAGAGAAGTAAAGGAAGACAAAAAGCAGGTTTTGGTTTTTTAATAACTTGGACATATGACCTGATAGGGAGAGAACTGCTATTTATTTTGTTTTGGTCCACTTTCAGATTTCCAGTCAGTTTGTGAGGTATATCAGTTGCAGACCGTTGACGTTATAGCAAGCCAGGTAGATACAGGTCAGGAAAAATTATCAGAAATAATCTAAAAGGCCAGGTTTTATCTCAGTAAAGTGTAGTTACTTTAACTGAGAAAGTCTCGCTATTCAGTTCAAACTCAGTTCAAACATCTATGAAACAAATTATTTTAAGAAATAATTGTGTTTGAAATTAATATCATTATAGTCACATCCCAAATAGAAAACCCAGTGTCTCCTCTGTTCTAACCTTCCTGTTGTACATAGAGTCCTATTCAGGTACCAGGGGAACAGAAAGTCCCACTCGAAGTACTCTGCTGTAGTTTTGACATGACTAAACTACAGAAGCTGATGTAGCTGGAGCTCTGGGATATCAGTACCTACCCTTCTCCATGACTCCAAGTCCTTTCTCTGCCCCTTTCATCCTCACTCTCCTCTCTCTCTTGCCATACACATATCCCAGGTCAGTCTGATTTATAGACAGCAAGGAAGATTTGTGTTGGTTTTTACACTTCTGTCTGTCCATCTGTGAAATAGTTCTCTAATCATAGACATTACCTGAATAGCGATTTAACAAAAAATAAAAATGCAAAGGCTATTTCACAAAAAAAAAAAAAAAGTTACTAAATTTGTTATGCTGGTTTTTCTCTTTTGCTCACAGTAATACTGCCAAACATTTTAAAAGTACAGGAGACATTACTAAAATAGGGTTCAAAAAGCAAGCACTCTCTGGATTTTGGAAACACTGACAATCCTACTGCCATTATCAGAAATGCCTGCCCTTGGCCAAAAGTTCTCCTCCTCCATTCTGACATGCACTGGCTGCTAACCTGCTGTTACACACTGGCGGGGAAGGCAGACTCCAATGGCCAAGAGAGCACCGCTTGTGAAAGGGCTGTAAAGCATCGTGCATTGCTAAACTGGAGACCCCACGCAAAAAAGATCCTCTTTGTACCTGCTTTTATCTAAAAAGCTGTTGCACTTATTGTGTGCAGGTATACATCAAAGTTGGCTGGACGCTACAAAAACAGATCTTGTGCCCAGGCAATTCAGTCTTTTGCTCCTTTTACTGTCTGCTCTCCGCAAATCTGCACGAGCTCAAGCTAGCAAACTCTGAAAAGCATTTGGCCTGGCTTGCCAGAAATGCTTGAGCACCTAGCCAGTCCACAAATAGAAAAGAGAACATCAGAAAAGAGAATATCAGCTTCATTTTTTTTTCTTTTTTTATAGGTTAAATTAACTTCAGAATCACCATTGCATATGCAATAGCACTGGAAACTGAACTTACCTGCCCTCAGACAACATACTAACACTACTCCCTCAGTGAAAACAGAGACAAAGTCCTGGCTGTAATCAATTCATGGTGCATTCTCCTGAACTGGAGTTTGTCAAGTGCTTCTGACAATTTGAGAATAACACTGTCTTGTGCATAGATATTTCACAAGCAGAGAAAAAACTACCTGGGATACATTATTTGTTAACTGTTCATTCAGCTCATGATAGGTGTGTGACTCTGAACTGTATTTGGCATCTAACATCTCTCTTTTGATAGATAGTGATATCTCAGCAGCCTGCTCTCTGAGCCAGTGCACACAAGGAATGGGCAGCACACGTTCATCAAACTAACATCTGCTTTCAATTCTCATTTATAGATGTGGAATCCTTTCAACTGGACATTAATCATTCTCTACAGCAGCAATTAGATACTTGAGACAGATCAGAACAAATCAAATTAGCCTTATTTATTAAACAAAAAATCCTAAGGAGTAAATAAAAAAGACACCAGACCATCTTGTGTGCAGCAACATAAAAATAAAATTAAGATACTGATACACAGGAGTCTAAAAGCTTTCAGGTGTTATTTTCAAAGCCTCAACTGTAACCAAAGAGCAGAGGGCTCTACTGCAGAATGCCTCATGGATTATTTTAGCACTAAGGTATAATTGAAAGGATTAACGTGAATGTAATGTTTCCCTTCCAAAAATTCCAGGAATGCAAAAATGACTCTCATCTGCACTGTGTGACTCATGTTTTTAATACTGGAACTTCATTTTCACTCATGAGGAATTCAAGCTCAAGGAAATGTTACCACAGAAATCCTTATTCAATTGACAAAGGAAAACCTCTCTCTCTCTTACGCTGCAGTTAAACAAAGCCTAAGAATCATATCTTTGGCGAGTCTGGCTGGGTTCAGCTTCACATAAAGAAAACTGCACATGAGGAGAGACACTGCTCTCTCTGAGGGATCAAGTCGATCACCCTGAGGAGCTCAAATTATCTAGACTAGCTTGAACCAAGCAAAGCAGCTTCCTCTTGCTGGGTTTCCCCAGCTTAACATGGCAGACAGCTTCCAGCAAGCAAGGTGAGGGACACTACCATACTTGCATGGAAATTAGTAGCAAAACATCTCTAAATGGCAAGAGAAATCCAGACTATTCTAGGGAAAGGTGCACAGCTATCCACCAAACACCTGATACTCGATTTTTCCTTCTACTGCTTTTTCAAAAAATTGCTTTTATTTTTTAACGAGGAAACAATGCAATGTGTTTTGTTAGATTGCACGTGTCAGCAGAATTTCAGGGTTTTTTTGTAAGGGGGGCTAAATGTTAAACAGATGAGAAGTTTCATGAAAGAATACATCTGAGAATGGCAAGCAGGGTTTGGCTATCCACGCACAAAATTATCTTCATCTGCCTATGCCATGGAACACGAAGCCGATGATCTGCTCCCATCCAGAAAGCCCCATCCCACACTGAGCTGCCTTTGCTGCTGGAAAGCACCAGGGTGAGACAAGCAGGTCCAGAGGAAATGTGGTTCTGCTGCACAACATGAAAATATGTGCTGTTTTATTGCCTCTCCTCTCAGTACCTATTCACGGTGTCCATGGGTGGGATGGAGGCTTGCGCTGGAACTTGGAAGCCACTTTTTCCAGTGAACATCTCAGACCTCTGCTCCTCTTTCCCATCCACAGCCTCCTATGCTGATCCTTCTCTCTCCCTTCCCCAGCTCTGCATACACCTGACTGTAATAACAGTAGAGATACCATCTGGGGTTAGCACATTACATGTTTATTACTCCTTTGTTTATTTCTTCATAAATAGGAACTGTTGTTACCTGTGCAAGCCTGTGCATCTAGCCCAGTTCTGGTGAGCCTTAAAAGCCTCAAATTGAAAATAGCCTAAAGATGCAAAGAGACACGGCCAACATCACAGCCCAAAAGGCAGCCAGTTAGCCAAGGTATGGAGAGAGAATCATTGCAACATGCAGCATGTAGGGATGGTTTTGTATTTAATATTTCCTGGCTCGGAGGTACTGTGTTAGCTGGTTAGATGTGGTTATAAATAGAAGTGCCTGCTGACATTATTCACAATAATTTGGTGATGTGGCTACCGACGTGAAATTACGAAAGGGACAGGTACCTTGCAAAGTTAAGTCCAGTTTATCATCAGCCAGATCGTTTATCAGCCAGGGAAAATAACCTTTCCTCCATGTGCTGTGATCTCGTGCAAATGGAAGTCTGAGCAAGAGAGGGAGGAAGGGGCCTTGTTTTTTTATTTGATTTGATTTTTCATTTGGTTCAATGTAACTTTAAGAAATATTAATCTGCTCCTTCGTTTAATTTTATCTGTACCACTGGCCAAGAGAAATGCACTAATTTATAAGTTGAAGCAAGCCTTGAGATAATGTCACCCACCATTCATCCAAATTTGTCACTAGCATCCCATTAAAGCTGTAATTATTTTTTAATTAAAACTAAGGAAGCTGGCATGCGTGTGCCTACTTTATACATCTGTTATGGGTTAAAATAGCTTTTAAAAAATGTTTTTTTAGACCACAGTCTTTTGTGGCCATGGCCTATGCCAAAGAAAACGCAAACTTGCTTATTTTCTCCATGGGGCGCAACACTGCCTATGTGTGCCTGAACAGATTCGACTGGCCGTGAAAAGAATTCTAAATAAAACACAAACATGGAATTTGGCAACGCCACAGAAGCGAGCTTAAGACTAATTCCAGCATGCGGACGGCTCTCACACAGCAAGTCTGGCTCCACTATAAATGAAACCAGGCTCTGTAAAATCGCCAGTAAAGTTTGAGTTAGGATTTAAAGAGACAGCACTCTTATTCCAAGGTTTAAGGGGGAAAAAAAAACCACACGCATGCGCACTTGCACACACACATACCCCAGATTATTAAAGAAATTCCTGCAGGCCAAGTAAGTCTGTATGTTGCAAGTTGTGTTTACTTTCAGCAGTCATTTCCATTTAAAAAACGTGAAGTAAAAAAAAAACCCAACCAAAAAACCCTAACAAATTCACTAAATTCACTTTGGACTTGATTTTTAGAAAAAACAGCTGTAATTATTAATGCAGGGACCACTGGTAGTAACAGCAACGAATGAAGGACCCACCTGATGGCAAAGTTGAAATGATATATTAGAAAAAGAAAGTAGTAGTAATGTTTGGGGCAGAGCAGGGGAAGGGAAAGGTGTGGATAGGGGGAAGCTCCATGGCCAGTGTGGCCACAGACAGAGCAGCCTGCTCCCATCAGACAGCCCAGCAAGCAGGAAGGTGACTCACTGGGACTTGCTGGGAGGGAGCTATATGCCATACAGCCCCATGCTGCCATGCAGAGAGGCAAACCTAACCCTGGGACAATGAAATCCCCTGGGTAATACTTCCCCAGCAGTCCCAGCCAGCCTCAGAGAGCAAAGACATCTGTGAAGAAAGAGTGAAGAGAAAGTGAGAAACAGCACTCACTCATCTTTACCTATTAAGGAGAAAACAAATTCAAGAAATCTCAGTTTGTAATCACAAGACACAGCCTGGCATACTTAGCAGGAAAGGGCAAGGAGCAAATTATTTAAGGCAATGGTGGTACTGTCTCCCACACACTCTTACTCTCCCTTACAGCTCTGGATGATATCAGGCCACAGAATTAAAATTAAACCTCAACTGCCCACCTCAAACGCTGACCACTGAGTTTTGCCTCGAAAAGGGGAGAGCAGAAGGTAAGATTTGCTGGCTAGAAGACTCTAAATACAGGAAGAGCTCAGACATTTATGAGTGTGCTCAACTGCACTAATGAACATTGACAGTGGTGGTAGAGGCAGGGGCTAGCACTGCTGCAGCTTCCCACTGCTCCTTGTGGGAAATGCGCAGAGAAAGTACAAAGAAAATTGGGAGGGAGTTTACAGCAATTTCACAGGATTATTTTACAACTATTCTATGCATCTAATGATAATGATAGTGAAGTATTTGGCCTCAATAGGCTACAATGTTTTTAAGATTCTACCCTGAATTTACAATAGAGATATTAGTTCAGTTTAAGAATAAAACAGAAAAAAATAGAGAAATAATGTATTTTTATTTTTTATTTTTATATTTTATAAGTTTTTGCAGAAAGGTAAAGTTATTCACTAATATTGTCCTCATCGTAGGTAAAACCACAATGATCCTATTCCCAGTTTAATCAACAGTTCACACGTTTTTATAAAATATTTGGATTAATCAATCCATAAACACTCAGATCTAATTTCTGGACAGACTTTGCATTATAAGCCTTTCTGTGCCATAACAAATGAATTTACTCTCTCCCCGTTCAACCAAAGGAAAATAACCCAAATCTCTGTTAGAAGATGTAAACTGAAAAAATAGCTTCCCCACAGGCAAGGGTGCTGGTACCATCCCGAGGTCTTACAAGGTTCCATGAATTTTTCTTTTTCACCCTGATTGCCAGGGACAGTTTTAAATGGCACGTAGTTCCCAGCAATACTCTGACTCTTACTTAAGTCTCTATACATTCCTGAATTTCACAGACCATGTTCACAACTAGCATAACAGTATAATGCCACTGAAGTCAGAAAACACCTTATAGAAAGATGCTCAGCTAAGCATTCCCAGGCAGTCCCTAACCCATCCCTCAGTGGACTGCTGGCATGGTACAGCTTGCCCTGGAAGGACCACGCTTGTCACGCAGCCATGGAAGAGATGTAAGTATCATATTTAGATCTGGGTCTCACGTGAAGTAATCTAGGTCAATACAGGACATGTAAGGAGACAGTCTGATACACAGCAAGGACAGGATGCTCCCCTCGCATTGGTAGGGGAGGTACTGAAAATAATACATCTACAGGTGGCTCCAAATAGCCAAGTGAGGTTTAAACAAGCATAAAAGCTGCAGGTATGTTTTGCAAACTGCCCCCTCTCTACCCAGAGTCTTTATGTTAATAGCAGAGACAAGAGTTTAGAAAGCACTGTTTCATGGCGTGATTCCAGTGCCTGTGTCTCCCCACCACCTTGCTTAGTGCCTGCATTGACCTCATTCCAGAAGTCCCAGGACCTCTGACTCTTACAGCTGAATTCATAAAAAATGTAAGCCTTCATTATATGGGATTTTCACCTGCTTCCTTCCAAGTGCACTTTTTACTGACTCATTGAGCCTGGCTTCCCCAGCTTCTGCTACGGCAGGTTGCGTAAGCTGGAACAAGGACCCATAGAAATGGTCTGATTAAGACAAAACCAAGAGGAAAATAAAGACAGGAAAGGCATGTGCCACACTCTAGCCTACCAGATTTCTGTACATACTGCAAAAAATGCTTAGAAAAAGTCTGTCCAAAACAAAGCAAACAGCATAAAAACGTATGTTGTTAATAGTTTCTCAGCTGTTTACTGCTCAGCAGAAAGAAGGAGCAAAGTGCAGCACACAGAAGCCCAGTGGGCACATGCAAGGTTCATCAGCATGGCTTCTTTGACTGAAATCCCTTTCTGAACATAAAGTGTCCTATCTGAGCACAGAACTCTCCCTTTCATCTATTTTCATGAAGCACACCAAAAAGAAAAAAGAATCCAGGTCCTCTGAATTAGGTAGCTCTGTAGGGACATGGGGTAATTTTTTTGCAGTTCTCTGGCCTATACCTGAGCCACCCCAGGAATATGTGATCCAATTCCTCTTAAAAAAAAAAAAAATAAAAAATAAATAATAAAAAAAATAAAATAATAAAATAAAATAAAATAAAATAAAATAAAATAAAATAAAATAAAATAAAATAAAATAAAATAAAATAAAATAAAATAAAATAAAATAAAATAAAATAAAATAAAATAAAATAAAATAAAATAAAATAAAATAAAATAAAATAAAATAAAATAAAGCTATTTCACTACAAAATGTACAACACCTCACTTTTGCTTCCACCTTTCCACTCTGGCTTGTGAACTGAACAGTGGTTCTAATCAAAACTGCCTACACCATACACCATGGCTCGCTCTACTTCCTTTGCCGCTGAGCATTACATTTGTGCACAAGAGATTTATCTCTGTTCTCACAAACTGAACAGCCCAATTCACTTCCTGGCTCAGACACACAAACACATCCGCATGTGTCTGACAGAAAGCGAGAAGAAAAGTGAGGACAAAAAGCTACTGCTGAAGGGGCAAGAGAAAACTCCAGCCTGAATATGCCAGGTGAGGCTGTACAAGTGAACTGTTTAGCATATGCTATGTACAAATGAATGGCAATTTACTGAGAGAAACAAAGAATAATTGCAAACATTTATGCCTCGTGCATGTATATTAAAAAAAAAAAAAAATCAGCTCTTAGAAAGCTGGTACATTGCCCAACCAAAAGGCAAGGCACCTGACAAACAACACTACCCCTAATTTTGTCGCTTTGTAGGTGATTGCTTCCTTCCTTCTCTTCCTGCAGTTGATTTCTTCTCTTCTTAGGAAGTGTTCACCAAGAGGCATTCAGCTCCCTGAAAAGGATGGGAAGGAGGTGGCAGCAGAAAGAGGCTGGTCCTATCCTGCAAACCATCCCTGGTGGTTACTCTGCTGCAGAAACAGAAAAGCCATTCTGGTCCCTTTGCCAAATACAAACACACACCATGCTACAACTTCAAACATAGGCCTGCTCCTCCTTTGGACAAAGTGCTTCTGGACATAGCATCTGCTGAAAACTATGGTGGTGCCCAAACCTTACCTACTGTGCCCCATTAAAGCAGTCTTTATTTATGCTGATGTCTTCTGGAAAGTACTGCACAAATGCCAAGAAAAAAGAAGACACTGAAATTTGTTTGGGTCTTCTGTCAGAGCAGCAGGCACCGTGCCATCAGTGGTGCCTCTTTGTAACCAAGCTACTCTCTCCCTTCCAAACTAGTGATACTCCAAAATATTAAATGAAACAAGGAGAAAAAATGGGGGTTATTTCTGACAGGAACAACAAGGCACAAGGAAGGAGCTCTGTTAAAAAAAAAAAAAATAAAAAAAGCTCAATGACATAGAACAGAAATGTCCTTCTCTTGCTTTCCCATAACCTCTCCTTTTCCCTCATCTCCCACCTGATACCACCAAAGCCTGTTCGTGCTTTAACAAAGATGGATCAGCTGCTGTGCGGTCCCCTGGTGCGTACCTATACTCTGAAGTCATCTACTGCTAACCCAGACATTGCTCAGCAAACTCTAAAAGGAAATAAATTCATTCATTCCAATAAGCAAATTATAAAATCACCTTCATCTATCTTGTTCCTATATTTTTAAATTTTATTGTGGCTAGAGAATTGCTGGCTGGGAATTACCCTTCCCCCACTCACACATACACCCTTTAAAAATGCAAAATCTAGCCCTCTATTTCAATATTTCTGATGTCAGTGACCGGTGTCGGCTCTCCCCATACAGTAACCGCTTTAAAGCGCTGCATACAGCACTGCATTAAAAATTAATTACACATGCTATTTTATTGATAGTGCATAATGTAATGAGCACCAGCTGTGCTAAACATCCAAACTCCTTTTTAAGACAGCTATAAAAAAAGAAAGAAACTGCACTTCCAAATGCTTCTCCTGTCAGAGGAGAAAAACAGCAACATCTTGGATGGATTTGAAACAGGATTCTTTGATTTAGCTCTCCATTTGGAGCGTTTGAAGAGTTCAGACTCTCGGGCTCAGCATAGTGGTATGCGATCGAGTTAACTCTCTCAATGTTGGAGCCATTGTCTTTACTACCAGCAACGTTGTGCCTCGAACCCTTTTGTCCTAAGACTACCAGATTCAGTTCCACCCGCCAATGTTGCAATTAAGGGCTTTTCTTTTTTTCCTGGGATGTCTGGAAAAGGCAGGCATCCACTTTAAAGCACCTTTAAATATCGCTATTGCTCCTGCTGGTCCTTAACTTGACATAATTAGGACTTACAAAGTTATAGTGATCGGGCTTCTGTCTAGAACAAAGCCTCAGCCACGCTCAAATTGCCAGTCCCCCTGCCCCATGCAGCACCCTAATTTTAGCCACTTTTTTGCTGTCTCAAGGTCTCTTTGCTGCCTCTTGACAAACATGCTATTCAGACAAAAAATTAGTTTGTGATTAGATCCATCTATTTTGAGTTTGGATCTGATTTTAATATCTGGTGAGACAGAGCTGCATAGACAGACAGGTCACATATGATTTTAATAGTTGGATAGATGGATGAACACGTAGATTGATAGATAGATGAAAAGATGGATGCATGCACTCAGACTGATGCATTACCATTTTTAGTATATACATCTCTCACACATCCCTGCATGCTGTAAGTACAGTCCACAAAGTCAATTCTACTACAGCATGCATTGAATATTTCACTAAAATAAATACATGTAACCATGACTAATAGGGACATCTCTCCTGAATGTTAGCCAGTACTTTAGGCAAACCTCTTCTTTATGCAGCAAAATTAAAAGATACATTTACAAAGAGCCTCGGGGAAATTATAGGCCTTTGTCTGCCCTTAGACACATATACCAAATTCCTCTTTTTCCTCTCAAAAAAGCACCCAATGCTGATCAGAAATCAAGTTCTAGTGGAATGGGGTTTTTTTGAGATCTCACTCAACAGAAAATGAAGAGTAGACTATCAGCCATCATCCTGGGACTTGATGAGTTAGGAGGTTTTTACTAGATGAGTTTGCATTCTCCGCTCTGATTGCTGTTTTGTTTTCCATTGATCCTTCTGTGTTAATAAAACCCATTCCGGAGTGAACAAAAGCTTGCTTCTTGTTCTAGTAAGAAATGTGCCGAGTGCATACCATATCATTAACATAAAAGTTTTTGAAATAATACTGCTTTCTAGACAGACTGTATTAATTGCATCAAGCTTTTTACAGCAGGGCGGTCTAATCTAGCTCTTCTTATTGGCTGACTCCAGTTTTAAAACCAACATAAAATTAATATGGTAATATAACTGAAGGAGGGAAAAGTATTCTTTTAAAACCTATTATTTACTTACAGGTCCTTCTTTTGGCTTTACTGTCACCTTAACCTTTGCCAAGAAAATACCAGACTAGTTAAATGATGCAGTAAGTAGAATTTCAGTAGCCAAGTAAATTGATATTAACTTTACAAGATGACTGTGTGATTTTCAGAATGTCCTAATGACTAACACAGCTGATTCCTTGAATTAACTGGAGCTAGTTCCTCTCTTCTGAGCTACAGCCCCATGCCTTCCTCTATTTTAGACCTTAGACTTCACAGCCCTGTCCATTAATCACTGCTGTCCGTGCCCACTTGCTGTTTTTATATATGCAACTAAGTATCGTAATTGCTTTCCACCTCCTTCCATCAGCCTACATGTGGGAAGGAAGCAGTTTCACTGGTTAGCTGAATATATGTGTATTGGACAGATTTAATTATCTTTACAGAGGTATATAAAACCCTGGCTTGCGGGCTCAGGTCCAAAGATTTTGGATCAGGTATGTATCTGAATGCAGGCATAGAGGATAAATTATTATCTGTGCCATTACAATCACCTTTTGTCTTATGCCAATTATAATTCAATTTCTAGGGCTTTTGCACTGTAGGATCTTCAGGGCAGGGACTTTTTTCTTTGGAGAGCACACTGTAAAGTGCCACGCACTTCTGCACTGAGATTTTCAAAGCTCGTTTCTCGTTAACTTTAATGGGAAATGGGCATCCAAATCTCTTAGGCAGCTTTGACAATTTAAGCCTTAATGTACAATATTAATAAATCAGCATCACAAAAAGAGCCTTATGAAGATGTATTGTGAAAAAATAACCCCACAAAAAGCATTGTAGTGTATGTGTGCATGCATACGGGCATATACTTTTCTTTACATAATTATGTCTCTCAACAATCATTTGCATGTCTCTGTTATGCAAAAAAAAACCCCAAAACTGTGTGTTTTACAGTTACTCTGAGCAGTTGCAATTCATTGAAATGAAATAAAAAGCAGGCTCAAAAAAGCATCCTAATCTGGAAAGGGGTAAAGCAAAATGAATGCTTTGCCCATTTATATTTTAGATGGAATCTACACAGACCTGTGAATTTTGTGACTCTATTCCAACTTCTAATTAAACAGGCACTAAAAACATTTAAATGGGAGAACCCAATTCAACAGACAGAAACCTCTGAGGCAAAAAATAAATAAATAAAGAGACTATGAGAGAGATTGTTCCAGTGGTAGATTTTTTTTTAAAATCACATGGAAAACCATAGACCTCTACTCGCAAATTCCTCATCCCATGGTGCCCTGAACACAAAGAATTGAACAAAGACAGAGGGGACCACAACCAGCACCGTCCAAGTGAAACAGTGGACACCCAAGCGGACTTCCCAGCATCATTTACTGTGATTGAAACTACTATCAGCAGCACAAATTCTAAAGATCCCAACCAGCTCAGGATGAGACAGCACGACTTCCCCTGTGCATGACTGAATGCTACTCAGCATTCCAGGCAACCGCTCTTATCTAGGTTGGAGATTTCCAAATGCAGTTTCACACATGCGTACCCCAAATCCCACTGGCAGTCAGAAGTTTAGATTCTCCAGCACAAAACTGCTGGGACTCCTGAGGGCCCAATTTGTGAGTGTCCAGCAGAGATTTGGAAGTACGTGCAACTTCGAGCCTTCAGAGTCGCAGCCTGCTTGAGAACTGCACAAAAAACTCCAGGTCCTGAATTAAATGAATGCTGAAAAACAGGAAAGGTAAGAAATGATGAAGGAGGAGGAGAGATGGGAACTGTTGATGGCTTTTGTTCAAAGAAGGAAACAATTCCTCAGAAGCAAGAACAGGGCTGACAGAATAAAAGGCTAATCAAGTCAGAGAGACAAGCAGATCTCCAAAGCTGGAGCAAGTAATTGTTTTAAATGTCTGTATTTAAAAAGGGGGATCATCACTAGATTATTAGTCAACATAAAGAACTCACTTTTCTTTCATTTCCACGGAACATTTTGGGGGCTTGAAAGATCTCACAACCCTTGCCACGGGCTTTAAACCATACCCAGGCTCATATGTAGCGAATGCTATGGGAGCTAGGAAAGGGTTAAGTAGACATAATCTCCTTTTCAAGGGAAGAAAACATTTCTTTCAAGCAGAACTTGACCAGCTACTGTCATAAACATGTAGCATGCACTTTGATATAACCTATTCTCTAAGTGCCGCAGACTGCAGCAGTAATTACAGGAAGCCATGATAACAGGTCTCTCTCTCCACAGAGCTGGCATCGCTCTCCCAGCAAACAGGCAATTCTGAAAACTCACAGTACACAACTCCAAAGTGAGAACTCAAAGTACGCAAAGTACAAAAGCCTCGCCTTCCCACGTTCTTTATTAAGTTATGCCTTCCTTTTCTATTTTTAGTTGTACTTGCTTCCCTTCCCACTAGCTGCTGGCATCAGAAGCAACAGGGAAGCCGGGCAACCAGTTCACTGTTACAACTACCTGCCTACCAAAGGCACCTGTGTGCATACTGCACCAGTGAAGAGAGATGAACCACAAGAGATGAGATCAGTTCCAGTTCGGTTTACTGGTTACAGGGAGGAGGGAATGGAGGAGCTATCTGACTTTCTGATCCAGCACTCACCATTAGGAAAAGCCCATCTCTACAGTCCCAGGCCAGTTGGTCAATCTGCTGAAGCTGATGAAGCAGAACCTGACTAAAGCATCCCCTCCCACACTGCATAGAGCAGCTCGGGTAGGAAACCTGACCAAATGCCCTGGATGCACTGACTGCACTGCACCACGCAGCACACTGCTGCAATTCCAGTGCCTGCGTCCCAGCGCAAGCAGCTGGGTGAAGGCTGAGCCTCTTCCAGGCAGCACAGAGCCTTCCACTGCACCCCGAGCTTCACCCAGGGTTGAAACAGGACCCTGCAGAGTGCTCTCAGCCTCCTCCCAAGAATATCTTATCTTTCAAGACAGAGGGTTTCCAAGATGCAAATTTAACTTTCTTGCAAATCTTTGTCTCACTGTATTACAACGAGAGATATACAGGGACATTCTCATGAGGTATAGCATACTGCAGCCAGGTGGTACCAAAAAGCTGAGTGCAGCAAAGTTTTGCCAGATTCCAGGGGACATGAGGAGCCATGTCCCAAAAGCTTTACTCCCGACAATCATCGCTGCCTCTCTGAGTACTTTGGTCCTCACGCATTACTTATCCAGCATCATTCTGAAAACTCTCTATTAAAACTCCATGCACGTTACTATGAGTGAGGGCTGCAGGGTTTGGCCCACCACAGTGAGACTCCATAAATGCTTGCGGATTTTGCCACAGCTGTATTTTCTTTTAAGCCCTCCTCATTTTCACCTTTCCAGCCCACAGTTCATCATAGACCCAATCTTGCAACTGAGCCACACTCAGAAACACCCACTGATTTCAAAGAGATTGCTGGGTTTGAAATGATGGGGTCTGGCAACAATATGTCCATGGCCTCTTTGGCTAGCTGGTTGCACCCTCATTTCCACATCACTTTCCCCTCCTCGTGGTGACAAAAGTCAGGCATCCAAAAGGAATAAAGGAAAAGAAAAGCTGATGGAGGAGAAGTGAGGGATGCATGGCAAGTTACCAAGTAACATTTTCTCAACACAAGGGAGTAAAACGGCATGAAGCACATACATCCTGCATGCACATGGACACAAAGGAAAGTCTTTAATACGAATGATTGAAGGGGGAGGAAAAAAAAAGCGGGGGAAAAAAATACCTCAGATGTTAAATGTTATCCAATTAAGCTTAAAATAAACAGTCCAGAGAGATGAAATATTGATACTGGGGTATCACATTCTGTGAGGAGTCTCAGACATTTGCTCACAACACGGCACAAACAGCCCAGCAGCAGCCACTGGTGACAGCTGAAGGTGGGCAGGCAGGAGGGGAGGGATGGAGAAATGGAGGGAGTCGCACGCCCTTACCCGCTCCCCATCCTCCGCCAGGGTCGGGGGGGAAGGAGGAAGAGGAGGAGGGTGGTTTAGGGCATTTTCTCTGCCTTCCCCAGCGAAGGCAGCTCTCCCACAGCAAAGATGACATCACTCGGCAGCACTACTGACCTTCAGAGAGCAACAAAAAAAAAAAAATGTTTCTATTACCTGACAACTGACAATGACATCCAAATGTGCCTGACGTCTCAGTCTGAATCTCAGTCTGAGTCCCGCCAACTGAGACTGCACGTGCACCACAGCAGGGCAGGCTAAGGCAGGGCGGGAGGGAGGCCAGTGCGCGGAGAGGTGACGTGATCACGGATGTGTGAGGGTGGGAGGAGGCAGCTATGGGAGCCCCCGGCAGGTTTGCAGGCCTGGACGGCCCTGGAGAAAAAACAATAGAAAAAACCGTCAGTCGGGTCTAAGTTTGAAGGGACAGAGGAGGCATCATCAGGGGAAACAGGCGAGGCGGGGGCTGGCTGCCTAACGCACGACATGCTGGGTCTGAGCCCCTCTCTGGGTCCGGCTGAGGGTGGTGGGCTCGCACCGGGCAGGGAAGTGCAAGAAGAGACCTGGGGGACCCATGAACCTGGGCTGGGGGCCTGCAAGGAGCACAGAGGGGGCAAAGTCAGGGCAGTGGCCAGTCCTGGTGTGGAGCACAGCTGGAGGCGGCGGACGTCACCACCGGCACTTGCTCAGGGACTGAATCAAAAGGGGGATTATTGTTTTATGGCTGTGTTAATGCATTGAGCCAACACAAAACCAGGCAGGCTCTCTGCCGAGCTCCACACACCAGCCTGGACAAAGTGTGGTGACTTAGAGCTGAAATGGCTTCAGAGAGGTGCCAGGAGCAGAGCTCCCAGAAGGAAGATCGGCAGCTGTCATGCTGCCTTCCCGCTTGAGCTGTGGCCAGTTGTGCATTTTGCACGCCCCGATTACACAGGCTGCTTCCCCATCAAGCCTGCAAAGAAGGGAGCAACCTTTTTCCTGGTAGCTAAAAGATGATATTGTAACCTCCAACTGTATTATTTATTTTTAACCCCTCTAGGAATCACCTGCCATTTAAAATCTGCATTTAAGAGTTTTCTCCTGCTCTGCTGGAAACGCTTGCTCCTCCTGGCACTAGTACAAACGGAGCTCCGTGGCTTTGAAAAACTAAGATACAAGTCTTAAATATCGATGTACACCTGCACAAACACAGATATGCACAAGCATAGACACACACACACAGGTAGGAGCTGCATTTTTGGCTGGCACGAATTGTCAGAGTTTAAAGGGAAGTTGAGTGAAAGACTCTGCTTTACATCCACCAACAATCCCACCTCCTTCATTTAAAACTATGCCTGCCACTTAATTATTAAATAAACGATAGCTACTAATCAAGGGCAGTTTCTAAATGAAGATATGTGGTGGAGTGGTCGCCATTAAAAAGCTGGCATTTGCCAATAGTTACCGCACAGTGGTAGATCAGAAACCACAGTTTCCCCCCGTCTTTAGATCAGGAAATATTTGCGTTAATAGTGGGGTAACTTCTGGCAAATGCTCTTTTTTTTTTCACTGGTGGCAATTCTGTCTGTGCATGCATGTGCACCTTGCAGATACATGCAAACACCGTGGCAGCAAGGAGGAATATTTATCCATGCTCCCTCCAACCCTAAGAAAGCAATATTCTGTAAGGAAGACTCTCCACCTCAAGAGTCCCAATTCCGAAACTAGGCCTGCATGTTGATCTGGCAGCTACGCATGTGAGGCAAACGGGGATACTTCATCCTTGGCACAGCATCCAGCGCTCCAGTCTGCAAGGACTGCATTTGATTTTGTCGTTTATCTTAAATGGCTAAGAGACCACCAGTGCAAAACATTTGTGTGAAGCTTTTGCCAAAACCACAAGTGAAGAGTCTAAATTCCCTGTGTAAATACTTGAGCTTTAAGCATCAAGGATAAAATTTTTGCTCTTTTGTGAGGACTGGTTTTAAATAGAAGCCATCTCTGTGGCTTGTGGGACAAGGAAGGATTTTTTTTATTTGGAGATCTCAGTTGCTTGGCTTTTGTAACTTTGGTCTCCCTGGAAGTACTACACAAGCAGATAATAATAACTACTATCCAGATTGTACCTAAGTTGCATTTTGGGCAGGACTGCACACCAAGCACGTGGAAACTGATGTCAGACGTGGATCACTGTGTATATGAATGAAGCTACTACCACTGTAACACATATGAATAACAAGTCTGTTGGTTTTGTTTTTTTTCATGGAACAACCAAAAAGTAACAAATATTCCCTCCAATTACTTAATTTTATCTTATCTTCCTTGTGTTATAAAAATAACTAGTCTAGCATAGGCTATGTTCAGGAGCTGCCTGGGCACTTGTCCTTGGTAGGAAAGTTGTGAGCTTGAAATCGGGATTTAGAGTAGGGCCACAAGGCAGCTAAATCTGAGGTTACACCTAGACACATCTGTGGCTCCATCATGACTAAGGGCACAGGTCCAACCGTCACTCAGCCCTCTGCACATCATAGTGCCATGCATGGTTTTGAAGGAGCTCATCACAGAGGACCTATATGAAGCCAAACAAGTGTACCATCAACCACAACTGCATGGGGTTTTAAAATGGAGGTGCATGGTTCCTAGCATGCAACACTACCCTGAGAGAAACAGCCTCTCCTCTCGTCCTGGTGGGTCCCACCTTTTCATTGGCAATCAATCTGATACAATCTGTACAGCCTTGATGCATCTGAGAAGATGCTATGAGGTCACTAAGTGGGTATAGGGAGGTTGTCCCTCTTTTTATCCAATACATCTCCTCTAGTGTGGAAAGGAAATTAAGGTTTCAAACAGGAGGTTTCCAACCATCTGAGCAAAGAGATCCTGTAAGAGTCTTCCAACAGAGGCACAAGGGGCAAGCCAGCAATCCGCTTTAACAAGGTGCCTAACAAATTTACGGGAAGGACAATGCGAAGCAGCTGCCAGTGAAGGGATTGAATGGAACGTGTCACTCGGGTCTTCTGCCCTGTCATGTACATACGAGGAAATCTAAAACGTGCTAACCTCATATCAGAAAGGAAAGGGTTGGTAAGACAGAAGAAGAATGGACAAAAACAGAGTCTGGTAGATGCTCAGGGAGTCCTACCACCACTCCCAAGTCCAGCACTAAGAGACAAAGATCATGGGGCTGCCAGACCAGGAAGCTGAGTCTGTTCCTACAAGCAACATAAAACCAGGTGATTCCTCCTCCTCTTTCTACCATTTTAGGGGTTGCTTCTTTGTCACAAATAGCAGGATAGTCCTACAGAATAAGATCAAGTGGCAAATCATGGAGAGGGAAATCATATTCACTGGCCTCAAGGAAAGGAGTGCTCCATCATTAGGTATGTGATACCTCTCCACAGCTATAGAAAGAACAGTGGTGCTCAGAAACACTTAGCCTGTGTTTGCTGGGAACATATCCATGTTTTACCTCTCCATCTCCCCTTCTGTGGGATTTTTACCCATACAGGCTCTATTTCAGGCTTAAAATTATGACAGAGGCTCTATCGTTCCTCAAATTAACTCTTACAGGTGATGAACAAACACAAAATGAACAAACAGATACAAAGAGGAACAGATACAGGTAGACAGACAGACAGCATCCTAAGGTGGTGCTGAGAGTTTTCTGCTCAACACACACAGCAGCAGGAGAGGGAGGGGAGCCAGTCTCTGGAATCCCACGGCCGATTGACCACATCATGTTGCACACAGGTTTCAAAAAGAAAACACTCCTGTGAGGCTGTGACTGCCACAAAGGGCACAGCCACAGCCGCACTAAGGGAAAGCAGACTGCAGGAACTGGGCTGCAACCTTAGAGGCAAAAACCTGATCCCGCTGGGGTGAGCGGGCACACACGTGCTGCTCTGCGTGGCTTGGACATCGCTGACATGATGTGTGAGATTTGATTTTCCTCTTGGGTCAGCACTAGGAAATCACTCACCTGCACTGCAGATCTCAATTATATATTCTGCATTCATCCTGCACGAATGTGAAGGGGAATTTTGCACGTACTATGAGTGTGAAACATGCACAGGGACTGTCACTGTGTAAGTAAAAGATCTGCATTGCTGATGGTAAAGGAGGATTTTGTCCTTACACTTTAAACAGGCTCACTGTGCCTGTACATGGTGGTAGCTCACAGGTTATGTTGACTCCTGGGCACTCCTAAGAGCAATTTTTTATTATTATTTTTTTCTTTCTCTGCTATTTTTAAACTTGCAAAGAAGAAAATAAGGTAAATTGTACATGAACCGAGAAGATGGAAATGAGCATAAGGGCCTAGATGAACACAACAAAAGCCACAATCAAGGCATAAATTGCATCCTTTTGTTGTCCCTCTCCCTAAGCCTAGGCATGACTGGCCATATGATATGGTACACGTAAAATACCACGCTCTGCTGGCGGCACATCTGCAGAAAAGTCCGTGAGCAAAGCACAAAGATGGAGCCACAAGCAGCATTCACAATGTCCCATCGAGCCACAAGCAGCATTCACAATGTCCCATCTCAGTGTGGTTCAGACTAGGGGACTCAGTCTTAATTTAAGAAATCATCCCTTACATCTCATGTCATCTGTAAATGCAGCCATAGGTAGCTGTGAGGCTGATGTGTCCCTGGGGCTGCTGTGTGATTGCCTGGGTGGGTGCCTGGCAGATAGGCAGGCACACAGGCAGACGTGTAGCCACTTAACAAGGCACAAACCAAGTTTTTCTGTGTGTCTCTCTGTGCCTGTCTGGTGATGGAAAATCAATCAATAGCTGGTTAGAGAATAAAGCTCAGCTCCATTATTAAAAAACTCTCTTTCAATAAAAAGGAAAACATCTGTTCAAACAGTGTACGGCTACAAATTCAGAGTGCAGAATGCAGCCTCGTCCCTGCCCTGTGCCCATCATGCTCAGGGAGAGTACTGCAGATGTTTTGAGATGGATTTTACATGTACCATTGCAACAGCTTTCAACAGACACATCCAAAAGGGAAAGACAGATCTATTCACTGATCTTTCCAACAGATTTTTTCCAAGCTTTTCCTAAAACAAGTTGTTTCATCTATATTACACCCTCTCATACGGACTGCTCCCACCTTATATTATCTTTCCATCACAGTTTTTTGCAGAGACACCAAACGCGACGAAGCAAACATGCACATACACACATGTGCATGCATGCACACACGGAGCGTACAGAGACACAGATGCACAAACATTCCCAACAGCAACTAGCAGACCAATGCATATGCACAGCCTGCAAGTGGCAGACACACACAGCATCCCTCAGCAGAGGCAGAAGGACACAGTGGTATAGGCAGATATTCTATTATACGCACTCAAGCACAGACACACCTGCACACCAGCCTTCACCTCTTCCTCCAGCACACACAGAGTGGTTTTGGAGCAGTTCCTCTGCACTGACTTATGATGCTAAGACTAAAACTTTGATCAAGCTGGAAATTGAAAGACTGTACTGGAGAAAGAAGAAGGAGGGCAGAGAAGGGATTTCTTGTTATATTTTGCTCAGAGATTTTTTTTTTTTTTTGGCAGACAAGGATTCCCTTTGAATTGATACATTTCTTTCTCCCAAGAATTTAAAATGATAATGCATAAATGAGTCATAGATCAAGAACAGTGAGGTGGTGAGCAAGAAGGAGAAAGATTGTGAGTGAGGGGCACTGGCACAGAAATTTGACAGTACCCCAACTCCCCCCGCTTCTTCCCCCCATGCCAAGACATTAATTCTCACAAGTCGGAGAAAATTACTATGCATGAATGCAAAAAGCATGATCAGGAGTAATTAACATGGCTTCATATGCAAATTTTATTAATGCAGAAGTACAAAGTCATTATGCAAATGAAACTTACGTCAACTCTCTTGACAAATATTCATCTCTAAAGCTCAAGTTTCTCTCTTCGATTTTTTTTTTTTAATTTTTTGGTGTAAAACAAAAAAAAAGCGACAAGGAGTGTTTGACAAGTTTGCAAAGTTGTTTTTCAACCAGAGAAATTTATTCTTGCATTGTTGATATATATTTTTTTTGTTGTTGTTGGCAGGTACACGACAGCTCATGGAGGAGAGCGGGAGGATGGGGGACGCGGGCTACCAGCAGCAGGCAGCCAATCAAAACGCCAGCGGCTGTAATGAGCGCGATTGATGACTGTTTGGCTTTACTGCAGGGTAATGAACTAGAATCCAGTCTGAGGAGGAAAAAAAATATGAATATTCATGAAGCTGTGCTCCTGCCTTTGATGATTAAAGAAATTTTTAATATTCAAATAAGCGCTTGCCAAGTGATTAACAAAGAACAAGCACGCAGGAATATGGAAATGGAGCTGTGGAAGATTTGGGAGTCACAGTCTGTGCAGAAAAGACAGCACAAAATTTCATAAACAAGATAGGCAGATAACCCAATTCAAATCTGAGCAAATAAAGGGGGAAAAATCCCTTTCTTTATCCCCAGTTTGGATATTGTATCAGTCACTCTGATTTAGAGTGCAAAGGAGAATAGAAGCAACCTAAGCAAGAAGACAGGGAGAAAAATCCAAACCCTGAGAAACCCAACCCAGTAATTACAAAGTAAGAATCCTGGGTGAGAAACTGATAGGAAAATGATGGCTAAGTCCAACATCTGCTGTGGGCTATTGCTTTTCAAAAGCAGGAGCCTGTCTGATGCTGAGTGCCTACCGGCTACTGAGAACCACCAACTTGTATACGACGGGCAGGAGTCAAAAGTATCCTGAAATAACTGAGACTGGTCCCTGCCATCCCTGAGAGGGTGCACCCTGGGGCTTGAGCACTGTCTGGGGGAGGAGGAAGGGAGTGCAACAGAAAGAAGAAATATTATTGCCAGAGGGGGGAAAAAAAAAAGTGCAAAAGGAGGCTGCAAGGAGATCTCAGCCGCCCACCCTGGCAATCAGTTGGTAAGAAACGTGAGTTAGAAAGGTCCTTCACTCCCCACAGGTTTCTCAACAAGAATACAAAAATCCAGCCACGTTACAAAATGTCTGATAAGTTCAGGCTCTTACAGTTTAATAGCTTCACTAAGGGTTCACACTGAAGCACATCATAACAGTATTAGCTGCTAAAATGCCTTTGCAGTTAAAATACATCTAATTAGCAGCCAGCAACATCCTTTTCCTTTCCTTTTTTTTTTTTTTTTCTTTTTTGGAAAAACCGTTAACTTCAGGGCTACCTTATACCAGGATGAAATGTGCTTGAGCTCCTTCTGTTACTCAAAAGCCAGAGTAAGGATGTCTTTAAACTATTAGGGCACTGAAAAACTGACTCACCTTCATTGTTACTAGATCCTGGAGTTTCACAGGCATGTTTGGCTTTCTGCAGATCTTTAAAACCTTTGGTTAATTATTTCCTATTTTAAAATCTAAAGAAAGCATAATCTGGGTATCATTTAATAATTAGCTAGTGTCTTCAGAATGTAACATTTCAACTCTACTTAAAAAATAATAATAATAAAAATAATAACAGGACAATGCTACAAAATGCACAAAACGGCCATGACTGGAACCTTCAGAGCTGCTGTGAAAACACAACATAGACCTAATGGGATTTTTCCCCCCATATCTACTCCATTTTTGCAGATACAAAAATACCCACTCTTGATGTACCACAGGAAAGAAAAGGGAAACAAAAAAAAAAAAAAAAAGCAGAAGGAGAAGGAAAGGAGGGGGAAAAAAAAGAAAAATGAAACACCTGAACATAAGTAAAGGTAAGGTTAACCACCATGCAGGGGTATTGCTGGGAGTCTTTCCTCTGAATAATGCCAAGACCTTTCGAAGATGCCTGTTGTCTCTAGGTGTGTGTGGGCGGGTGAAGTGTGATATTGCATAACACACACGCGGCAGCGGCTGTGCACAACCGTACTGATTAACACACTTGACAGTGAAACTCAGCTTTCCATTTCCTGGGCTGTTCATAGCTCATGTCAGACCCCTGAACACTGTAAATGTTATCCTTTGTCTATGAGATTCCTTGGCTTTATTTTAATCAATGCATTTTCTTTTTTAATGATAGAGAAGCAACTACCAGCTCATACAGTTGGTCGCTTTGAAGCCCTTCTTAAATGGCAGTTGAGTTCTACCACATAAATGTGAATACTTAATATTTATGCCACATTTTCTTCCTTTCTTTAAAAGCAGTCCATTTACATATTTCTGGAGAATAATGATACTTCAGCAGGGCAGGTGAACACACATTTCAGCATACAGAGTCAATGTGAAAGAGTATTAAAAGTCAATATTGTAAAAATCAGCCCCTAAATTTAAGTGGCTTGAATTGAGCATGCAGCTGTGGTTGCCTGTCAGTAGTTAGATGCTATAATAATAATAATAATAATAACAACAACAATAATAATACTTCTTTCATTTCTCTAGTGCCTTCCATGCAAAGATCTGGAAGCACTTTACCAAGATAAATAAACTGAGCTTGGAACACCCCATGTGGTTAATAAATATCCTAATATATATAAATATCCTGTTTTGAGCATACAACATTTTAGGTTGTCCACATATTCGTGTATGGCATTTTGGAGGCTCAGGCACTGCGAGCAGGCTGTGGAGATTTTTACTTACCTAAGAGACCATGTGGATTCCCAGAAGTAGCCCACACTATGCCTGCAAGATTGCTTACGCAGTGACAAAACCCATCTTTTAGAAAATGGGGGTGTGGGTTTTCGCTGGACCTGCTCAGGAGCTGGGGTGGGAGGCCCATGGGGGTGTCTAGGTGCCACATGGCAGCATCAGCAGCATCCCTATGAGCCGGGTCCCCGTGGGGGCTCCTGCAGGACCACCTGATGCTCATCCAAACCTGCTCCTGGCCCCTTGTCTGTGCTGTGAACACAAAGCTAATGGAAAAACTGAAACATCTTGGCTCACCCCCATTAAACACATGAGAAAAAGGACTCTTACCCACCCGAGGCTGGATTCATCACCTCCTCCAGCCAGGTCCTCTGCCCAACCCACTGACACAAGGCTTTTCCCCAGGAGGACAGCAGCCCTCTATTGTGAGAGCAAGAGGAGGGGAAACAAGGGCAGGATTGAGCCCAAAACATCATACAGGGTAAGTGAATACAGCATATCAACAGATGGCATAGAACGTGGAAACCAGGGTGTTTTCTCATCTCAGGAGTATGGTTTTGCAGACAGGGCAAACCCCAGGGCACAAGCCACCGGGGCTATGGCACATCCTCTGGTGCTCAGCTTTCCCCTTCCCACCATCTGCCTGTCTGGTCTGTTCAGCCCCAAAAGCGCTTCCAAGCAGAGCCCAGCTCTCGCTATAGGGGTGCAGAGTGCCTAACACAATGGTGCCCTGATCTGAGCTGCAATGTCCAGAAGCTACCACATTAAACTAACAAATAACAATAATCACCCTGATCTGTGGAGTTTGTTTTCCAAAAGGCATAAAGGGTTGACAATAAACAGTTAATCAATTTTCCCGTTTGTTCCCCAACTCTTGTAATAAAGGCCTGGGGAGTTTCAACAATTGTAAAAATCCTTGTGGGGATCAAAATTTTTAGTCCTGATTATACCGTGAATATTTCTAGATACCAGCAAATATTCCTGATGTAACTGAAACACATACCCCCCCACTAGACAATCACAGCAATTAAACAGGCCCTGGAATTAACAAGGGAACTAGAAAGAGCTGTTTCCAATGGGCAAAATAATATATACAGGCAGCTAGAGAGAGAAATGCCACTACATATAAACTGAGGGCTTGACCACAAGAGTGTGGTCAAGAGGCTAAAATGAAGGAAGTGAAGTGGCCAGGGAAGAGCCCCAGGCAGGCAGGAGTCAGTAACACCAGCGGACTTCTCTGCCTTGGCCTTCGGGGCTGAGTCCTGCTCACACTCGCGGACACTGCACACGCTTATCCTTGGGCAGAATATGGCCTCTGAAAAAGACAACAGCAGGATTTGCTGCTTGGGTAAGTATTTCTTCTTTGCTCTAAACTTTGCCTTCTACTAGTATTTTTTGTTTCCCTGCCACATGCTAAAATAAAAAAAAATCACGGGTGTAATTAGGCAGGATGAGGCTGCAGCAGCTCTTCTGCTGTCTGGTAGCAAAAACAGTTCCTGGAAGGGGAGGGAACTTGGGGAAAGAGAGGCAGATAAAGTCACTCTGCCCCCCTGTGCCTCAGTCTCCCCATCTGTGAAAATTGGCTAATGATATCCACCTGATTTAGTTAAATGTCCTGGAAACTAAAAAGACTCTGTAGCAGCAATATATTAAGCAGCAGCACTGTTAACTGCTTCACTGCTGGAAATGCAAAGGAAGAGCGTCAGGTGATGCCAATGTCCCTGCGAAGCACAGATGGACAAACTTAATACACAGACACAAATAGCTTTGGGAGAGAATCACAGCTCCTGTTTTTTTGGCTCACCCCTTGACAAAAGCAATGTAAGAGTAAGCACTTCATAAGTGCAGAATTTCAACGTGAAAAATAGTCTACCTGCCTAGTCTGAGTGCATACATTGCACTTCGAGTAATATAACAGTGTTTGGGGGGGGTCCCACTAATGTGCACGTTTATAATTTGCAAGTTTTCCCCTGTGCACAGAGCACGTTCACACTCAGCAAAGCATTTCACTAACACTTAAACTTAAACAAGCAAAGCAGGGCAAGCGATCGTAGTAGCAGGGGCGAAGCAACGGAAAGTGTTAAAATTGGGATTCCCTTTGAGTTTTGGATCTCTCCAGGGAAAACCAATCCAGCTGTGTGTGCACAAGCGGGCCCAAGTCTGATAACTGAATTTGTCAAATTAAATCAGCAGAGCAAATCAACTGGAGATGGTAAAACAATCCCCCAAATGAGGGGAACCCTGAGGATCTAAAGCTTCAATGCTCAGTTTACTGGACACCAGCACAAATGAGTAAATAACGCTCTCGGAATGGAAAAGAGGCTAGAAAATTACCTAGCTTTTTTAAACAGCAAAAGAAAGCAGACAAATAAACCAGCATCCGGGAATCTTGTTCAGACTATAATGCAAATTAAAAAAGGGAAATAATAAACCAACGTTTCATTTGCACAAGGAAGCACATTGTGAACCTGCACCAAGTCCTGCTGCTCAATAGCACAATAAAAATTTTCACCCCAAGACTTGGATTCAAGCAGAATTTGGCCCGTCGCTAATTAGACGGGATAACCGAACCCTGCACCAGCAGAGGTAAGACACAAGTACGCTATAAAAAGAACCCCTTACTCCTTTCAGGATGACACAAAACTAAGAGCAAAGCCAGATACAAGAAACCAACAAGCGTACTGCATACAAGATATTTTCTCTGAGGTATATTTTTTCTGGACCAGATTTCCCCGTAACTCCCAATTCAGCCATTTATTTGTACAGAATAGCATCTATCTCCATAAAAGAAAAGTATAACACAAAAAGGCTTTTTTATTAACAGGCCTGCTTGAAATGGAAGCTGAACTTGATTACCCAGGAAAGTGTATTTAAAAAAAAAAATGCTAACAAAACAGAGATACTGTAAAAAGCAAGGTGAAGCAAAAGAATTCCTTCAAAGATCCACGGTCAGGATGAGGAAGTGATATTAAATTCATACCTATCACTCCAGTAAAATAAAGGCTAGTGGGTTTTTGTTTCTGATTAAAATGTCAATATACTCAAACGGCAGCTTATTGCTGTATATCATAGTCCAACTAAATCTTTCTATAACCTCTTGCATTACAAACAAAATCTCTGAAATGTCACCAACTAAAAACCTGAACTAGCCTGTAATTAGTTTCAAAAGAGTAGTCCTTTTAACCCTAATTTTCTAGATGAAGATGGCATTTCTGAAGTAAGCATTATGAACCTTCCTTAAGGACAAGAGGAATCAAATCGTAAAATCATAAGCAGCGATCTAGTAGTTCTTCCTCTAAGCAAGCCTTTTATTTCCCTATAATAAATTCAAATCCAGTCTTCAGTCTCTTAATAGGTGATCAGAGAAAATATGCATGCACACCTAAACCACTACAACAAACCTTATTTTTTAAATAACACTTCAATCTCTAATATAATAAAGACTATTATAACACGTTAGCACTGGTATCATTATTCCTTATGATTCAATATTCTAATGACTGGCTGTAACAGAGGTTTATGTTCTGCCGTGGTTTATACCACGATTTAATGTAATTAAGCAAACTGGCAGCCAATGCCTCTGTGGAAATATCATTTCTATCGCAGAGTATTCCCACCAGAAATTTACAGGAATCATGACATACAAACTTTGATTCTGTTTATTTTTTCCCCTGTTCTGAAACTGATCTGGCATTTCTTGAACTTCATAAAGTGGAAGAAGGAATTAATTTGGCTTCTGTAGTCATGTTATTATTGACAATACTAATAATCTATGACAAATGGGCCATCCCCGCTGCTCTGTTTCAGCAGGCACTGCAGCCTGCAACATGGCTTTGCAAAACCCCAGAGTTGGACTTTCCTTGTGCCGGGAGCCCTGTGAGTGTACCAGCAACGGGGTTTTAAATAAGCCATTAAAATGCTAATATTCAGCACGGGCCAGATCCCTGTTAGCACTGAAAGCAGAACTAAAGCTCCTCTGGAGACAGGATAAGGCCCTTCCAGTGTGATCAAAGAGTAAATACATGCAAAGCTCCAATGGGAAAAAGGATCTTTTTTCTAATTTTAAAACCAAACAAGGAGAGTCCACCAGACTCATAATCCATGTTACAGTCACATCTGGGATCACTGACTTCTGGGAGAAGGGTAGTGAGGAGGATGGGTCCAGGCTAAAAAGTTGCCACCTGAGGTCAAAGAGCAGTTGCTGAATACCCAGCATTGCATCAAAACAGCGTTAGTTACCTTTTGGACTACACTCCCCTCCGCTCAACACAGCTCTGCTGATGACAGCAGATGTGCCACACACATATATATACACGCACACACACACACACACACATAGCTGTGCATGGCTTTGTCACATCTGCTTTCAGCCCACCTTGCAAAGGGAGCTCAGCCCCTTTGGCAGCCCTCACTCAAGCAAGAGGTTTGCGGGGCCACCCAGGAGCACATGGTCAGGAGCAGAATTAAGCCCCAAAACCAGAGTTCACTGGCTGCCTGCAACAGCAGAGCCTGTGAGTTGGCTTGGTTAAAATAAAAGCTTGGTTACCTCTCCCAGCTGTAAAGCTCTCTGTAGAGGGGAAAAAAAACCTCAACGCTGAAACAAAACCCACACGCTTTTGTGGGGGGGAAAGGGACAAGGAATGATAACAAGAAAAATAAATGTCTGGTTCCTATTATTGCTATCTCCAATGCTTTCACCTCCACAAACAGCTCAAAGGAGGGCTTCTGGAACAGAAGTTCAACTTTCCTTAATCTGGGTTCTTAAACTGCCAGGATCTGGTTACATTTTCTCCTCCAGATTTTAATAGTTTTATTTTATATCCTAATATGGGGGGTGGGGGAGGAGGAAGGGGAGCATCTCAGTGTCACTGTAAGAAAGAAGTCACCGGATTTTGCGATCCAGCAGCTTCCTTGGCAGAGGGAACTGCTGGTTGGCATAATCCACTCATTTGACAAAACTACTATTTCTGGGCACGGGCTCAAAAACAGGTAGGAAGCAAATGCTGAGAAATAAGGAAGTAAAAACAGCCAACAGATTTTTCACTACCAAGAACGCCAAGAGTAAACATGATTTATTTAGCTGTGTTTAACATGTCTCTTCTGCACTAGACTGCAGAAATCTGCTTGCATTTAGAGCAGGAGGAGGAGGAGGTGGGGGGGAGGGGATGAAAAGGGAATCCATTACGGCGCTCCGCTGGTACTTTCTGAATTGTTCAGTCACACAGTTTTATTGAGTACAAGTATTTTCTAGCCCAAAATATATTCATGTGTCAGAAGAAAGCAGCACTAATCTGCTGTTAATTAACAAGCTGCTGCTAACAAAAGATGAAGGACCCAATTCATACAAACAATATTTACGTGGGTGTCGCATGATTTTGTCACAGATCTTTTTTTTTCTTCCTCCCCCCCATTTCCCCTCTGCTTCCTCCTTTCCTTCAGCACTCGGTGGCGGGGATGCAATGCAGAGGAGTCCCAGCTCCTCTTGGCACCAGCACCCACAGCAGCGGTGAGGACACCCATCCCCGTCCCAACTCAGCCAAACTCGGACAGGATCTCGCCCGAGGAACTCAGCTCCAGGGCTCCCATCTCCCCATGCAGGAAAGGGCCCTATCACACACGCACAAGTGAAATTTCCTTAGATCCTTATTCAATTATGAGGCAGAAGCCATCTTCTGGCGCTGTGCCCATGGTGGCAACGCTGCCGAGGCTCCAGGAAGTGGCACGAAGCCTCTCGTCCTCCATCCATCCTCACCAGTGGCACGGGGACTGTGAGATTGCCGCCCTCCACGGTGCCCTGCCTGTGACTTCACATTTGTTTAACCGAAGCGTTTTGCCAAGGACTTTGTGGAGGGGGCGAACTTGCTAACAGCACAGAGACCTGGAGGGATTTAGGCTTGTTCAAAAATATCAATGCATGCACAAAAGGGTAGGGCTGCGAGCAGTGAACCAGAGGGCAGGCTCTCACCCGCTGCTGTCGCCTGCTCCCTGCTGTCATTTTGGATAGTAGCTCTTGCGGCCTCATCCAGAGGGGTGCTGAGCACAGCAGGCTGCCCCAAGCCCCTGCCAGATGCAGCCAGGCTCTTAGGAAAATCAAGCCATTCACATCTTTTCTGCCTCATCTGAGAAATGAGAGTGCCTATCTGCCTATCTCTTGTGGGCGGTTTAAAGCTGGTGCTGGCAAAGAGATGGGAGGGTTAAAACTGACAGCAAGAGCACTAAAAATTCCTGGTCTTGCTCTACTCTCAAGAACAAAGGTGGGACTGCAGCGTTGGAGAAAGGGCTGATGGTCTCCTGCGCTTTGGCCACCAAACTACGCAGACCTGCCCTAGAGAAGGCTTACAGGGGATGGGGTTTAGGCTCTGCTCTGCACTGCCATCACACAAACAGGGCTGGGAGGAGTGTAGGGACAGGAGGGTGGGAAACAGAAGTATCCAGCTGTGATTTTGGAAGTGTCAAGGTTCTCTCATGATAGCACGCTGGGGTGGTATTTCTGCTAGCACAGTGCTCTGCACACCCCAGTTAGTGTCTTGCCCCAAAGGCCAGTTTCCCTGGTAAGAAACAAACTCTGTTGGAGTATACATCTGCCCTTCCAGATTTTCTCTCTGTACCCTTACCCCGTTCCCCAAAACATGAGATTTTCACTGCAGAAGTTACAGCCACCTGCTCAGCACATCCCCCAGGCACCCTCGCCAGCCCCACTGCTGGCTTCCCTCACCGCAGCAGGACCTGCTCTGGGCTCTGCGGTGCCCACCGACTCTTCCCCACATCTTCCCCTCTTTGTGCACATCCAGAGTCACCTTTGCCATTTCTAGACCAGTGTTTTAAAAGTCCTGGTCTGGGCTTCTTCAAACACCTTTTTTTTTTTTTTTTTTTTTTTTTTTAACAGTGATATTTGAAACACTGACATTTACCATTTGAAAAGCAAAGGGAACACATTTAAACAAGTGTCTTAAAAGACCTAATGAAAGAGAAACAGATCCATCTGTATTGCATTCTCCACCCACTATCACTCTAAAAAATAAACCTTTCCAGACAGCAGGGACATCTCCCAACAGCAAAGACAGCAGGAGATCCCAAGCTTCCTGTGGAGGGAGTGAGGACAACCCAGCTGCCAGGACACCAACCCCACGGACTGCAAGCTGCTGGTCACCAGGCACAAACCCTAGACTGAGCATCAGCAAGGCTCCAGCACCCAAGAAGACCTCATCAATCCAGCACATCAGTCCTTCCAACACAAGCAGGTGCCTTTGCTAGGAGTCTCTGAGACACCTCTGCATCCATAACTTCCCCTTGCTTAAATATTCTAGTGACTGTTAATTGTCAGATGGGGTGGACTGAGGATTGAGAGTGTTTTTCCTCATCCACAGAGCAGACATGGTAAGCATGAGGTCAGTCCAAGACAGTGCACTGTCAAAAGCCCCGTGATCTGAGGGATGGCTGCTTATGGTGGCCAGCAAAGACGTCCTTCGCTCCTATGTACTAGCGCTGCTGACAGAAAACTATCTTGTGCATCTTTCAAGAAACAGCTCCGATTGTGTACACTTGATCACCTTCATAATCAAAAATAAAGTGCATCACCTTAAATGATGAACTTTGCACAATGAGGATAGCATCCTGCAGCGGAGTCTGAGGGGGCTGGAGTCGGGGCTCGGGGGCTTTTTACGGGGTGGAGGTTGGGTGTTACTGCTCTAATATCTTTCTGCAAAAAGGCCCTGTACCATAAACATTAATCAAGCGCTATATTCTGCCTTTTAGTCTTGAACGATTACGAGTACAGTTTTGTGATCTTTAGCCATATTTACTGATACTCAAAGGCAGATTCTATCTTGTTAGATTGTTATAAATGGGACCCCAGGGAATCGGCACACAGGCAGAGGCAGATGTGAGAGAGCCTTCTCAGAACTCGGGTGTGCTTCAGTTTTCTACTGCTGAAATTATGTGTGTTTTGGAGAAAAAAAAAACAACTTTAGATTCCTCTGCCAGATCATTACAAAGAGCTATCCATACACTGGGAAAAAAAAAAAAAAGGGGGGGGGGGGGGGGGGGGAAGCTCTATTTTGCTGAACTTCTTAAGATTTTTTAAGGTTAACTGTTGAATTTCAAAGTGTGGTTTACATGTGCTGGCCACTTGTATGAACAAAACCTTCAGAGACAGACACAGAAAAGGTTTCTGGTTATAAACCATTAAAGAAAAAAACCCACAAATTCTATCTCATTCTCTCTTAGTTAAATATATTGTTTCTGCTTCAGACCTGTTTCATAATGCCATAAAAGAGAGGCATGTTTCCGACACTAGATTTGAGAAACTGTCACATTAAAGGTAAACTTTTAATCTGCTCTAGACAAACAGCGCACATTTTTATTTCCCAAGTAACAGCTCTAGAGAAACATTTAAACAAGAATTTAAGAGCTTTGTGGTAAAGTCACGTATAAGGGGTCTCAGACCCCTGGGTTTGAGCTACTGGGTTTGAGATTCTTTTCTTTGTTGTTGCCCTTTTTTAATTCTTTAAATAACCTACTCAAAAGTAGACTTCTAGGAGCAAAGTAACCAAGATGCACGGTAAAGCGAACCTCCAGGCTTGCTTTTATTTCTAGTTAATAAAAAATAAATGTTTAAACTGAAACACAGGCCTGAATTTCTAGCTACTCATCCCCTTCTTTTTATTTCTTGGGACTCACAATTGAATACTTTTAAGAAGTTAATTGTGTCACAATTAGTAACACATTAGTCCTCTGATATTTTTAATAGCAACCCAGGTTTTTTCCCCAAGGCACTTAAAAATGGCAGGCTCGGCTACACTCTTATTTTTTAAAACTCCCATGCACTTTCTTCTTTAAAAACCTCCCACATGCATTTCACTTGGTCTCAAAATACCAGCACAGATCTTAATCCTGCCAACGCTTACAGACATGCTTAACTTTCGGCACATCAGTAATCCCGCTGACTGCAAGAGGACTGTTGGCGTACCTACAGTATGAGCAGGCTAAGGATGAAATCCATCTTTCACTAAAGCCAATGGCAAAACCCCCACTGACGTCAGTAAATTATGCTTTGACATCCAGTTTGTTGCAGGATTGGAACCATCCTCATTTCAAGGTACTTTCCTAAACTCTTGTTGGTTTTTTTTTCTCCTTTTTTCTTCCTGTTCTTTCTCCCCCTCACCTCCCACACTCACTTTTGTGGGGCCCCATACTGAGACCACTTGAAAACTTTTGCCTTTCAAATCCCTCTGCGAGGGAAACCCCCTCGCTGAGACAGGAAGCATCTTTTGCAGGTAAAGCTGAAAGTATTTTGACCTGCTGTGTGTGTTTGAGTAAACTAATTAAAACTTGGGAACTTGGGTTCCAAACAATGCCAAGAAGCAATTGTTAAGATGAGCCGAAGTGAAATGGGAAGCTCCAGACGTTTAAAATTAGCTGTAGGGAAAAGAAAAAGAAAGGAAAGGGAAAAAAAAAAAAAAAAAAAGGGGGGGGGGGGGGGGGGGGCCGCAGAGGGAATTTTTTTTATAATTTTTTTTTTTATAATTTTACTGTAAAGTTTAGTCAGTGCAGCTTGGACTGCATGGAGTTAAAATGAATTTGGAGGGGGATGCTGTACAGTGAGGAGTGCAAGCAGTGCTGAAAAGCAGGGGAGGGGGAAGCAGCAGCAGCCGGCTCGGAAGCGCTGGGCTGCTGTGAAGAGCAGGCAGAAGTGAGCAAACCAGCTGAACCGCTTGCAGAATTAATCAGTAACAAAGAGGCTGGAGCTGTTGGCGGGCTTCAGCCCTTGAACCTGGACTCTGCTCTATAAATTTCAATTTGGAATGGCTCTCTACTTGTTGAAAGACAGGTTGGCTCCCGGCCAAGCCATAGGGGGAAAAAAAAAAAAAGCCAAAAAAAAAGAAATTCCTTCTTGCTCAGGAAACTTCTCTTCAGTTTCTAACTTTTTTTATGAGCTAGTAATAGGGCACTCTAGAAAACGGGAAACGAAAGGCGGGTATTGAAAGGAAAAAATGAGACAGGAGTCATTTTAATAAAGAAAATAAAACAAGTAGGTGCTAAATTCAAATCTGGATTTTGCCTGCGCAGAAGTACATCAGCTATAATAGAAGACTTCAGAGCGCCTCGCCAGTAATTCAAAGGAGATTTTTTACAGTTACGTTAGCTGGCTACAGGTTTGACTCTGAAAATAATAAATATCTTAAAAGAAGAAGGCTTTTTAATCCTTGTCTGCAGTCTCGTCTTGTGCTCTCCTCCTCCACCACTCCACCTTGTTTAAATGACAATTACGAAAGCAGCGTGGTATAAAAAACATGTAGAACCATCATTTATTCAGCAGCATCTCTTTCCTTTCTTATTTTTCCCCTCTTCAAACAGCGGCATGCAGGAGAACTGACGCTCTCCTCAGCCTCTGCTCATTGCCGAGGCATTTTCAGCCACAAATACCTTGCCGCCGCGGTGCTTTCCCAGTGTGAGCAGACAAGGAGTAGGCTGGGGCAGAGTGAGGGGCTGGAGTGCGGAGTGGGGGAGCTGTCAAAGTGGGAAGAAAGAAGGCAAACATCTATTCAGAGGCCAGACGCGCTGAGCAAGGTCAGCTGCAGAGACACAGCCCTTGCAGCAGCTACGCAGTTACATCCAAATTCTGCACAGCACCGAAAGTCCCACAACCTGCATGCAAGGGCTGGACTGGAGGATCTAGGGCAGCTGGAAGAAGGTGTATAATGATTTCAATTGCTCTTCCGAGATGCTAAAGGATAGATGAGATGCCCTTTTGCTAGAGCAAGGGGCTGATGCTCTGTACTGCTTGCAAGAATACGTGCAGATAAAATACCCTAATGAGAAAGTGGAGACAGAAATATGGTAAGTGCCAGCCATGATCAAAAGGTGAAATAAAATATCGAAATAAAATGCAGCCTAATCAGAGCATGGAGGACAGGGATACACAATCTCTTCACCAAAAGTGGCAGTTAAGGTAAATTAGATTAATCACTCCCACCTCCCTTCCTCCCCAAACTCCCTGTTTTTAATGAAGGGGCTTACTCCTCTAAAGCTGAATGTTGTCCAAGGCTGCTGGACATTTAAAGCCATATACGTAACATGCCTGCGACAGACACACATCCTGTATTTCCACTTTCCAAGAAAACTGGGATCTGCTACTTGGTAGGTCTTTTCCATCTGCAGCTTTTATGACCCTGCCGAGAGACCAGCGAGCACTGTCTCCCTTTTCTCGCTCAAGAAATACGCTACCAAAAGCCAGGAGAAAGAGCAAGTTTAAGAGCTGCTGGGCTTAACAGTGGTTTGTGCTGATCGCGCTCGAATCTTTCTGCAAAGGCACACATGCAAAGAGGAAAAAACAACAACCGCTAAGTAACCACTTCACATCTGCCATTAAGATTATTAAACTCCTTACAAGCGGTATCTACCCCACCTTCCCCACTACACACAAACATACACACACCCCCAAGCTCTCCAGCGTGGTAACTAGGAGCCAAGACAGTTCTCTCTCTGCTGCAGACACCGCATTCGTTCCTGTTAAGGGGTTAACGATTCGTTTCCACTACTTCTCTCGAGAAAACCTACAATGAAAACATTGGCTCACGAAAGCGTTCTCACTGCCAGAATGCCACAGCGCAAGTGAAAAGTCCGTTTTGTTTTCATTACATCTCTGGGATTTCCGGCTTAACTCCTGAGTTTAGACACCAAATCCCTAGATACCCCACCCACCCACTTTTTCTTCCCTTTTTTTTTTTTTTTTAATAACATTTATACAGCACAGCCCACCAATTACCATTTGGAGGGTGGGAGGGAACGAAGAGAAGGAACCATGCTGAAAAGGATGCTCTCGCCGGAGCGAGCGCGTATGCACATCTCCCGTGCCGAGAGCCACCCAGTTTTTCCAGGCTTCCCAGGCTGTCCACCGAGAAACAGTTTTATTTCTATACATGGCCTCTGTCCTCTATTTCTTACCCTCTGGGCTCCCATCTTCCCACTCAGCCACTGAAGCCAGCGCTGAAACTCAGCCCCAAATCTATGCCCTTTGAAGTTATGCGACATGACATAGAAATCTAAGCCTTTCTTGTACAAAAAGTATGATTACTTCACAGGGTTGGGTTTTTTCCTCGCACTTATGATAGAAAAATGTTCCAATCTCCAAAAAACCCTAGAAAGGTTAAACCTTTATGTCACAGCTGATTTGGTCACTGTGTGTATAGGTAGCACAGTTCAAACACGAGCTGAGAAAGAAAAACAATCTATGGAAAAGACATGAAGGGAGGCAGCCTCATGCTATAGTAGCACTTCTGTCCTGCTGAAGCAAAGGAACAATTTCTGTGTCTTTCTGTGTTTATTTACCGTAGGAGAGGAATAGCAACTTTTTCTATCTATATGGGAGCCTTTCTGCCTTATAGTACTTCCACACAACAGCTTTCTTTCAGCTACATCCCAGTGCAAAATTTGCCTGCGAATGGACACAAACTCCTTTCTTGCTGTCAGTACTCCACTGCACACAAGTCTATTGCTATTAGTCACATCCACACAAATGCCAAAGCAGTCTATAGGAGGGTTGGGTGCTGCTTTTACTTTGCTCCTAACAGTTGTTCACAAAGTTGTAAAGAACGATGAGTAATGACTGGCTGACCACTGCCTTTTAATCATTTAGCATTAGTGTCATCTAAAAAATCTACCTATCCTTCCATGCTAATAATAATCAGAGATATACACATGGTTTCTGGTCTCCCACATACGGCCCAAGTAACTTGACAAGAGAGCCCAAATAAAGGCAAAAAACCACTTTGTTGCATGGCATTCTGACTGGGCTCTATCTCTGAGCATGTCCAGAGTCCTTCCACTGAATTAAAAGAGGGTAAAGGTAGTGCCAAGCTGGTACAGAAAAACAAGTTTTGCTCTTAGAGAGTGACTCGCGATACGCATCCACCCTGGAAAAAGACTGTGGCCACGAGTACTGAATGACCTTCTAAAAGCCCCTCTCACCAGCCTGCAAAATGGCACTTCTGTCGAAAATATTTTTCTTAGCCTTGTCACATATAAAACTGAAGATGAAGATGACTATAACTAAGAGAGATTAGAGAGTGAGAAAATAACAGCAGCGAGCTGCCATTTCGTGGTTCGGCACCCGGTGTGTTCGGGGGCAGGTTCCCGCTTGCGCCACCCGATCGATCTGGCATGGCACCGCTGGTTTCAGGGGAGTTACCCCAGGTGAAACTGGGGTGGAGCAGGGTGAGCTGGACCCCACACTGCTTCTCCGGCATGGGCACCTGCCGCCCCGGCCTGGTGGGAATGCAGCTAACCACACACAGAGCGCAGAAAACAACTCTGAAAAACAGGATGGTGAGAGGAACAAAACAAAAAGCCAAAACTGGCAGGGAGAATCGAGGGCATAATATTCCTCAGCGTTTTTTTTTTACTCTGCTTTTAAAAGTCAGTGTGATCAATTTCACACTTGACTCTCAGGGGTGCCTGACGGGGGCAAGGTGAGATGGCGGCCAGGAGAGGCCGGCCAGTGGCCCCTGGGCCAGGGCTGAGCAGAGGGTGCTGGGGCCACATGGGTGTGGTGGAGTTCAAGCAAGGGGAAGAAAGGTTTCATAATCGGCAGGTTTCTCACCTTTAACTCTTGCCGGGATTAGCACGGTGCTTCCCGCTGCCTTGGAGGGAGAGCTGTGCAGCGTCAAGCGGCCACAGCCCTGCCGCCCCTCACTGCCAACCAAGGGCAGGCTGAGGACCGGGGGCTGCCAAGCCACCACAGCACACCCTCTGCACCAGCCCCCAGAAGGACCCCTTAAACTGGGGATCACAGCCCCTGGAGAGCCTCCCATCAGCCTAAAATCTTTAAGCCATTGATGTTTTGGCAGCCCCTCGTCATGCACCCCACCCCCACGGGAGGGGGTGCCCTGTCCCTGGAGGAGAGCTGGGCTCCCCTGACGCACCTCCCACCCTGCCCTGAGCACAAGCAGAGCTGGGGGTGAGATCACGGGGCTTGTTTTTCTCCCCACGACCTCGGCCGAGGTCCCCAGGGCCCCAGGGCAGGAGGCTTGCTCGTTAACCCACTCTCAGGGGAGCAGCGGTTGACACATGCCGTGTGTCGCCCCCCCCCCATACTGCTCGGCAACACCAATTAGCAAAACACGTTGCTAAATACCTGGTGAAGCCACAGAGGAGGAGGAGGAGGCCAGGTAACTCCTCTGCGCTCAGGGAAAGCCTGGCAGATATGAGGGGAGAAACAAGCCTGGAAAAGCCTCATGAAAAGGATTGCAGCTACAACCCGAGTTTCTCAGGCACTGTTACCACACACTTCTGGAAGCCTCTTCTTCCTCCCATGGTGTTTTTCCTGGTCTGGCTTTGACAAGTCACTCCTGCAAGTCCCACCGCCCTGAGGAGGTGCTGACAGCAGGATCTGGTGCCATGTGGCCTCATCAAGGGGTATGGTTCCTGAGCCCCATGCCGGCTCAGCACTGCTCAGCTCACCTCTTCCCAGCCTGCCTGACATCACCACCACTGGCCTCGGGTTGTTTCAACTCACATTTTCCTCCCCTCACGTGTGAAGGCATCACGATGGCTGTCTGAGTTAATATGGGTGCACGGGTCCATAATGGTACATTGTAAGTGAATGTCTCAGGGTAGACAGCAATAATAATTAGCTGTCATGATTTGAAAAAAGGATAATCCATGCCATTGAGTTAACAATCACTCACACAACACACATGGATTTAACTAATCTTAATTTGGAGAAAAATAACAATTCTAAATATATCAAATAGCCTATTTCATGGCAACCTGCGGCGGTGTTTATCTCTGGCTTCCAGTACATGCGAGTTACTTAGTTTCTCTCACTGGCAGTTTTACCATTCAAAAGCCTGAAATGAACATTCATGGAGCAGGGGTTGCAGTTAAATCCTGCCTCTGACAGGGAGCCTTTTCTCACGATGCACATCTAGTTCACTGGTGGCCAGGATGGAATGAACAAGGAATTCCAATCAACTCCTTCCCCTTTCCTAGCACTGTCTTTGCAGAAAACTACACTGTCTTAATGAACCTCTGCTGCCAGTGTGGTTACCTGTCCGTGAGGGCACACTGCCTGGAGCATGCAGCCCAGCCAGCGAAGCTGGAAAAGGTCTGGTCCATGTGGTACCTGCCCTCCTCTCTGACACAGTTCTCTGAAACCAAGCATTAAAAACAAGACAACCAGTACTTTTTCTTTAATCTGGATCATTTCAGAGAGCGCTGCTAACAAACAACCTGGCAGCCTGCAAGCCTAGCAGGAACCGTGAGGAGGACAAGAGATACCAGCAGCCAAAGGACAGCAGGAGCCACCTCCCCAGAGCCTTCTTCAGCCAGGACCGGTCACCTGGTTATGCCCAAGATCTGATAAATACGAAAGATAAAAAAAGGTATAAAATACAATGGAGGCCCAGTTTTTTCCAAAATACCTGCCAGCGATGCAGTGAAAGAAGCAGTGACTGATAACTCCTAGCCAAGTCATTGGCCTGGCTGTGTTTTGCTGTGCAACAATCTGGTACATCTGTTTGATACTATCACACACCCTCTGTACCAGAGGCAGAACTGATTTCAAACAGGTCAGCCAATTTAAAAAAAACAAAAAACAACTTCACAGGACAGATTGCTCCTAAGCAATCACGTCCTCTCAGTGCCAGCTAATATTTAGTTACCACACCTTACGGACAGTGGTAACTAAATGAAAGCACCTTAAAAAGAGTGGATTTGCCAGTTACAAGTCAGGGAAAAGATGACAGACTTCATTACCAGTGGGTCCTAAAAAACTGATTGCGGAGATAAAGTTGCCTTTGTCTCTACTGTATATAGAAATGTCAGTTGGAGATTTGTGTTGTGTGCATGCAAATTCTTGCAGACTCCTGAGTTCTACCTGCCTCCCTCGAAGTGGCACAAGGTCTGTTTTGTGGTCAAGAGACATTCAGTGACCACAGCAAGCAGAGTTATCAAGAAAGAAAGAAAGGCAAAAAGAGAGGAGGAAAGACCCAGAGCACCTCGCATCAGGGTGAATGCTCCCTCACGCCCAGAGCGAAGAAAGGTGCAATGGCAGAGCCAAGCTCAGCACTGGACATACCCTTACTAGACTCAGCCATGGGAGGCTGTAAGATTTGGCAGCTTAGTCACACCACAGAAGGCCATACAAATAATTCTGACCAAATAAGAAGGTCTACAAAAATAGCACAAGATCAAGGAGAGGAGCTGAAACCTATTTGAGGGCAGCGGCAGTGGCAGCATATTTCAGGGAGCCGGAGTGGCGAGTGGTTGATTTCTGGTTTCCCTCTTCAAATATAAAGACTCAATTATCTTTGAACAGCTTGCTTTACACATGAATTGACACATTTATTTTACAATAAATAACTGAAAGTTATCTATGTTTCCTTTACTGTTAATCTACACAAAGAAATAATAAACAGAGCTTGTCTACAAAAATGCAACTACTGCAGTCCTCAGAATTCAATTAAGCTAAAATAATTAATGCTTCCACCATATTAAATTACTTTATACATTGAGCCACTGAAGTTTTTTTATTCTTTAATCTTTTTTGCCTTTTTATTTAATAAAAAAAAAAAGTTAGTTTCAAAGTAGGGGGAGGCTGGCTAGGAGGGGGAAAAAGAGCATGATTTGCTGTTAAAATGTAATGGTCTCCTTTAGCTGACACAGCATGTAGAGTGTTTTGTGCCTTTGATTAAAATAACATTTTAAATGCTTTGAACAAACATATCTCCCCATACTTCTAAGGGATTATTTTACATATTTTTTGGTGGAATAAAGAAATTCATTCTTCCTGTCGCAGTACAGAAAGGCTAAGAATATCTTTCGTCACATATAAAGTAAAAATACTGTAGGCTGTTGCATTATTACCAAAAAAAAAAAAATAAAGGGAGGGGGTGGCGGGGTGGGAGAAAGCTGCCTTAGAGATTAAGTTTCCCTTTTATGAAATCGTATTTAGTCTCTTTTTTTAACAAATCTAACAACAATGCTCTACAGCCGCTCACTGGGAAATACCTTTAATGTTAAATGCAGATTCTGATTTTCTTGGCTAATGCAGAAAGCCTTTCTATTGAAATATAAATAAGGGGTTTGGTATATCCCACTAAAGCCTTTCCAGTGAATGACTTCTGTGGGTTTTTCATGGCTACCCTCCATGGCTGTAATGTGAGGCTTTTATCCTACTATTGAAAACTATCCGCTGCTATTAAAAAAAATATGGAAGGACACTGCACCTTTTTATCTCGGAGCTGGGCTCCTAATTGAGAAAGCATTATTACTGCACTATTTAGTGGATGTCCCTATCTCCATGCACTGCTGAGAAAATGCCAATCAAATGATAAACCCTTTTATTTTTCTCAATTCAAAATCTTTCCTACATATTTTCATTTGGTACTCAGTTTAGTCTGAAGGAGATTAGGTGCTCCAGATTGGCTTTTAATTTTTTTTTTCTGCTTTTTCCACATGTGAACATCCCCTTTGCCCCCTCCCCAGTAGATTTTCTGCATGGCAAAACCATTAGTTATGTTGATGCTGACCCCCAGAAACTGGGATGGGAATGCACTCTCTGCACTGGGTGTAGTCATTGAGGTATTTCACTGTGGACTAAATTTTAAGAGATAAGATCTGGACTGCAGCTACAGCAGAAGTCTCCTGGACCAACCTTACTAAGCATGGGGCACCCTCTGCAAGGGGCTGAGCATCAGCTTGCAAAGCGTTCAACAGCTATTGAGAGTGCTCAACACAATTCAGGAGGTCTTCAGCAGACAAGGGGAGAAGGTCCTCAATACTCCTCTTCTGCTCCCACCAAACGGGAAGGAAATCTAGCCCCCAAAGGTGCTACACCATGAGGTAGTCATCTCTGCCAAGAAATGCGTTCACAACAGCAAAATTATGGGGAAAGCTGGAAAAGGATGGGGAAAGGACAGGGTCAGGTCTCATACTAGGGTTGCTTACAATGCTGCAGCATAGGCTGCCACTGCTAATGCCCCCAAAGCTACCAGCTGCCCATGCCAAGATGGTGACTGCACCCAAAAAACATTCCTAGAAGACAACAAGATGGTCAATGAGTGGCATATGCTTTCTCCTAAAAGACAGATCATCTGGAGATCTGTAGACTGCAGCAGTTCAAAGCCCACATCCTCATTTATATGATGGCCAAGCCCATCAGAGATCATAGAATCACAGAATAGTTTGGGTTGGAATGGACCTTTAAAGGTCATCTAGTCCATCCCCCCTGCAGTAAGCAGGGACGTCTTCAACTAGAAATGCTGGGGACTGACTCAGAGACCTCCATGCTAAAAGTGAGAATCTCTTAAGCTTGTAAAGACAGGAACCTCTCACAAGTCTTCTGGGGATCCCCTCATGGGAACATCTCTACTCCAGGCAGGATCCTGCACTGTCACATCGAATCCCATAAGACATTTCCTAGAGAAATCGGGATAGTGGCAGCAAAGACAAATTGCCACTGGCCTTCTGTATGAGATACAGTCAACTGGAACAAAAAAGGCCTGTTTGAGGGAAGATCCTGCTGTGTAACATAAGCCTCTCACTCACTAGCAGGGAGCAGGGCTTTCCTTTCCCTGCTGCAAAGGCACACATTGCCACAGAGGGGAGAAACGCCCTGTGCAACAGAAGCGGCCCCACACCAGGGGCTCTGCAGGAACTGCTGCACAGCAGCTTGCTCAGGTGGACACCATCACCAGCCTACCTACCTCTGAGATGGGGCGGGGGTCCACTGAGTAAATGTTATCTGCACTACATCCAAGTTATAGAAAAAGAAATGCCTGCAATTTGCTCACCAGCACCAGCCTGTGCTCGTCTCCTCTTTCCAAAGCCCCATACAGGGTGCGCATGTGAATGGAGGTGTTGCCCACTCAACTCTAGCCATCTACAGAGACCCAGGACAGGCAGCACAAGCAGCAATGCAGACCAGGAAGCTGATGTCTATCCCAGCAGAAGAAATAGGCAAGGACTTAATGAACTCCTGTTTTAGCCCTCGCAACCAAATCCTCTTCCCACTGTAGTCGGGAAGATTCTTCTGTAGTGGGAAGAGGATTTTTCCACTGTCTTCAGTGGGGTCAGGATTTGGTTCTTCCCAGTGCGTCTGCATGTTACAAAGGGTATCTGAACTGGACTGAACAGAGCATCTCACCAAAGTCTCCTATCTCTCCAGCACTGCTACCTGCTTGAAGATGCTCCTGAAATCATTTCTGACCCCAACTTTCTGCTTTTTCCTATGTGTACAGGCTGCTACTGGGCTCTCCCAGGGGACTGAGTCGCTTCTCTCCAGGAGCTGGCCCAGCAAGGATAGCTACACTGAATTAAACATGGGGTGGATAGCCCTGCTGAGCCCTGTGTAGCCGTGAGGATCCTCCAGACCAATGGCTCCTATAAAGACCTGTTACTGAAGCCTCTGTTTCATGGCATTTTCTAGAGGGCTCTTGTTAAAAGATTACCTAGGCAGTTGATTGAGTGTAAAACATGCTGTACCTGCAATGTTCTCCTGCTTGGGGCAAATTCCTTTTGTAGGCGTGAGAAGACGGTCTTCTTCATCGGGTGTGACTTGGATCCCGATTTCCACTGGCTCTGACACTTTCCTGAGCTCTGCGCGTGAGGAGGGGGGAGGGCTGCTCTTATCCATGCTCTTTTCATAGCAGGCACCACCAGTGCCATTGCACTGTTTTCTCTTGTGCTCTATAAAAACCAAGATGTCTCCCAGCGGGAAGTTCATCTGACACTGTCCACAGGTTAACAAGTCGGGGTCTGTCCCACCTGCGGCGATGCTGATGCTGCCTGGCTCTGCTATTGCCAGGCTCTCATCCTCGTCGGCGAGTGCCGGTTCCACATGGTCAGCCTCTGCTTTACATGGACAAGGAGAAAGAGGGAGGAAAGGGACAAGGGGAGAAGAGAAAGAGATTGCTTTGAATGTTCACAGACTCTGAAGCATACATCACAAGAGGCCCAGCCTCCCCTCACCCTCCCAAAGAAGCCAAGCTTGATTAGATCTTTCTTTTTTATTTTTCAGCTTTTCTGCTCTCACAGAATGATTTCAGTATATCTTGCAACCAAGCCTGCCTGAAACAAAATGGAAAGGCTGACCTGGCATAGCTTTCCTGACAGCTCCTTCCCACTGCTGCCAGCACTGCAAGGATATCAGCAAGGAGCCATTTTGCAAACATTAGAGCCCCGAGTCACTTTCTGAAATAGTTCCTCTCTTTTTTTCCCACCTTCTCATTCCCACCGCACCTCCCAACCATCTGGCCAAGGCCTCATCCAGCAAAGCTTATGCACCCAAACCTCTCCTTCTATTTCAGAGAGAGGGGGGGAAAGTGCTTGCATGCTCCAAACAAGCAGGATCAGGCTCCATGTGGCATACAAAATTAGTACCATCTTGTCAAGGTTAAATGACCACCCATTAGCATGAATTACAGCCAACTGTTTGCAAGAGTCAGGTAAGCAGGATACGGCTTCATGAAAAGTAAAGGGGTTTCAAAAGTGTTTACAGTGGGAAAGAGAATGAGGCACTTATTTAACATACTGGAATATTGGCCAAGTCTGAAATCTTCCACTCATTTTCCTTATGTCAAATACCCCTGCAGTTGCTATAGAGGTTAATAGAAGTTTTTTGTTTAAATCTTGCCCACAGACCTGATGGATTTCTTACCATTATCCCCAAAGACTGGGAAAGCATTTCTGAGTGACCTGCATCAGTTTCTAAGAAATAAGTAAATTCTTATTTCACAATTAATAAAACACAATGCAGTTTTAAAGAGTATTTTGAAGATAATTCTTACATTATAAAATAATTATGGATCACAATCTATTTCTGGGGCAAAATGTGTTTTTTGTTTTGTTTTCTCTTGTTCTGCCGTGTAACTGCCAAATCATACAAACCTTGGTCTTTACTTGGGCAAAATTTCCACTGACTTTTCCCTAAGGCTGTTTTGCCTCTGCAAGGACTATAGGATTTGGGCTGAACAAAACAGATGAACTAAGAGTATGTAAATCAGCAAGTGAGACCTCTAATCGAATCAGGATTAAAGGAATAGGAGGAAAAATGTTCTCTATTAGCCCAAGCGGTTTGCTTCTGGATTTCCTGGGAAAAGCAAGTCACACAAATATCTCAAAGAAGTGAGACTGAGATAAACAGATGTTATAATCCAGATCAGAATTCTCCTCTTGGCTGAAAACAAAAGGAGTTTTGTCCCATTCTTCACCAAACTGAAAAAAACAAACCAAAACAAAAAACCACATAGGAAAGGGACAAGAGGTAGAATACGAAATGTATTAGCTGGCAATAAAAATGTCCCAGCTTTGAAAAAGGCAGTTTAGAAAAAGAATCACCCCCATTTTCACCTTCCAGAATAAATAATTGATCAGTGTATCTACCAGCTGTATTACAAGTTGCATCAGTGCTCACTAACAGCAAAACGGAGAGCAGCAGCACCAGCGGCAGCAGGAAAGGACGGAGACCCCAGGGAAGTGCCCGAGCATGGACAGTCCTGCTGGAGCAGATGATGGGGCACGGGAAGGCTTTGGTCTCCTCACTCACACCAACCTTACCAAATATACAGCATTATACTCTTTCTGAAAACCATTAATTATCTCTTTCCCCTTAATGTAAGTTTAAAAGGAGTTTGAAGACTAGACTACATAATTAATTCACCAATTTATATCATGAAAAGATGCCTCCTTTCCTTAGTGAACATGTAACCATAACCCTGCGCTGAACAGGGACTGCTGGGAAGGGAGCGGATGCCTGCAAACAGCGTGTCACAATGCAAAAGGTAATTATTTAGTGCTGCGGTTCACTTTAATGATCTAACATTGAGCAATATTGTTTATATTGAAGAGAGCTTACACCTTTAATTATCAATTACATATGCATCATTTTAGAGCCAAAAGAAAAGGACTATGAAAAGGGTCCTTTAGAAATGTGCAGACTATTTCTAGGAAGAATTCCTATTAAGGGGGAACCGAGTGTCAAAATATAAAAAACAAAACAAAACGAAACACACACAGGTACACAGATACACACACGCAGGAGATGGGACAAAGAGCTGGAAAAGACAACACAAAAACAGGAACTGAACCCAGGGTTGTGAAGAAAAAAGGTGGCTGGGGGGGAGAAACGCTTGTTGCTAGATTCACCTAACATTCCTGTAAAGCCATCAGATTAAAGTCTGTCTTTTAAATGTTGGCATTTATATATGTAACAAATAAAAAGAAAAGCCTAGATTCTCAACTTTATTATCTTTTTGATGTGAGGATTTTTTTTTTCTTCCCCCAGTGATTTAAATTGTGCTCTTCAGAAAACATTGCAAAACTGCTGCATTTGCTAAGGGTCCTGACCAGGCTCCTGTGGAAACATGAAGGAGGTTTAAACAGCTAAACTGTTGCAAATTCTTTCTTTTCAGTTCTGCACTTCATTTGAATATTAGTTAAATCCACATATGCCTATTCACTTACACTCGCTCACTCTCTCTTTCCAAGGACTCTGCAATAGCACTTTTTTAAAATAACATCTGTTATTCCTTCATATTTTGGCAGTCATCACATTACCGAAAATCAGCTTTCCGTTTTCTTGGTACGCCGAGCCCTTGTGATCAGTAGTAATTCGGTTTCAAACTATCAAAAGTTTTTTTCACTCAACTCTTATTTCTGATTTGATCTTAATAAATCACCAAGCATGAGACCAGCCGTACACCCAGCAATGCAGAAGCTATTTTGCATCCCCTTATTCAGGACATGGAAAACAGACATTAAAGAACGAAAACCAAAATACTGAATAGATCGTCAATTGCATTTTATTCATATCAATTTGCTTTTTAATTTATTTTTTTTTACTCAGGATTAAAAAAAAAAAAAGGCTTCCTATTGACAGCTCAATTAAGCCATTAAAAACCTACATTCAAGTAACATTACAGGAGAGATTTTAAAACCCACAAAGGAAAAGAGAAAAAAGCCTGCAAGTCCAGCCTATAATGCATTGGGTCATGCCTGGTTAATACAACAGCCAAGATCTTAGGCTGTTTGAGGAGTCCTTTAATACCAATGGGGCAATTTAGGCCAGTCTCAATCTAAAGTTCTGACTCCACTTGTGTCTGTGGGTTTCAAATTAGTCACTTCACATTATTTGAATTTAACTCTGTGGTTTTAGTGCTGTTTGTTGGTAGCTGGGTTTGGGGGGAAGAGGGTGTTTCCTCATGAGTATTTATTTAAATTTTAATTTATTTTTTTTTAAGAAGGAGAAATCAAGCCACACAAAAAAGGAGAATGGAAAACATCTCATCTCCCTTACGTGGGAAAAGGAAAAAAAAATGCAAACGAGCTATTTCCAGCCAGGACTAATGCCCTGGTTCTTCCAGGTGTGTTAAGGTGTGCCTGGCATTTTCTCTGTGCCCAGAGGTTCCTCCAAAGAGGACTGCCTTGGCATTGCCTGCCGAGGGAGCACAGCAAGTCAGGGCGATCTACGGGGATGTGAGTGACAGTGTTTTTACCGGATGGCTTCATGAAATTAATGCAACTGGACAATCTGAATCATTTACCTTACTTTGAAAAGCATTACACTTGCTGTCTGGACTCTAAGCCACATCTCCAAGCTCTCTGGCTGCCTACCACACCAAAATACAGTGGACAAACTCCTTAATTCCATAAAGGCACTGTCACAAAACCACCAGCACTCCTATTTCAGCGTGGTGACATCATTACAGCATATGTGCCCCATGCAAACAATACTCTCATGCCCAGTATTAAAGCGAATGCACATGCTAACTACTTTCTGCCTGTCAGATGTCTCAAAATCATGCCCATTAACAGTGAAAAAGACTGTGTTAATAAAAATCATTTCCACGGCCTCAAAAGACAGAACCGTGAATGCTTGTTCATGGGGTTTGGGTGAGGCTGAGTCCAGTCAGCAGTAATTTGTTTTCTTGCTTTTTTATTGCACGGCAGAACCAAGGTAAGAAGGGATCTACAAGTTACCAACATATTCCCTTCCTTATTTTTCCCATCCCGCAGTATCAAAAGGAGACAGAGAAAGGAGGAAGAGGGAATAGTTTGGTGCCAGGCCAAAGCGTTGTGTGTGAAACCTCTCCTCCGCAGTCAGTCTCTGCACAAATCGATAACGGAGTGGTTAAGGGGAGCGCTGCCAGTGCCTTTGCTGCAGAGGTGCTGCCGGGTGCCCTGCCTGCCCCAGCACCCCACCACAGCCACCGCCCTCCCTTGGGCCCACCTGGGGCGCCAAGCAAGGTCTACCCCAGGGACCACCCATCTCTGGGACAAGCTGGGGCTGCCTGGGGTCTGCCGTGGGTCACGACACCCAGGCACGGGAAGCCACCCACAAGCGTGCTGCAGCGTACCAAGCACACCGTTCTCCACACACAGCCTATGCTGTCTTGAGGACGCATCCAGAAAGAGCTCAGTCTAGTTGGGGAGCGAGCACAAAGAAGTGACTCCTTTTCAGGGTGTTGGCCCAAAGCAGGCCTGAAAATGATGTCCCTTCAATCAACACCCACATGTCACATTTACTGTAACATCAACATGCTTAACGGAAATAGCTCAGATCACACGCTCTCTAGCTGGGTTATCGCCGAGATCAGTGTCAGGATCCTTGCTGCACAAAGACTAACGCTGCTCAAAGCGGGCGACGCGGCTCCTCACCATCGAAGTTTATCAATAACCTGTTTCCAGAGCCTCCCCGCAGCTCCCAGCAGCTGCAAGGTGCAGAGTTGAGCTTATGCTTGCATATTGCATCAGCATCACACTCAGCAGTACTAGGCACCGCTTATCTGCCATCAATTTTTATTTTTTCTGAGGACTGAAAAACAACTGTTTGTAGTTTGTTGGGGTTTTTTTTTTCCTAAATAAAAGTCTGAGGCTGAGTTTGCCAAAATAGGCAACTTGATGGGGAAGCCCCAGAAACACAGGGGCTCGCAGCTCTGCCTCACTTTCCAAGTGACTCTCAGGCATGTGCAAAGTGCACAAAGGCAGCCGGAGCAGCGGCGAACCTCCGCCGCACCGCGCGTGGCCCCAGTGCAGCTGCCGAGCTGCTGCCGGACAGTCATCCCCCACCAGACAGTCATCCGCTGCCGGCCAGTCATCTGCCACCCGCCGGCCATCCACCACCGGTCGGCCATCTGCCACCGGCCGGTCATCCACCGCCAGCCAGCCATCCACCACCAGCTGGTCATCTGTCACTGGCCAGTCATCTGCCGCCGCACTCCAGCCCACCGTCCCTGCCGGACAGTGGCACGGCACAGCAGCGGCAGTGGCCAGGGTGGGCTGGACACCGACATCTGCCCACAGCGGCAGGATGGAGCCCACTGCCCCAGCCCAGCCTGCCAAGCCACCCCCGCGGGGTACTGACAGCAAGGGGACCAGGACCCAGCGGTGGAGGGAGGGTGGGGGGAAATAACTGGTTTCACTCGAACGCCTTGGCAAGCCCCACGCACAGCTGTGAGTTAGAGGACTCTCCGTCAGACACCTTTTGCAGAAGTAGCCCGAATGTCTCCAAAAGCAGTTTAACCCTCTGCACACACACAAGCCAGAGCAAGCCCCGCCACAAAGAGCTGGGTAACGCATCAGGGTTTAGGAAAAAGAAGGAAAACAATACAATAACCACACCAGACCCAAAAAGAACAAAAGCCAAGAATATCCAAGGATCCGCAAGAATCTCCAGCACTTGTCAGAAGCTATTTCATCAGAAACTATCTACAGTGTTAAAGAAGGGAGTGGCGTGTCTCCTCTTAAGTAAACTATACATTCATAAAAAAATATTTACTGCTTTTGAGAGCATAAAATGCATAGGCTGTTCTATGGACTGCAGAAGCTGTAAATCTCCGCAGATAAAATGGGATGTGATGATGTGATATAAAAGCATTCTTTGTTCCCCAGTGAATACATTTGTTTTATTTAAAACTAAACGACAACCAAGGAGAGAAAGGAGCTCTCGGTGCCACAAAAGGAGAAGGAGCAGTATTTGGGTACAGGCTTTTAACTGGCGTAGAAAAGGATATTGGAAGCACGGATTCTTACCCAAGGATTTAAAAGGCATGTTCAAAATTAAGTAATTAGTTTCGAACATGTATTAAACACACAACAGCTCTGTTCTTTTCTTAAATATCAGGCTCAGAAAAGACTGTGTTTCTCAACTGTGTATGGCACACTGTTGCTCATATACAATTTTCTTAAGCCTTTTTTTTACTTTCATTGAAGCATATTCATTATAACACTCAGCGAATGTATGGCTTCTTCCAGTGGCTTAGTAAAAGGGGTCATAAAAAAGTTAAGTAAACGAGTGTTTTTTTCCTCTCCCTTAACTTTGGATTCCTTTTTTATACTATGCTGCCTAGTGCTTAGTCTGGAAAGTACCTTGGGCATATCCAGCACACGCACAAATTATCAACTGCTCCAGGAAAAAAAAGACAACAAAAAAAAAAAGGCATTTCTTGCACTGAGGCAACTATACAAAAGACTTGCATATGTCAAAAATACAGAACTAAGTCCCTGTGAATGCTGCACCATTAATCAAATCCCCGATCTGGTGTCACTTTTGCCAGTAAAATGATGATATTCTTCTAACCCCCTTCTACTGGCGCGTGCCTGCAACGCGTGAAGTGTGTCCCTCTGCTTTAATTTGTTTTCGAATAGCCTGCTTTAGGCATTTTTTATATATTCCTTGGGAAAAAAAAATAGAAAAAAGAAAAAAAGAAACTGCTGCTTAAAGCTCCAGCAAGAGTCTGCAGTACAGAGCAGGCAACAGCTTTTTTGGGAGGGAGAGCAGACAGTGAGCAAATTTAACTGATGTTCAGGAGCTGAACACACAACTGCCTCTGAGGCTGTAACCATGGGTGCCGAGGAACGGTGTGCAGCCTGCCCAGATACATTTTAAGAAAGTAAATAAACACGAGAGAGGAAGGTGCTGTAGTAAGAGCAGCTGAATGAATCACGAATTTATCAATGCACGCAGTTACCGATGTCTTTTCCCTCCCTCATTAAAAAGATACATATATATAAATGCATCTACAGCCAATGCTGGTGCTTCACCAAGCGCTTTTACGGTATCGCTAACTTTAAAGCAGGCAGTAATCCCCAGCCCCCGTTTATTTTTCCATGTGCTTTCTCCGGAGGCTAACCAGGGGAGACCAAATTCAACCGACAACTGCAACGCAACCTTGGAGAAACCAAACTGCAACCAAAAAGAAGGAAATGCTCAGGCAAGGAGGCAGATAGCCATTCTGGGGTAGCAGGTCTCTGCAGGGAGACTTTTCCACTGGGCTTCATCCTGGGGAAGTGGGACAAGTGGGAGGCAGAGGAGAGAGCAGGAGAAAGGGGAGCATGGGTGTGCATGCACTGGGTGGGCAGAGGCCACAGGGAGGAGGAGAAGGAGATCATTGTTTCTCTTGGTAAAAGTTAACAGACATGGAATGGAAGGAAAACCACAATCAGTGAAGTCTGAGGTTTCGGGAAGGGAGAAGGAAAGGTTTTCCCCATGGCTGTGGAGCACCAGCATCAGCAGCAGCCCGGGCACCATGCTCTTCAGCTTAACTGGTCAGTTAAATGAGCTGGCTGCTGTCTATATGCTTCCAACTAGCTTGATTCAAACATTAAATGAAATAGAGAAATCATCAGATAAATTGCAAGCCCTCCTTACCCAAGAGTGAAGGGTTTTTGTACAGCTGATGACAGCCCTGATCTTTTGTCTGACCTAATTTATTTCTCTTTCAGGTTAGAATAAAGCACGCTTTCCTATCACGGGATAACCTCCATCCACACATTGTGTCCTAAAAATCAGAAGATGCTTGTCTATGTTAACAATACCGTAACTTGATTAATTTCTCAGGTTGAGTGAAATAAACACTCATTGATCAAAGTTTCCCGTGTATATGCCACAAAATTATATGTTTGGGCAAGAAAGCGTCCCGCTAAAGTCCATCCACGACGCGCAAGCCGACTGCAGCAGAGAAGAGCATAAGCCTGGCGGAGAAGCTTGCAAGCTGCTCAGCAGCAACTTCTACATGACAGATGTGATTTTGTGTTTATTCCTCAAGGAAAAAAAGACTTATTTTCATTTTCAGCAACTGTAGATTTTTTGCTATAAGGATCTGAGGATCAAAGTACTGTAAACGATCTAATAACAAATCCTTGCGGCAGGGTTACATGTAGCTTTCTGACATGTAATCAACGCCAAACTATGTACTCGTATGTCTGCTTTATCGCTGTACACACCTTCTCCTAGAACTCCAGCTTTCTCACTCAGTGTTTTTACATCCACTGGAACAAACAAACAGATCTCCGTGGGGTTTTCCCCCCGACCACCACCACGCAGAGACTCACTCATGTACAGGTATCATTACCCCAATTGCTATCTGACAACAACAAATTAAGAATTTAAACATTGCATGTTGACAATAAAAGGCATTGTTAAAAACTAATTTTAATTAAAAACTCCTGTCCGCCCGAGTCAATTAATCAGCCACCATTTAGCTAAAAATAGATTTGTCTCGCTCGCAGCCCCTCTCAGCTAGCCCTAGATAGATCTTCACATGAAAATCAATACTACAACTTTACACTGAAAATGTTTTGCAGCAACGTAACCTGTCTGAGCAGCGGCTGCTGTTTCCGCGGGCCGAGCAGCCAGCCCGGCCGGCCAGCCGGGCCATGCGGCGGGCTACGAGCTCCCCCTAGTCGCCAACACCCGCCACTTCCAGCCGGGACCATGAGGCAGCCTTGCGAGGCAACTGAGAAGAGCCAGCAAAGTTTATTTTGGAATGTATTTTCCGTCAACAAACAAAACGAAGCGCAAAGCAATCCAGGTAGGAAATGTAGAAGAGAAGCAAAAGCCTTGTGCGAGGTATTTTTTAAGCGAAAAGATTTGCCAGCAGCAAGCTCAGCCCTGGGAAGAGCCGCTGACAAGGTGTCGACTGAAGTCGGTAACCGATATCAATAATTTGTACTACTTCTACGAGCGCACACTCCTCTAAGTCATAATTATTGTCAAATATGCCACAAGACAACCCTTTGTTTCACAGAGAAACATACATTTTGCACAAGACAAGGGCTCCAGCCATTCATATTAAAGGCAGACAGGTTGTAAAATCTTGAAGACTTTTATTTCTCAATATTTAAGTAAGTCTGACAAAATATGCCCTGCATCTGCCGACCAGCAAAAAAATGCAAAATTATTTCTCACCCACCGTACATCTGTGTAAGCCACTGAGCACATCAACCAAAAAGGATGGAAAAACCTAGATACAAAATCTAGTTACTCAGCATCAGATTTTTAAAAATATTCTAAAAGATCAGAAACTATGAAATTGTGCCAGCATTTTTTTTTAAATCTTGTAAATCCAATACAAATATATCCAAATTAAAGGCAATGTGGACATCGACAGCACACAACCTTTTTTTTTTCTGTCCTATTTAAACCCTACACATGTAATATCTTTTAAAAGCACATTAAGGTTCTATATGCAGATCTATGTGAGTATTATGAAAAACTCAGCCACCTCCAAAATAATAATAATTTCCTCTCTAATTCTTCAGTCACAGCTTACCTTCTCTTTGAATTAGAGTTGATTACATTGGTGTGGGATTTTTTCTGTAGTGCATTAATTGCTCTAAATCTAAATGCATTTTAGAGAAGCTCCTTGAAGGAATTTGCAAAACTTTGATATGCAAAAGATCGCAGGGGGGTTTTATTATTTTTAATGACTATGTACAAATACAAAGTGATAAAGGAAATTATTACTCTTCCTAGGGAACCTGTTGACCAGGTGCTGAAGAGCCTCCTTGGGAACCCTTGCTCTACCTGGAATTGGATGGTTTTACTGTGCCTTTTCCTCCCAATCTTTGCTGCTGCTCTACAGAAATGTTCTTGCTTTGCTGCCTTCTGCAGAACTGCTATCAGCAAGCTTTTCACATGCTTTCGCCTTTCACATCTGCTTCAAATGTAAAATGCAGGGATAGTTTGAAAACAGATTTCTCAAGTTTAAAAAAAAAAAGGTCTTAAGCTGGAAAATCAGCAATTTGAATCAAACCAAAATAACATTTCTTTGCAAAGAACAGCTCAACAGCTCAGCCTCCTCTTCTCTACATAATCACTTCTTTTGCTTTGTCCGCTCATTTAAGTGAGCTCAGCTACCAAGTTTCTTCTGTCCACCACAACTGAATAAAGGTCCAGAGCTACTCTTTTCTCCCCATGTGTTCCCCCCCTTTTTGTCCCGCACATGCATCCATTACAGGGCTGCCTGGGTGAGCCTGGTGAGGACAAACAGGCCACTCCGTTTGGCAAGACCACTGTGCTACTGCAACTCTGGAGCACGCACAACTACACGGCAGCCTCTCTGCTTTTTGTGTTTGTTTGTTTGTCTTACACTCAGGATCTAAACGTTTCTCTGAACACCAAGAGCATGAAACCAAATAAACTCCAGCTGAGCAGTGTCAGAAAACCCTTCTTTCCCTCCCCATCTCCCAGTCTCTCTTTCCTTGCCTGGCACAGACCTCACATCCATCCTAAAATGCAACTCTCCTGACAGATGCCAAAAAGGGAGAGAAAGAGAGGGGGGATAAAAAAGCCCAAGCTCAACATGACATAGATGCGAGATTTCAGAAAACAGTATCAATTCACCCCAGCTTTGGGGGCTTGGCTTGAGGTTGGCTTTATTTTGTCATAAGTGTTTTGGTTTCCCATTCTGTTGCCTGCTACTTTCCAAACTCCCCCTTGCAGAGGACAGTCTTCCTGGATGCTTTTCCCCCACGAATGACACCTTCCCGAGGAGTGCGGGGATTGCGAAACCCACCTCCCGCAAGACTGCAGCTGAGGCTGAGCGCCTGTGTGCTGCGGTGCCTGCGGTCCCTGCTCCCCCAGCCCCCGGCTCCCACCCCCTCCTCCCCTGGATACCTTCATTTTTTTCTGCCAGTGTTCAGTATGCAGCCTGATTTCTCCGCCAGCTTCCTCAGGATGGAGGGATAGATAAATACAGGCGGGGAGGGAGGGAAGCTGCGTACCGCTCTGCTCTCCATTCCTCCCCAGCCTCCCCGCTAAACCCATTGTACACGCAGCTCCTCGGCACCTTTTAATGCTCTCCTGCCTCATTATTTACTTTCAAGTAAAGCGATCAGAAAAGGAGATCAAATTGGAAGAACAAACCTACCTGGCTCTCTTCTCCACCCCACCTCCCCCCCCAGCAGCAACAGCAGCGAGAAAAGAAATGTTTCACCCCTCGAAACAAATTCAGACGTGCGCAACAAACCAGATTTTCCGCACACCCCCTTTCAACACCCTACATCTCCTCGCAAATAAGACAGAAAAGAAGTGGGAGAAATTGCACAGGGCAATTTAGAGGGGTTAGTTGTTGAAGCTTTTTCTTAAAAAAAAAAAAAAAAAAAAAAAAAAAGAGAGAAAAAAAAGTAAAAAATTAAGAAGCCACCAACCAAAAAAAAAGCGGGGGGGGAACGCATATTCCCGAACCGGATGGTGAAAAACAAAAATGCAATTAACGAAGGAGGGGGGGGAAGTTGAGGAGGGGGAGAATCCACCTTTTATGGTGATGCAAATCTGACTCCAAAATAACAATTAATTAAAAGCAACCCCCCCCCACCTCCCCCCGCCCCAGAAAGAGCTGAATACCAGATGCATCTTCATTTGTGTTCCACCAGCTGATGGGCTGGGGGGTGGGGGGGAAGGAGGCACGGGTTAAAAAATAAAGGCGGGCAACAACAAAAAAAAAAAGACTGGGGGGGAAGACAGAGCAAAAGAAATTTCAAATTTCGGTACCCAAACTGTCCCCCCAAAACCCTCTGCTACGCAAAGAAAAATAATCTCACAGGAGGTGGAAAAATTATATACACATATATATCTCGATTCCCAAGGAAATCTTACAAACAGAAATTTATCACCGGTAACAAAGAAAGAGGGGAGCTCGCAAGCACCAAATGCTCCTGGCAGATGGCTCCTATTCTTGGCTTTCAGGGGAGGGGAGAAAAGCCGGGGGAATATTTTATTTATTTATTTAAATTCTTTAAAATCTCAACATAAATATTCGGATCCGCCGCGGCTCAGGCTCAGCCCCGGGCTGGCTCCGCGCGCGCCGCCGCCCCCCGCAGCAGAGCAACTTGCAGACCGGGGGAGAAGTGGGGGTCCGGACGGCCTTCCCGGCGGGATGCGGAACCCCATCCCAGCCTTCGCCCCCAAAAACTCCCCACGGCGCGCTGGGCATTTTCTACCAGCCCCCCCAAACGGGTCCGATGCTATATGAGGGAAATGGCGACCTCCATGACCCCCTCTCCCCCGTGCCCCGGTGGCGGAGGAGCAGCTGGGAGCGCTGGGGGGTCCACGCCCCGGGACCCCCCCCACACACACAACCCCCCCGTGGCACAAGCCCCGAGGGGACGGGAGCAGCGGAGCGGGAAGCCCGGCGCGGGGACCTGCCCTCGACTGCCTGGAGGCACTGTCCCCTCTCCCTGGGCTCCAGGGGGAAAGAACGGGGAGGAGGGGGATGCTGGAGCTGAGGGGGGGGGGGGGGACACACGACACCTCTCCCCCCCCCCGCTTTATCTTTTCCTTCCCTATTTTTTTTGGGGGGGGGGGGGGGCGGGGGGGTGAATGTGTGTTTTCATTTCACAATGGGAGCTTCGGCAAAGTGCAGCCTCCGCTCCTGCCCTGCCCGGCCCGCATTTCGTGCCCTGCAGCCCCGTCCCCCGCCTCTGCTCTCTCCGCGCCCCTCGTCACCGCCAGACGCCCCCGCCTGCCCCCGGCCTCTCCGCAGCCCCTGGCCTGCCTCCCGCTCCAGCCGAGCCGAGTCTGCCTTCCCCCCTCTCCGCTCCGGAGGGGAGTTATCCCCCCCCGCCGAGGGAGCACCTGGGGAGGGCAGGGTGCAGCCTGCCCAGCTCCCTGCCCGCGTCCCCGCTCCGGGGGGCTCGGCGCCCGCCGCTGCCGACCCGTGCTGCCTCGTTCGCCCCCCCGTTTCCCTCTGCTTCCCGTTAAGTCCCCCCCGGGCTGCTCCGCTTCTCCTCCTCTAGCAATCCCACCTTGATCCGCCCCCCCTCCGACCCGGCCCGGCTGTCACGCCGAGACAAGGCTCTCGGCCAACTTTTCCCACCGCTCAGCGCTGACTCCGGAGCGGGGAACGCGGAGCGGGGCCGGGGGCGAGCAGCGGAGCCCCGGCGGGGTGGCCCGGCCCGGTCCGGAGCGGCGCGTCCCACTCCACCGCCCCCCGCACACACGCACCGGCTCCCCGGGGGAGACCCGCACCGCCCCGCGCCGCGCTCTCCCCGCCGGCAGCACCTTCCCCGCTCCAAGCCGCCCGCCTGCCCGCCTCACCTCCGCACCGCTGCAAAAACGCACAGCAAACTTCGGGCTTCTCCCCCCCTCCACCCCCAGCCCATCCCCCCTAGCCACACACCCCCCTCCCCTCTTTAATTCCCTTCTCCTCTCCCTCTCTCTGAAGTCATTTACCAGCTTTGGTTGCTCCTGGAGTATTTCCCCCCCACCCCCAACCGCTTCCTCCCCTTCCCTAATTTTGCTCCTGGATTTCGGCTCGGTCTGGTTCCAAGTTCAAACTTACGTGTGATAATCTCTCTTTGTGACAAGTGCTGCGGGTTTCCCTGCTTGCGACGGGACATTGCCCTGGCATTTACACTGGCATCGCCTGGAGAGCTGCACTGGTTTGGGGGATGTGTTGGGGGGGCGATCCTCCTCCTCCTCTTTTTTTTTTTTCCTCTTTCTTCTTCTTTATCGAGTTCTTCTTCTTCTTAAAAAAAAAAAAAAAAAAAAAAAAGGAAAAGAAAAAGAAAAAAAAAGCTTCCTTTTTCTTCCTGCTGTGGTGCACTGGATGGGATCCCCTCTCAATTGAAAATCATCATCATCATCAGGAAAAGCTCTTTCTCCCTCTTTTTTTCTCTCACACACTCTTGTCTTTTCTCCACTGCTTCTGCCACTTGGACTTCCAGATCTCTTCTTGAACTTAGGAGGATATGCACCGCCAGTGACACTTTTCTCTTTCCCTCTTTCCAGAGTGCTTGGCAAATTGGCAAGTGCGCTTTTCCACCAGGAGGGTAAAAAAAAAAAAAAAGAAAAAAAAAAATCAGGAATATAAAAAACTACTAGAATTGGGATTGCCCCCACATACAAAAAAATGCAAAAAAAAAAAAAATGTTTTTCAGAGATTGACCCTTGCTGGGTAGATATATAGAGAGATTTTTTTTGAAAAGGGGTAGCCAAAACTGTGTCTCCTCTTTCCCAGTTCAAGTGGCACTGAACTGCCCTGGTGCTTTTGGATTGCCAGTGCTCCTGCACCACTTTGCACTCTTCCCCCCTCGCCTGGCACTGGGACTGGAAGGAAGGAAGCCCCCAGTGCAGCTGGGCTGGTGCTGGCTATTACTATTATATATTGCAATGTGAAGATGGCGGAGTCCTGGTTCTCTGGGAGCGCTCTGTCTCTCTATGGCTGGGGCTGCCTCTGTACAATGGGATAAAATTCAAGTTCAAGTGCGGACGTGACGTTTAATCTGCACTAGAGACAAAAAGACCCAGAGAGTAGGAGCACTGGGGGCGACTAGCGGTGGCTTTTTAACATTGTACCCTACAAGAGAACAAGAAACGCCACTCGCACACACCGCACACCCCGCACTCGCACATACACCGACACACCGACACTCGCACACAAGCTACGGCACATGCCGGGCTCGGCAGCGCTCCGGGCTTTGTGCAGCGCGGGGACGCGGAGTGCCGGCAGCGCGGGAGCGGGGGGAGGGAGGAATAAACCCGCATCTTCCCGCACGGCCAAACTTCTCCGAGCCCGGCGCCGGCCGCAGCGGGGGCGGCTGGGGCGGGGGCGGCTGCCGGGGGCCGCGCCGGGGTGGGCGGCCGAGGGAGGCGCGGGCGCGAGGCAGCGGCGAACTGCCCGCCAGTGCCGGTGCTACCGCCTCGCCGTTACTCATTGCGGAGGCCGGTCTCCGCCGTCCGGCTCTGGGTCTCCCGCTCCCCGCTGTCCGTGCCCGGCAGCGGCGGCTCCCGAGAGGTCTGGGGCTGCGCTTCCCTCCAGGCGCCGCCGCCGCTGCTCGGCGGCGAGCACGTTCCCCTGCATTTCTTTCAGTTTTACAACAACACAAATATCTGTGTGGGCTGGGGAGAGGTTTTTTTTTTTTCCCTTCTTCTTTTCTCCCTCCTCTCTCCCTACCGAAGTGTGATGGTAGTGGGACACGCGCGCACACACTCCCGATCCGCACACGCACACACAGACGCTCCGACCTTCTTTTCTCACCTCCCTCCCCCCTCCCCTCTTCCTTAAAATCCTGGTAGAGAGGTTTTTTGCTTGGAGGAATTAAGTCTCAGCCACGAATCGAGAGAAGCCGAGTTCCCAGGAACCGCATCTCAGTGCACTTTTCCTCCTGTTTCAAAAGCAGGTAAATGCCCACAACTGCGTGCGCTTCTAACTTGAGAGATTCTTGGAAACCAACTTTTTCCCCTTTACCTCCGATCTCCTGGCCCATCTCCTGCCATTTTTTTCTCTCCCCTGACAAGGAAATTGTTCGGTGCAAACAGCTTTTCAGCACCAGGTCTGGACAGGGCGAGGGGAGTGGGGAGAGGGGGAGGGCTAGGGGCTTGAAGGCAGATGGAGCAGAAACCCAAGAAACCCAGCCTCCATCCGGAGCACGCTAGGAGAGCCGCTCTGCAGTCGTGTCATTTATTTTTCACGTTAAATGATTTTTTTTTTTTTATTTAAATCGCATCAGAGCCTTGGGGGTGAGGAGAACTAGAATTCATCTCGGTACCCTTAATCAGCTTTGAGTAGAATTTGGCTAAACAGCATCGCTCTCGCCTCCTCCAGCAAATCTGCCTTTTCCTCCCCACACCCGCCCGCCCGCTCTCAGCTAGCATCTCGGGGCTGCCAGCCCCCGGCCTCCCGGAGCCCGGCCCGACGGCACGCCGAGGGCTGCCGGGGCCCCCCAGCCCGCAGGCCGGGCGGTGGGCGCCGGGCCGGCCTCTCAGTGTCCTCCACTGCCCCGGCTTAGCCCTTCTCCCCTGTTAAAGCGCAGCAAACACGTAACAGACATTTAGCGGCGCTTCAGCTGTTGGGATTCTCCGCTGTGCTTTGGTTTCGTGGGGTCCTGCAAAAGCCCACGAGCGTGGTGATAGCAGGGGCTGGGCTCCCCCGGGCACGGCCGCCCAACACGGGCCCCGGAATGCCCCGGGCCGGCTCTGCGGGACAGCGCTGGTCGGGCCTGCGGGGCGGGCCCTGCGGCATCCTGGGCGGGGAGGCGGGGGTGAAGGGAAGGGGCTCCCCTCCGCTGGCCCCTGTACCCGCAGGGAAGGGAGCCCGGGCACGTCAGCGGGGATGGGGGCTGCCCTCGCTCCCCTCCCGCCTTTGATCTTCTCTCTCCTCCCGGCTGGCCAGGCCGAGAGGCTTTGTGTGGCTGTGCCCACCGTGAACACTCCGCGGGGCTGCGGCCACGGTCACAGGGAAAGGGGCTTTTTTTGGGGGGTTGTCACTTTCCACCCTCGGGGGGCAAAGTCCAGCTCGCAGCGGCTGCTGCTATTTCTCATCGAGTTGCAGGAAGCTGCACCCCTTCGGAGAGCAGCTTATCGGGAAGTTGCTGGGCATCATCTGTTGATTAACCAGTGTCTTCCCGTGGGCGCTGAGAGCAGGAGATAAGGGCCGGCAATGATTGACCAAGCCGGGCACCCCAGGCCCCCTCCCGCCCGTACCGCCTGTGGGCAGGGCTGCGGGGGGTGAACCCCAGCCTCCTTCTTCCTCCTTCTCCGAAAATACATCCCAATAGCTGTAAAAAAAAAAAAAAATCCAAAGTGATTTCTCAGTCTCCTCTTTCCTCCCCTGTCTGGCACTTGTGATCATTAGCACCGAAAGCTGTTAATGTCTTGTCTCACAGCTCCCCCTTTAGTCTCTCTGCTCTCCCTGTCTCGCGTTCAAAGCCAGATCAATCGCAGGCTCTTGCTAACCTTGACCTACCCCTCGACCCGCCTCCATCTGCAGCCGGCCCCGCGCCGGCGTCTCCCCCCGCCGCAGCCAGTGTCAGCAGCCCCGCAGGAGGGGCCGGGGTCCCCGGGGGCTGACCCGGCTCCCGACATCGCCCCGCTTTGTCCCGGACTGCGCGGCCGTGCTGAGCCCCCGCGGCCGGGAAAGGGGGTCTGGTGCCCCTCGACCCCCCGCTCCGCCGGCCTAGGGGTACGGCACAGCGCCGGCCTCCGCCGCCGGCCTGCAACCCGAGGCCGCAGCTCCCCGTAACAGCAAAAAAAAACAACCCCAAAAAAAACAAGAAATCCCCAAAATAAAGAAAAAAACCCAGGCAAAACCGGAGCGTAACATTGGAGAAGAGAACAAGCTTTTCACGAGCTTTAAAGGTGCCATGGTCCCTTGCTTTACGTTAATGGGAAAAAAGCACTCTCTTGCACAAACTAACTTGTATTAGGGTAATAATCTTTTCTGTCTTTATATTATAAAGACAGAATCTTAAGGGATCTTAAGAGTTCTCATCTAGAAACACCATCCTTAGCATAGGGAAAAACAAGTTAATATGATGTTAAATATTCAATTTTCTTTTATATACAACAAGCCACGCTGAGTCAAGAACTCTCCGCACACACATGTTCAGGTTCAGTTATTTTCTTTTTCTTTTCTTTCTTTTTTCTTTTTCCTTTTTTTTTTTTTAATCGTGCAATGTCTTTAGCGAAAATTTGGCACGGATATAGATACATAAATAACAGTGACTTCGGTGCAAAGAGGAAGTCCCCATATCCTCACGGAGGATAAGCTTGATGTGTCACTTGGACACATTTTGAATGCATTTCCACTTTCTCCCTATTTGCTCAAATAACTTTTCAGTGGAAGAAAAACTGGAGCTGCAGATTCTGTGTGATGTGATTTTAGTTTCTCCCCAGTCTTTACTGAAAAAGCTCATGCTAAGTTAGAAGTAAATTGTTTTTGATACAGATCTGGGAGTTGGGGGGGAGAGAAGAGAGGGAAGGAAGGAAGGAAGGAAGAAAGGAAGGAAGGAGGTTTGAGACAGTCTTGACATAAATGAGGCTGCTGTCCTCATTCTCTTTGAATCTTTAAATGTGGCTGCTTGGGAAGGAAAAAAAAATAAATAAACACAGGGCGTTGATCTGATCGGCTTCGTTAGCCGCTCCACCTTGTGAAAAGACACAGAAGCACAGGATCTAACCAGATCATATTTACATACATATTAATAAAGCTCCCGAGGTGGCAGTTCAGCCTTCACATACAGTGCAAGGATCTCTGCGAGTTCTCATTTTAGACCCATAAAAAAAGATAAAAAGAGGTCTTTTGGGCTTCCCTGAATATTTTTCTGCAGTGATTTTGTATCATTTCTGAAAATTACATAGTTAAGTGGCATCAAATTTCTGGGTGATATAATAACTCAAAATGTGCAACTTTTTTTTTTTTTTAATCAAATCACTTTGCAGCCATAAACAGAGCTTCAGAACCTCAATCAGAGGAATAATTTGGTGGGGTTTTTCATTTATGGCAAACAGTAAAATTGTTCTTGTTATCTATTCAAATATATATAAATTGCAACATTTATTCACTTGATTTTCTTTCCCATGACACTGGTATATTTGAGGGTGCAGTGAAATGAAGGCTTAGGAAGATAAGGTAGTATCCCCTGCCCCATTCCCAAGAACTTTTGGAGAGAGGCAAAAGCGATGCAGATTTTGATGTTTTCAAGACATTTGGTGTCCCCTTATTTTTGGTGGCTGTCACTTGCTGATGTTTCCAGGAGTGAATTTAGAAAATGAGATTTCCTCAACATTTACATTCTAAACCTTCCCTGGAGTCCTCTGTTTCATCAGTGGTCTGTGGGGGTGTTTTTCTTTTCCTGCAGAGTCCCTCATTTTTCCAACTCTTTCCAAGTGCAAAATGTACTAGATAACAGTCCAAATGCTGGGGCCTAGTTTTATCCCACACAGTTTTTTCAATTAAAATAAACAAAATAAAACAAATACCTCCTCCCCCCCCCCAAAAAAAAAACCCCAAAAACCACAACAATAAAAACCAGCAAAATAAAACAAAAAAATCCGAAATATGGAACCAGCAAGCCAGAGCAGAAGAAAAACACTGTTGGTCATTTTTTAAATCAGATAAAATGCAGCATTGGGCCCTATTTTCCTTCTTCAGCTTAAAAGCACATTCATAAAGGCAGAATTTGGTCTATTTAGGCTTCAGACTTTCCAACAGTAGAGATTCAGTTGTCTCCCCACTGAAATAACTTGCAGGATGCTCAGGGACTGCAGTGAGAGCAAGATCTGCCCCTACATTTGTAACTTGAGGGACTCTCTAAAAGTCAGATAACAATTGTCTCCAGCACCTTCTCTCATGAGGTCCCACAAAGGACACTCTGCATCCTCATCCCTACGCTGTCAGGCAAGGGTAGAGGGGAACAAGTTTCACAAACATCCAAAGTAAGTCAGAGTCAAGCATCCCACCTGTTCTATATGCTCTGTCCTGCTGCAAGTGCCATTCAGGCATCCACATAACACCTGGGTTAGGACTGTCATTTACAAAAAAAAAAAAAAAAAAAAAAAAAAAAAAAAAAAAAAAAAGGAAGATGGGCAAAATCTGCTGTTGCTGGGGAGGCTTTTAAAAAAAAAAAAAGCTGGCACATGTTGCCTACCAAACTCAATCCACGGATTGTTTGTGTCTTTGGAAAACAAATGCCATCATTGCTTAGTACAATAAGCTGAGTTTTGTGAACCAGCACTAGTTTCACTGAAAAAAAAAAAAAATCTCCGAAAAACTCCTCAAAATTGAGGGATATTTTTGTCTGAAAAGGTACTTTTGAAACTTTCTCCGTTATGGAAATGCATAACATTGTATCTCTCTAGAGATTCATGTGCTACTTCACTTACATGTGGAGGGGACAAAGAACCCCTCCTCCCTCCATCAGTGCTCCTCAGAACTTACACAACCTGAAATTTGGGATCCATACAGCTCTCTGCCGCTTTCAAGTATAAGTTTCAGCCAATTTCTTCCATTTCCCTTCTCAGATGATTTTAAGAGGATTTGAAATCTTTGGATTGTTTAAAATAACAAAGACCTCTTAAGCTCTGAATGTGGCAATGAAATCTTCAGCTTGAACTCATGACAAAAACATTCCAGCCTGTCTCTTATGAATCATGAAAATCCAAATCTGAACATCAGAAGAGAATGGCACCTACATTCATTCTCGTTCTTTATTCCTCTGTCTTCTTCCTCCTTTTTTTTTTTTTAAATTAAAATAGGGTATATCCATAGCAATGTCTTAGCATTGTTATTATTATTATTTTTATTATTTTAACTTGGGCAATGGAACTCAAACAGGGAAATTCATCAGTTTCTAGGTTCAGTACCAGCCTCTGCAGTTTCATTATTCCTGTTGACAATTACGGATCAGCAAAGTGCGGATGCCTGGCCTGGGAGTGCTTGTGTATTGCACCCAAATTACACATTCCTGTTCATAAAGAGTGGAGTAAAGTATGAATGTGAACGTCACTGCTCGTGTCTCAGGCAACTACTCACATCTTAATTGAAAATGATCAAATAACAGCATTCCCTCTGACAAACAAATGACAATGTATCGCTGTGTTCACTGAAGGTGGTTGAGCTGAAAAGCCAGGGGCGAGAGCTGGTGTGGGCTGTAACACGCCAAGAGCACACGAGTGTGCGCACACACATGCACGCCCCAGACCTCGATTGTGTTTCTTTCCACCTCGGTTCCTTCAAAGATGCTACTCCTGACTCCAGGGTCGTGCTTACCATTTTCCCAGCTTTGATTTTGCCCTCTCCCCAGGCACCTCACTTTTGCTTCTGCGTGTGAGCTGCGGGTCAGCGCCACGACAACACATCGGTTGTTCCTCTCACCTCCACTGACACTGTGAAATGTAATTTAGGATAATCAGGGCACTTCAGTTCTGGGTGGACCAGAGGTTTGATAGCACCCTAGTCAAAGGCCACAGAGATGTGAGGCATTTACGGAGCAGCAAATGAAGTCTTTTCTGAGCCAACTGTTCCACCTGGACCCCACTACAAATTATTGTTTTCAATTACCACCTGTGTACTCCTTCCCATGCAACTTATTGATGTAAAATTACTACAACACTGGTATAAATAAGTTATGTTGCGGTTGTAAAATGGGAGAAATTTTGTTGTAGCAATTATGTTCAGCAAGATGACAAAATAAATTTCCAGTGCTGTGCTTGCAGTAACCTGGGGAATTTAAACCTCATAATTTCCATTCATTTCAGATAATTTGGAGTAATTTCTATATGTAATAACTTTGTAATGAAAAACACAGCGGTACTGAAGTGATTTCAACTCTTTTTTTTTTTTTTCCTATGGTATACATGGCACAAAATAAATAATAAAAATAATATTTCCTTTTTGTATGTGTTCGGTAATTCTTTCAGCAAAATCATAAACTAATACCAGGACTAAATCTCTGTCCATGAAATGAAAAATAAATTGAGTTAAAGAAAGTGAAAAAGTATGAAAGGCCTTGGATGTTTTATTGTGACTTTATTAAATTGTATCATCTCTATGCTCTATGGTATCCCCAGGGGTTACTGTTCTGGGGAAGGGCAGAGAGCAAGATAGGTACATGTCACTAGATCAAAAGCAGAGATGACTGGAGGAAATTAATATGAAAGTGTTTAATTCAACCCTTTAATTTTTAAAATGGAAACTGGAAGTAATAATAAAAAAAATAAAAAATGAGAGACGTGTGGGATAGTATAGGACAAAAGGCACAAGTTGCTTTGGGGCTCTGATTTTCATTAGTGTATTTGATGGTAAGTTACTTAGAGAGTGCAAACATGTATAATCACAGAATACGTTCCAATACAAGGAAATATAATTTAATTAAAGATAAGAAAGAGTACTGTATATCACTGAAAAACTGTATCTATGTCCTACTTACCATCACAAAGCCAGGCTATTATTACACAATAAACAAGAAATCATGTGCTCTGCTTTGTGGAAAACAGCGATTTCCTTGGGAAAAATAATAATACAATACCAAAAATGCTATTTTTGCACTTATGTCTCACTTGCCTCTCCAGGTGATGCATAAAGGTGGGTAATGACTGGGATACTTCTCCTAGCAATGAGCAAAAGGAGATGTAAAAGGTGTTCCCATAACCTTGCAAGGTTACAAAGCTACACTGTGGGACAGAAGCAAAAATGCAGGTTACAAAGGCTAAAAGCCAGTTCTCTTGACTGCTAAAAATCCATCTCCCAATAGGATCTCTACCTCTCTTTTTTTCAACAATAGCAATATTAAAATGTCATGTTACTACTCAGTATTAGGCACTGAGCTGTACAAGAAGAGGATGAGTTTGAGCGAGTCCCCCCAGTGCCATATGCAGATGGTTCTCACGACTTGCTCCTGTCCCTGCACACCCTTAGATTTGCAGATACCCAGTGACTGCAGGGTCTGACTCCCTTGCTGGCTTCCCCAAGGCCCGTGCTGTAATCCAGGCTGCCTGAAGATAACATGAAATACAAGAGGACTGAAGATTTATGACAGCCCTTGAGAAATGTTGTCCAGGGATTATGCCATAACAGCACAGGGATATCCAAAAGCCATGATCTGCTCAAAGGGAAGGAAAGAAAAAGGCACTCTAGGAAAGGCTCTGATTTTGAAGAGGACGCGTCAAGCCATACAACAGTTCATGTCCCAAGTCACCAGGATATGTGAGTCCAGAGGCCATACTCCAGCAGGTACTTCAGACAATTCAGATCTAAAAACATAAGAGGAAATGTAAGGGAGGTAAAAGTCAGCCACAGTACAACAGCACACAGCAGTTGGCACCAAGGTTTTAAAAATACAGATTCCCATCCCCAACCTTCACACTAAAGAAATGGAAATGGAAACAAAGTTCTGAAAGCTAGAAGCAGGTAGAGGTCAACAGCAACATGTAATGGTACGGAGCTGCAAAACTCTGATCCCTTCATCAAAAGCAGCCTCAAAAGCAAGGACCAAAATAGAACCCACTTGTGGTCACAAAGTTGAGGGGCTACATTTGAATAGTGGCTTCTGTGTCTTTGTATTTTCGTGTAATGATGTTGCAGCTACTGAGAAGAGGAAGCTGTCTGCTGCTGCTTGGAGCTTCCACACCAAAGCCCAGGAATGTTTTTTGATATATATTTTTGAAATATATATCTATGTATGTGTGTGTGTGTACATATATATATACTCTCATTCTAACTTTTTTGAATTTTCTCATCACCCTTCAGAATTACAGGTAATTGCACTGCCTTCCACTAAATTGCTCAAAAATTCAATAGATGCTTTCCCAGATATAATAATTTTTTTTAAGAGAGGAAGTTAATGCCTATAAGCAAAGAAAACAATCATCTGCTGAAGTACATACCTAAATTCTTCTGAGTCAGGTTAAGATGAATCTTTCCAAATGGCAATGGCTTTGTGTATCTACTGCCATTTGAAGCCTGACCCTTCCTGAGCCTCTTTTCCTAGAGAAAGTGTCGTACATTGAATCTTATCTGGGACAGGGCACAAGTGGATTTTATTTGTTTTATTGAATATATGTAGATGAAGTCAGCCTCTAAATTCAGATTTAAAAAAAAAAAAAAAAATCACTATCTTCTCTGTATTCAGATTTTAATTGAGATACTGATCTCAAATTAGCTATCCAGAAGCAAAAGTATACTGGGAGGGGGAAGGAAAGAGAGATGAAGAGAAAAGCAGGTGTCATTTAAAATATATTACTAAGTCCTTTTGCTTTTTAGATTATTCTTGTGTTTGCAGAATCAGGGCCTTAGACCATAGTACACCCAAGACCACATTTGCCTATATGCACAGCAATGAGCACAGTACCGGCGTTTGCCATGCAAAGGAGCACATCAAATAAGAGTAAAACAATGCCAACAAAATCCCCCTCACCCCATGCGCAAATTAAATTCATGATGAGCAGGCCTGAGGGAGGGAAGCAGCAGTGGAGGCCTGGCATGCCATGTTAAACTGAATCTCCCTTCTGCCTACTCCTCCACCTCTTTCTTTTCCTCCTCCTCGCCATGTGGCATCCTACTCTCCTGCTGCTTGCCTGCTACGCCTCTGCATCCCCTCCGTGAAGCACCGTACGGTAGCAGTAGCAGCAGCAGGAGCACGCTGCCAGTCCCTGCCTAATCATCCCCCACTGAGCCATCCAGGAAGACCTGCTCACCCCCTCAGCCTCCTGTCCCACCGACCATCACACAACTAATTGGGGGAAGTCAGGCTCCAGCACTGTAGCCAGGATGCTTGGGCACCTTCTGGGCTTGCTGCAGTTGAGGATGCAAGTGTTAGGCAGCTGATGGGTGTTGTCCCCCATGAAAGACCCCACCAACACCTGCAATTTATTGGGTAATCTGGAAGGGAATCTCAAACAGCCCCCATGAGGCACTTGGACCTATCCCCTATCCTCTGCAGCACCTCACTGAGATATTGAACTGTTCTGTGCCCTTTTTCAGAATGAAACCTCACAGACATGTTCTTCAGGGTGGATTGCACTGTGGTTAACCCTGTACTGATCACTCATGGCGACAGCTGTTGCTTTAACACCCTCTGTCATGACCACGCCACTTGGGCAGTTCTTGGTGGTGGTGGGTGAATTTTGCTGAACTTCTTCACACTTCCTTTTAGCGGTGGAGAACACGGGAGAAAGAGCTGTGGGACAAGCAGGAGGGAAGGTGAGGTGCTCCGGCCCGCAAGTAACACTGATGATAATACTTTTACCACTCTGACAAACCATGAGACGCCTTATCTCTGAACCTAGGTACAGCATATCTGTTTGCTGCAGGCTGGACGTTGTTCTGAGATGACCAACCCATGCAAATCAATTTACAGTTTCAGCATGATACATTCTGCTGATATTACAAAGGATATAAAATATGAACATAGTTAAACCATCATGCTTAAAAGCCTCTATGTACATCAACTGTCCACAGACACAGCCTGCAAATACTCTCACCCATTTATAGTTGCCTTCCTCGTGTTTGCAGAAGGGCATTCATACATGCTGCCAAGGGCTGCCCTTAGACAGCTGTGGTGGGCAAGCACCACAATGCCCAGTGCGGGGTTGGACAATCCCACTGGAGAAGCAGGGCTGACCAACTCAGCTAGAGACCCTTTCAGATCCAAACTGCCGAGTCATGAGACCGTACTAACTCAGCTCAGCTGTGGGTTGGGGATATCTTCATTGTATGATGCAAACCTGCCATAGAAGCTGTAGCCACAGCCTCGTTACTGTTTCATTGCTGCCACCTTCAGATTTTATTAAGATTTGGGCATTTTTTAATGAAAAAAAGTTCACAGTTAAAAAAAGAGCTTTTCCTAACTGCAGAGGGAAAAAAAGAGAAATATTAAATGTGCTAAAAGCTCAAACTGTGCCAACCAAAAGGCTCAGCATTCCAGAGAAAAAAAGGACACTTAACTAAACACAATAAAAAGAACTAAACCAGCAAATACTTCTGCAGTCACACGCACAGCACTCAGGCATACCTCATAAATCCCAAGTGGCCATGGTTACCATCTTGCTCTTCTTCCTCAGCTCAGGCTTTGTGTGCTTTCAAGAGTATGAACCCTGAAACCATTCCCCAGTTGGCCATCAGCCACCAAGACAGAAACCAGTTCAGCTGGGCGGTGTTGGCTGACCAGAACCATCTTCTGGGGCACAGCAATCAAGAACACAGTAACAAAGCTGCAGTAAAAGCCTGATGGATGGTGCGAGAGGTCAAACTTCAGCCGTTTCCTCTCACCTAGCAGAGTTCAGCAGGTGAGCTTTGGTGCAGGAAAGCAAACAGGAGGTCCAAGGCTGGCCTGGCACAGCCCAGCATGGACCGGCTTTGGCTTCTCCAGCTGCTTGCATTGCACGGTGCTGTGCAGAAGTGTCTGCTGCTCCCTGATGCAGCATATGTGTGCCTGTATGCTGCTGGGTACTGCTTGGATTTAACCATACATCACTACAGGCGTATTCCCACATACTTGAGGTCTTAATTTTTCTGATTAATAGGGTGAAACATTTGGATTCCTCAAGGAAGCTTATTTTGTGGCCATTTGGGACATTTGGTATTCAAATTGCATGTCTCTGGGGCATGTACGATTCAACCCTTTCAACTTTCAGAGATCTACTCATTGCTCTTGAGTATTTGGATTAGTGGGTTCGAAGGCTAGAGGTCACTTGTTTCAATAACATATTGCTTCCCCTGTTAAAGAGCCAATGTACCTTATTGACAACCTGAATTTCTCCTGCTTCATCTTCCAACTGACTGATCTCACAAAGTTCTCTGTGCCAGGACAGGGAATTGAATATTTTTTCTTGATACTGGTCATTCCCAATTTTTGGTCCTGAAATTTTGGAACTTCTCGCCAATAAATCAGTTGTGGTCCCTTAATAAAAGGTGTAGAATCCAGAATCCAAATCACCTCTTTACCTCTTTTCTAAACTTTTTCCAGCACTCTCAAAATTACAGGAGACCTCTTCTACAGTGCTAACAAGAAGCAAAACTTGTGTTGTCACCTCATTTGCAGAGCCAAAGAAATCAGTCATCAGAAACCAAAATAGATTATTTGTGCATAACAGACCTTGAGAGCTTGTTGTATTTTTTAAATGGACCAGTGAAGGAAGGACATTCAAAACCCATTTTAGAACCGGAACTGTGCTATAACCAGTCTGCACCAAAGGCAGATTTACTGAGGAGGATAAAAAGGCTCAAGCCTCGTCCTCCCTAACTAGCTTTAATCAGTGAGAGATATTCCTGCCATGGGCTAAGGGAATTGCCACACCACTGCAAAGCCCTTATCACTGCTGTCTCATATCCTGGTGGTTTCACTGTATTTACTCTAGTCCTCCCTTTCCTTTGGTTAATCTCCATCCAGGGGATGCCCAATATTTTTCTGTTTCTATTGAAACAGATATCAGCTAAGAACTTCTGCCTCTGAAGACTCCCCTGAGGCCTTAATTACACTTTTAAGGGACACATATACCTTTCAAAATCTTACTGTCCAGAACATGAGGTTTGCACTTTCTGCAAGGGAGTGTCTTCTTAGATCTTGCTCGTACCTTGCCAGCACAAAAAATCTTCAATTCCCCATTGAAGAATATTGTGAAGCATACTTTTTCAAAGATAATTAAATACTGTATTTTTATCTACAGTTGTTGCACAGGTGTCAAGTTGAGCTTCAAAAATTGTATTTACAGAAGAAATACACATTTAAATATATGTTTTATGCTTTACCTAGTATGTATTGGAATAAAAAAAAAAAACCCAAAACCAACAGGTGTTCAGCAAGACCATATTTTAAAGCTAAATCATCTGTGCTATCTTCTATCTATTGGAGAGAATGTCCAGCTTAAAATCTCTGCCTATTCCTCTCCTGTTATTTCTCAACGATACTTACACTGTTTTTAACACAGGTCAGCGGAACTATTTCGATAGTGAGAGACAAACTTCACATAGTTAAGGTTTTGTTGCTCATTTTCATTGAAAGAAGGGCAGAGCTGATTCCTCTGAAATTTCATCTGTCAGGAAGTGATTATTGTGTAAGTTATCTTTCTTTTATTGACAATTCTAGCATGTCAGTTACTTTGAAATACATAGATACCTGCATAGGAAGTATCAGATATTTTTACATCCTGATGTCAAACAAAGAGGCAGTTGGTCCCACTGTGATTGCACTTGAGCTCACGTAGACAGAATCACTTCAGCTGTAGGATGGCACCACTGGTTTTAGAATTTGAACCCATAGTCTGCAAGGAGATGTGTGAAAGCATGTGGCCATGTGCCAGGCTCTTGGCACAGGAGGCAAACCACAATTTTAACCATCTCTTAAAAATACAAGCTGAAGGGATATTTTTTGATTATTATATAAATTAGCAGTGTAAGATCTATTGTAAATTATATAATGCACTTTCTGAAACAGGAACATATAAGGTCTGGACCTGACCTATCTCTGTCTGGTACCTTGTGAAGACATTCAGGCATGTCCAAAAATGAGTGTCCAAAGCTACCAGTACAGGACAGAATATTTTATTCCCCCTTTACCCTTTATACACAGTGAACAGAGATATACAGTCAGGAGACCTCTGATCACAATGCAGAAGCATCTGGGCCAGATTCTCTGGGCAATATTATCTCTTCTGACGTGGCACAGGGACACAGGGAACAGACCTGTGCCCTTTAGTCCTCTTTGAATCCTGGACGTGGCCCACAGAAACTGTCTTCTCGTACAAGCAGAGGGTACTGAGGGTTTGTACTGTGACCGGAGGAAGGTTGTGCACTGCCCTGGTGCTCTGCCCTGGGTGGTGATCTTGAATGTCAACTGTTATAAACTCTGAGCAATAACATCTCTTGTTTCATGGATTTATTATCAACATCCTGCATTGCCCATTGACCTCAAGGTGGTTTTATTGTACATCGCCATGATGTGGTCACATTTCTCCAGGTTAGAATTGCTGCTTATCACTTCTTTCAATGACATTGTGGTTTCATGACCCAGCTGGCTCTGACCTGGCTGTTGATAGAAGGGCAGATGTGGGTCCCGAAGGCTGGTGGCACACCACGCTGTGCTGGCTGTACAGACCCCTAAAGTCCCTCCTGCAGCTGAAACCAAGATGAGGGTATCTGAAAGGCATCCTGCTTTTTAATTCCTTAGGGAGTTGCAGGATTGAGGAAAACGTTTTTTTTCTCCACCGCTCTTGCATCTTTGCCCTTGCCAGGCATTTTTCTTTCAGCCTTTCTTCTTGTTTCACTGCAGAGCTCCTACACTGGCCTCTGCTGCCCTTGTTATTGGTAGGCTGTTCCCTCCTGCTCACTGCCTTCTTTTGCTGTATTGGTTTGACCTTTTCCTGGGATAGCTAGCTGTTCCCTTGCTATCTGGAGGTGTTTCTCTAGTGCTAGATCTCCTCTTTTTATACTTTTCTGGAAGAGGGACTCATGTGTCCTACAGATGATCTTGGCTCCATTTAGGGAGTGCTTAACATCTCCAGAGCTATAGATTTTGCAGCTCTGCAAGGCGGGTGTCTACCTCAGCTCCTGCTTCTTGAGGTGGGGTAAAAGATACAATATTTCTCCAGAGTCTCATTCTGTCTGCAGGGTCATGATTCTAATCAAACACCTTTATCAGCTATTCCAGTGTTTCAGGCACTATTCCTGGCAACAGCATCTCACTTGCTTCTTGTCCTTTAATTCCCAGTGAGACAGTAAAAATCTTTACCTTCATTTTCTCTTCTTTATCTCTCATGGTCAGCTCTGCATACAGACTTGGTTCTGGCTTCCCTGCTACTATATGGGCTTTTTTGTCTGCCTTCACGTTACTTGTTTGTTCTTTCTAGTTGCTGCTCTATAAACTTGCTCTTCCTTGCTTGCTATGGATTCACTACCTGAGTTCATGTACCACATGCTGTGTCATCCCGTGAGAGGACTGTAATACTTCTAGGTGTGGCTCTCTATTAAGACAATTTCTTTGTTTATGTTGATATGCTGCAGACACTGGCTCTCTGGTGCTGATAAACTCTTCTGTCCTGCAATTCTTGTCTCCCTGTCGTGTTCCCAGGAGAAGGCTGTAAATGTCCAGCAAGGCATGGTCCATCATGGTGCCTTGAGCTGCTGATAGAGTGATGGGGTGGGACATGCAGGGACAGAGACTCTTTTGTGCTTTCATCCTCTGCTTGAACACAGTAAGAGGTCAAGATCTTTACCAGACAGCAGGATAAACCTGGCCAGAAACATTGGGATTACCCAGATGCAGTGGGCAGGACTTGTTCAGTCACACACACACACACACACACACACACACACACACACACGCACACATGTATTTGCAGGGTTTGAACTCTCATACCTGGAGAGAAACAGGCATTTTCTAGTGTAATTCATCTTAGCCTAAAATGCATCCAAAGAATTACTCCCCAAAAAATGTTTGTTTCCCTCCTTTCTTCATCAAAGGAGCAGAATATCTCCAGAATGGAGATGGCATGAGGTGAGAGTGTTTGGGAAAGAAGGAAGCTTAGAGAAATGACCCAGGGAAGAATATTGATTTTGCTCTGTTTTGCTGGGAAAAGAAGGATAATAATTCCTTTTTCTTTTGTAGTCAAAAAAGGAGAAAACTCTGCTGTTTGCTGCAAAGGGTCCAACTCTTCTCTGCTGCAACCTTTGATGTAGTTGCTACTTTCCTTTACTCAGTGCAGCTATCCCAATATGAGACCAGCAAGAGAATAGAGAACCAGGCCATGTATTTTTGAAAAAATAGATGAAAAAATAGATGAATGAAAAGCACTGCTCTCCTGGTGTTAATGGAAGGTTCCTTTGTATTTAATACTGTAGAGAAAATTTGTCCAAGAGCAATTCAACCAAATGTAAATATTGCCCCCTACTAGTACTGCCAAGATCAATGAGAAGCTGGATTATCTGCCTCATAAGTGCTACCATTTATGTTAGATCAATGCTGGGGCTGGTTACATGCATGCACCTGATTTTCAAGGGTTTTTTTGTTTTGTTTGGGGTTTTTTTTGCTTGGTTGGGATTTTTTGGGTTTGTTTGGTTTTCGTTTTGTTTTTTTGTTTGTTTGTGGGTTTTTTGTTTGTTGTTTTTTTTTGTTTTGGGTTCTTTTTTTTAATTTCTCTCTGATTGCAATGCTGATGAAAGCTCTCAGATTAAGATCTCTGGAAACTGAAGTCATCTGGTTATCAGCAGAGCAGCCTCAGGTGTGGCACCAGCCTGTTCCTTGGGTTTTTACAGGAGACACTCCGCAGGTAGCTCCAGCATGATGCCCTCTGGGCAATTGGTCAGTCTGACAAAGATACAAGAGTGCAAGCTGCAGGATGTGTCCATACCCCTAGGTTTCCTCAGCCAGCTTAATAGGATGTAGAGCTCATTGCTCACTTTTCATAGATGCTTAGGTCCTTATTGCTATGTTGAGTTGTCTGGTGAATGCAATAAAGAAGTGGAAATTTATTTTCATTGCATACTCATACGTTTTTATTCATTTTCCACAAACATTTATAGAGGAAATGTTTTTTTTTTCCACCTTCCAAGAGCATTCCCAGAAAGTGAAAGTCTTGCAGTATCTACCAAGAAAGTTGCACCCTGATCCAGCAAAGCAATTAAGCGTGTGCTTAAAATTATAAATTATACCACTGACTGAAGCATTCTGCCAGAACCAGGACATCTTTCTCCAGTCCTGATTTTTCATTTTGTGATCTTAAATCATCGAAGTAATGCAAGGCAAGGCAATGACACAGGGTAGGCTTACATCACAGGTGCACAAGCATCATCCCACACAACCAACCCCTGAAGCCGCTAGTCAGAGCCTGGAAAGCACATTTGTGCTTTACATCGCTTTCAGATCCAAAATCTCACGTCCACTTAGCGCTGCCTGCTCTGGGCTCCGGCTGGACCCAGTGAGCTTTGCCCAAGCACCCCTGGCTGGCACAGACCCCATGCATGTGCCCACAAGCTCCCTACAACACCAGCGCTTTCGCTGGGGGAGGGTTACTACCCAGGCAAGATCAGCACCAGTTCTCTGGGGAGATTCCCGTGAGCCAGGGTCCCTACAGCTTCGGAGTGGCCACAGCAACATTTTCAAGCAGCTCAGGACAGAGGCGGCAGTGCCAAAGCTTTACAGGAAATCTACACTACGTGGAGCAAAAATGTTTCAGGACACCCTGAGGAGCCTTTAAAGCAATATGACATTTTGTCAAATTTAATCCAATTCCACATATTTTGCCAGTGCTTTCCAAACTTCGTTGTCCTACGAATTTGGCAAATCTTCCTTGTCTACCCTTACAAAACAGGATCAGCTTTCAAAGAGAAATGTGCCCAAGCAAAATCTGCTTTTTCCTTGCCAGCAATTATGGGAACATTTTCCATCTCCTTTGCCTTTCTGTAAGAGCCTTCTCCCTCCCATTCGGAACAGCCTTTATAGGACATTCAGTCCTTCACCCTGATCTCCTCCAGAAGGACTTACTAGCTAAGGAATTTCCTGAGCTTTACCTTTTGGAAGCTGAATCTCCTTCAAGAAAATGAACATAGTTTGAAAAATGAGGCTTTACTCATTGCTGAAATAAAACAGCCATCTTCCATAGCAGTGGTGAAAAGGTAGTATCTCTGATGAAGGTAAAAGAACCAAATAGCCCTCATACAGTACAATAATAACTGAAAGACCAGTGGGTTATATACATGTGCTCTCACAGGTGCATTCATACCTTGCCGTCTGCTGAACAGAACCTGAGCAGGAAAGCTGTGTTGCCTGTAAGTGCTAAGAATTGAAGGAAATTTTCCTTTGGCTCATGCTGTCTGAGTGTTTGTCCTGAGAATCGGAGAACTAGGACCACTGTTGTCACAGTATAGCAGCAACTCAGAAGATTCAGTGAGCCAATACTCTTGCAATAGTTTGTATTTTTAGTGCTTTTCCTTGCAGAGTTGTTTGGTGGTTTTTTTTTTCTCAAATCCCATTGGTGAAGGGATTAGGTGGGGTGAGGGGAGAGATGACTATCCAAGAAAGTAAGAATATACATCTGTGAGTCATCACTTGTCTTAACAGACCAGTCCTGAGAGCAAAGAGTGCTACAGAAATATCTATTTTAGTCCAATAGAAAAAAAAAGTTTGGAGAAGTGAACATTTCTGCACAGATTGTCACTACTTTGTGATACTCACTGAAAAAGCCATGAATCTGGTACAGCTCTACAGCAGACAACTTTGGAGGAAAGCTTATTCTCTGGCCGTGAATTATGCACAGATAATTATACTGTTCTTTTTTGGCAGCCCACTCTGTGGTTCCCATCTTGGCACATCATCTTCTGTTCCAAGCCGTACACCCATTAGCTCAAGCCTGAGAGCCCTTCCCCGGGTCACACGCACAACACCCTCTGAAGGAGTGGAACCATGATGACAATTTGTCAGATATGATAACTAACAAATTAGTGCCTCGTGTCGCCGTCAACGTTTGGGGTTTCTGATACAGTGCATGTAGAGCTATTCATTAGGCGTGTTTGACAGAGGGTGGGAGTGGAGAGGTTGTTTTGTCTTCCTTCACTTTTAATTCTGACAATTGCAAATACGCTGCAGGCTTCTCAGCTCAAACTCTCATTGCACTATCCTGGCTAAATCCTGGTGAGGAGAAGAAATGAGCTCTCTTGGGTGACCACTCCAGTGTGTAGGAGTGAAGCATCCCTTTCATATTCTGTCAGCGCCACAGTAAAAGCAAAAATATTTCAAAACATCCTTCATGTATGTATTCAGATTCCTCATACTTTTATTCCACTTTAGGAACATAAGATCATTGGCGGTGTCCCTGTTCTAACAAGTATTGTGGAAATACATTGTCAAAGCCTTTTAAAATGTTCCCTTAGATATTTCATCTTAAGAGGCAGCCGAGCTTTCAGCAGCTGTGAGGTGCTGTAGTTTGCTACAGCCGCTACAATTTGTTGCAGCTCACCCTCCTGGAATAATTCCTGTCAATGAATCATTATGGATTAGGCCATACTTAAAAGGTTAATTTATATACAACTGCTGGAGCTTGTATTGACCCTTCTTACACTGGTCTAAGGCGCTGAATGTTTTATTGCCTCTCTGTATAAACAAAAGTTCCAGATAACTGCATATCCTTGGCAAGATGTCCTTAACTCTTTCAGCGATGGGCAGCCTTTCCGAGACAGCGCTGCCCATGAGGATACCAGGAACAGTGCGTTTGGGGACATATCGACACCTCCTGTTTGGGGTTCCTGCTGTGCTTGCAAAGGCCATCCCATGGCAGTGCCACACGGGATTTTGTATTTTGCATCCCTGATAAAAATATAAGAAAGGAAAGCTGTGTAGAGAAAGTGAAAAATCTTTCATTAGCAGAAATTATGTGATTTAAGGGATATTCTTATTTTTTGTTGTTCTTCCTTCTATCTGGAGGAAGGAGTTGTGTGCCTGGGAGGCTGTCCATTTCTTTCCAAGTCTATCATCTTTCTAACAAAAATATGACTCATTGTTACAAACCTCATGTCATCTGATGCATGCTTAGCCAGAGCACAGCTAGATGTCAAAGCCTTAGGTATTATTCATGAATAAAGTTAACCATACATCCTGGACATTTCTCCACACCATAGCCACAAGAGGACAGGTAGTGCTCAGGTGCCTAAGGTGTTCTTTAATCCCCAAACATACATGGTGCTAGTATGGCTTGGGAAAACAGTAAAAACACACTGCAGCAAAAGCTCAGCAGTGGTTGAAATGCCTACAGTTGCTCTGTGCAGTAGAGATTGTGTTTGCAATCCTTCATGGCCCAGCCATATGTTATGGGAACACAGGCTGATCTCAGCCATCTTCTCTCCACATCAGCTGCTGCAGCACTGCAACCTGATTCTCCCCGCAGAAACGCCTGTTGGTGCTGCAGCCGGGACCTCCGCCGTCCTGAAACAGTTGCTGCAGAAACATCAGAGAAGAGACTCCCTGGGCTGCGTTCACTGTGGGCATTTCAGGTTTCCAGATACTACTGGAACCCACAACCACACCCCAGCTGGAGTACCCCTTCCTATATCTGTCCCACAGCTCTTTGTGCTACACAGACTGGGACTCTTCAGCACATCTTAGACATCATGTGCCTCACGTGACACCTGATTTCATTGTATGTATAGCACCCATCCACCCACCATGCATGCTCTCAGCCATCTGCTACTCAGGTATCCATCACCTACATGGGAAAGTGCCCTCCTTGCTGCCGCTCCTCTTCCCAAGCTTTGAGAGGCAAAGACTTTGGATGCATGCCTTTGTCGAGTACTGTGTGCAGTTTTGGGCACCACAGTATAAAAAGAATATAAAGCTACTAGAGAGTGTCCAGAGGAGGGACACTAAATTGGTGAAGGGCTTAGAGCAGAAGTCATATGAGGAGAGGCTGAAGTCACTTGGATTATTCAGCCTAGAGAAGAGGAGACTGGGAAGACCTCATTGTGGTCTGCAACTTCCTCACAAGGAGAAGAGGGAGGGGTACATGCTGATCTCTTCTCTCTGGTGACCAATGATAGGACCAGAGGAAATGGCAGAAAGATGTGCCAGGGGTGGTTTAGGTTGGACATTAGGACAAGGTTCTTCATCCAGAGTGTGGTGGAGCACTGAAACAAACTCCCCAGGGAGGTGGTCATGGCACCAAGCCTGACAAAATTCAAGAAACATTTGCACAATGCCCTCAGGAACATGGCCTGAATCTTGAGATTGTTCTATACTAGGACAGGAGTTGGACTCAATGATCCTTGTGGGTCCCTTCCAACTCACAACATTCTGTGATTCTAAGTCTTTCCTAGATGGAGAGACCTAGCCCTTCTGAAGCTGTTTCAGTCCATGTTTGCCAGAGATGTTTCCATCATCTTTTCCTTCTACCATGGATCAGGATCACAACTATGACATACAATTTTTTTCGCAACTACAGATGTTTTTGACAGTAAAAGGCCACCTTCTTCTCTTCCCAAAAGGATACAGACATCACAGTGTTAGAGTACAGTTAGTACTGTTGCTGCCATGGGTTATGTGGCTATAGCTGGATGCTGAGGTCCCCAAATTCCTGTGAAACAGAGGTTTCAGGGTTAGTTCAAGAAGCTTATAAGCCAGCCCATATCCATCTATGTGTATCTGGACAGTACTGCCACAAGCAGCCTGGTTTCCTGGGTTGGCAGAAAATGTGCATGGCCATCTGCAGACGTATGGTGCAGAGCTAAAACTGAAGTAGTCTTAAAAACCTTGGGCTATTCAGGTTAAACTAAGCTGCCTTATCAGTACTCATAAACCCTACCCTCATATATCTAACAGTGGTGCTCCCTTCTGCCAAGACAGGAGAGCATTGTTCTCCTCCAGGTATGAAGGATATAAGCAAGACCTCTGTCTCCTCTTCCCACATACCCAGAAAGCACAAGCATACAGCATCCTGCTGTAAAATATAAACACCATCCCTCACAGAGAGTCTGTCCTTTTCTGCCCACAAACGTGCTGAGGATATAGAAAAAGGTTTTTGTCTCTTCCAAAGAAACATGTTTCCCAAGTCCCATGCTAGGAAGTTTCCCTCCTTTATCTATGAGATTAACAGAGGACTGAGGGACCTTTTCTACAAAAGCCATGTATTGGTCCCACGCAGTGGAAGGCCTCTGTTAAGCCCAGCATGAACCCCCCTGGGCAGGTTATCAGTACCTCTTTGTTGCTCATTGCCCCATCCCTCTGCTGTCTGTAGAGATCCTGTCTCTCCCAGGCTCATGTGAGGCTGCAGCCCAGTGCTGTCTTTCCTGAGGGTACTCACCGATGTGAACAGGGAAAATAATAAACCAAAGCTACCTCCCCAGGTCCTCAGATGCAAGGAGGTACAGACCATTTTATACCAGAATGTACATTTAATATCAACTGTTCACTTAGATGAGATGAAAACTGCCAACCTGGCTTAAAAATAAATGCAACACCAATCTATACAACAACAAAAACTACTCAGTGTGCCCAGACTGCCCTGTTGTGGCACCTTGCTGCTGTCAGACCCCTAGCAGGGCTGGACAGGCTGGAGGTTGGCACAAGCATTTCAGAGGTTTTGTCAGGGGAGCATAACTGAGCAAGCACAAACGTATCTCTTCATCCTGCTCCTATTCATGCATCTCCCACTGTGGGTGGTGGAGACACAACATACCTGTTGGGGTCAGGTTTGCTGAGGCAGGGTTCACACACTGCTTATTGACACCTCCATGCCCAGCTTTTAGCTGCCAGGAGTGATTTGTGGTGCAATGGGGTTTTTTTTCTGAAAACAGATATTTCTACTAGGAAAAGAAAATTGACCTAAATCCTGCTCCACAAAAGCAGATAAGGATCCATCTCTGTTTGAAACTGGAGGCTGCTTTAGAAGCCTAAAGCAAGTCAGTCTTTTTTCATAAAAAACATGTGGAAAGACAAAAAAGTCTTCTCCTATATCCCCTGGTTAGAGAAGCAACACAGAAGGGGAGGCTTGCTTTCCCCTTACTGTCCTGCCCGAGCTCAAGGCCAGGTTTCCCTTGGGAATAGACCGAATCCACTGTACACGGTTTTTAGCATCCAGACATCTCTTTCAGAAGCCCTTCAACTTGTTGTAGATAATAAAATATTTATTTGCCCAGAGACTTGGACCTCTCTCTTCCTTATTTCACATTACTGTGCTAATCTCTGGCAGCAGAGCAAGTGTCTCTTCCCCTCACACGTGCACGAGTGCTCTCCTCCTCCAGTTCAATGGATAATTATTTTTTATATAAAGTAGACTAACTGGAAGCCTAGAGCATCTGATTACCTGGGGGCAGAGCACGATGCTGAGGTGATGTGCAGTGAGCAGGCAGAGTTTAAAAAGTGGTCTCCACTTCCCATTTTAAGTTGTGTGGTTTCCATGGGGTAAAATGGGATACCTGTATGTCTTAGAAGTGTCCTTAGGCTCAAATACAGTAGGCATCTAAATATTTCCATATGTAATTCTGCTCCTCTGAAAGGACTTCCTCTAGTGTAAAGTTTACTCTTCTGATGGGACTGAAGTCACATATGGCTATTATCCAATATTTTTCCCTAAATATGGCATGGAGCTTAAAGATGATGAAAACTCAGAGCCATAACCACCTCCTTATCTCTCTTGGCTTAATTAATATGTCTCTTCAAAACAGAAAAAAATCTAGCACATTTTTTTGCCATGACACAGACATCTTTCTAAGGAATTGCAGATTTTTTGTCAGAGAATTTCTGTCATTGAATTTTGAGTCCAAGGTTAGCACAAAAAGAAATTCTCAAAGACCTTTCTGAAATTGCTCTGAATTTGTGGACTTGAAATTCTCAACTGTGTCATAGGTGCTGTGTTCTCCCTCACACCCAATAATCTTAGAAAGTCTCACGGGACCACTTACATGAGTGGACAATTACAAATGCAAGCAAGAAGACCACAGTTTGTCCACTAGAAAATCTTTCAAACTTCAACAGAGGGCAAGTCCTCCCCATTATCACCCTTCCCCCAAGAAATCAGCCATTGTAAGTACCTTGAAAGTTGGCTGTACCTAGAGCATGCTACTGAGAGCATTTTTCCAACATTGCAAAAAAACATTGTCATGACAACATATTATTAATAACTAAACCTGCTGCTGTTCTTCCTCTGTGGCACCAGAATGCCAGAAACTACTTAAAGCAGGAAATATAATAATCTGTTTAATAAACATGTTTGATTGTGGAAGACAGTGCTTCTAAAGCTTTTCTAGTTGAAGAATTACCTAATCTGTATTAAGAACAACAGGGGAAATATAAGAACTTTTGGAAATCAAGTCCATTTATTTTTGTCAGAATCTGTTGTCTGATTATTTGTGAATGGGAGAAAACATATATTCAATAATTTCTTTATTTTTCCAGAACGCCTACATTATGCTTCTGACCAGGGTGGAACAGAGTGTTGGCTGCTAGGCTGGATAGGGAAGACTATGTGGCTTGGGCAGCAGGATGCTTTGGTGATAAGAATTACTAATGCTTTTTGCCTCAGTTATTGGTTCCAACACAGCCCCAGTTTGTAACTGCCCACCTCTGATGGCTGCTCTCAATAAACTGATGGCTATCTATCTCGGACATGACCAACACTAGGACTGGCTTAGTTAAAGCTCCATAAACCAGTATGGCTGTAAGGTGCTTGTTTTCAACATAGACCAGTAAAGCCATGACTACTGTTAATGACTGACCACCTATGCAAATCTCACCTAATCTTGGTCTCTGCATCAGGAAGTGTGCTGATGGCCACCTGCAGCTGCAACCTCTAAGGTACACAGGCCAGGAGGGCTCTACCTCCTGCATAAGCATCCCAGGAGGGCACTACCTCCTGCATAAGCATCCCTGTCGCCAACCTTAGTGGCTGCAGCAGTCAGGCTGGAGCTTGCACAGAGAGGGGCTCTCCTCCCCACACCAGACACCCTTTCAGAACAGGGCTGAAGCAGGCTGGCAGGGTGTGAGATGGCAGTTTGCACAGTTAAACTTCAACCTGCACCTATGTTGTGACTGAATAGATGCCCTCAGGTCTACAAAGAGCAATACACAGCCTTTCTTTAAAAAATATGTTATATTGGAAGGCATTTAGTGTACTACAAAGCCAGTAACTGGGTGTGTCTGTTGAAACTCTGAGTCATTTCTCAAGTCCACTCCAAAGCCAAGTCACTTGTGTCCTAACAGGCAAAGGAGCAGTTAAGCAATTACTGCAGTCCACACTGCTGATAAAAAGAGAAGGGCTCAGGTTCTTGTCAAAGCTCAGAGAAATGGCCATCCCTATTTTGATATTAATCAACAGGGCTAAGGTTTTAATTCACACCCTTGTCAATTTTGTTGCAACTGGATGTAAAATAAAATTGGATAGAGATTCATTTCAGTCAAGTTATAATTATTGGTCAAAAGTCACAACGCCAGACACATTTATTGTTAGTTATCTCAGTAATCTTTAACCTTCCATGGCAAAAGATCTCCAAAGAGAAATAGAAAACAAACAAGGGTTGGGCATTAAAACATAATGACTCAACTGAACCTGCGCTAGCTTAAGGTACTATTTTATCTTCTTTTGTTTTAAATGTCCCTCCAAGCTTGTAAAGCAAGCTTGACATCTGTATCAGGACACAAGAGGTGTTAGCTAAATAGTGATCCTGTTCATGGAGCATCTGTGAAAGTGTTAAGTGCTCTGAAATTCATGGATCTGGTCAATCAAAAAACAAAAGCATCTCCTACTGCTGTGTGATAACTTCACACATTGCTTAAAAGTCCGGTTTGAACTGGTCTTAATTGAGTCTGTGCTTAAGTTCCAGCCTCTTTGTTAGGTACTGAAAGGGTAGACACTTCAGATACCATGCAAAAAACTCTGGAAAAGTATGTATCACTGTGCTGAATTCATATGCCACTTGATATTATGTGCACCAGAGCACATAAGGTATGTCCAGAGAGAGATCACTCACCTATTCTTTAAATATGCAAACAGAATCATGAAGTGTCATTGGCACAGACAGAGCTAGACAACACTTCTGCCAGCAAGGCAGATGAGCTTGAGTTTAAAGCTCTAAGCAGACCTAAGTTCAAACCTCAGCAATGACTTTCTGTTTGACTCCATCAATTAATTGCTCAGATAATCTTTGCAAAGTGATGTGAGACCTTTGAGTGAGGGATGGTACAAGAGGTGACACAAACTTTTGCTGATCCATGGTGTCTCTAAACACAATACTTAAAAAAAGAGCTGTGTGAAATTATTATTTCATTTCACAGAGGTTCATTTCACTTTGGTCTGAAGAGGAATTAGTTTTGTTTTGACTTTTCGGGTTCAAAAATTCCAGCTTTGGCCCTAACACTGTGACAATCAGTAGAATTACTGAAACATTTTCAAAGAAGACATTCAAGCCCTTGATGAACCAAGTCTGTGGCTCATAAATTTGCAGGAACTGAGAGAATGTTAGTTGGCTGTTGTGGCATTTGGGTAGTTTTGGGTTTTGTTTGTTTTTTTTTTCCTCTTGGAATGAATCACTTACTTTCACCTGGTTTTGAATTGACACCATGAGAGAGTACTTTTGGCAGTTTTCTTAATCCAACCCCATGAGCCCTCCGAGCTCCTAAACACTGTGGAAATAGTTTTAGAAATTCAGGCAGATTAGAGAGAAAAAGGGAGAAAAGGAGCATGCAAGGGAAAGAAAGAGAGAAGTTTCTCAAAGGGCTAGCAAATCTCAGTAACCTTTTGACAAACGTGGTCTGGGTTCCAAGTTTGCAATGAAACCTGAAGCTAGGCAAGTTTCTTGTGATTTGGGGTTCTGCTATGAACATTTTGCACAGCTCTAGCTAAAAGGATCTGTCCTGCTGTGCTGCACTCTGTGCCCTGTGTGCAGTGCATTTGTCACTGCGCAGAAGAGAGGAGGGGAGTACAGATCAAAGGTGGCAGAGAAAGATGGGCTCAGCAGCATCCAAGGATCAAGGTGCCCCTTAAAGTTTTTCTATGAAAACCCCTAAAGTGGTTTTCTATTTTTCATTAAGTATTTTTATTTGGGGGCAGATGGAGAGGGGATGCAGGGCAGAATCTGCAGCCCTCTGATTCTGTGTTTTGCTGATCATTTCTGTCCTTTGCACACTGAGCCTTCTCATCAATTAATGCCCAAGCTCCCATATAGAAGTAAATTTGTGATCTTCATATACAGGAAATCAATCTGATTCCTTTCTGGATAAGCCCTTGTCTCCCAGAGCAGGCCAGCTCTGGAAGCCTATTTCCGAAACAGAGTTTGCCATACTGCAAAGGATTTGGATTAATTTCTGTTGCCCTGCTTATGTGCAGAGATCTTCAGGCAATCAGAAATATCACCTGCAAATCTTCCTGACAGTACACTTTTGCTTGTAGCTATGGGGTTCAGTCATACACAACACGTCTTCCTTCTCGTCTCATTGCTTTTAGAACAGTGCTGGGCACATTTTCTGTTTGTATTATGCTTAATTCATGGACTCAGCATTTGGCATTGTTTGTAAGTCTATCATTATCTTTGTTCATATTGACATCAAGAGCTTCCCTTCATGTGTGTGTCTATGAGCTCGGAGGAGCCTTTCTGTCAATCAATCAAGCAAGCAGGCAATCAATCAACTTACAAGTATCTGAAGCTGCTATATACAGTAAGAGAGCATGTCAGGCAGATACCTGGCTTCTAATTAGGACTAGGTATTATTCTAATTTCTCTGACTTGTTCTGTACTTCATAGGACCTGGGGAAGTACTTTGTCATTAACATGTCAATAAAGCAATACAAATGAGGCTGGAGGGAAATATCAGCTCCCAGCATCACAATGTCAGCCCTGGTCTCTGATGCATTCTTTTGCTGGGGGGCAGGAGGGGGGAATGCACTTTCAGACGTAGTTGATCAAAGAAAGATCATATACAATAGATTTTCTTTTCTTCACTCTAGTGGCTGGGTGGCCCATTGCGATTGATTGAATTTTATGAATTAAGTGAATAAGAGAACACACAATGACAAGGAGGTTGTGTTACAAAAGCTAGGATGCCAGATTCTGCATCCCTTAAGCTAGTGTCAGTTGGGAATAATTCCACTGACAGCAACAGAGTTATACTAGATTTCTTCTGAGGCAGCTTGGATCTGGCCTTCCTTGTTTTTTGATGACTGTAATTTAGTTTAATTATTTATGCCAACCCTTTATGCCATACTTTAAATGTACTATGATATATTTTCTCAAGGTAGAGAAAATTTAGAAATATAGGTCATTACTGCAACATTAACACTATTAAATCTTTAGAGAGAAGAGATCCCACTGCTGCTGGTGTGAAAATGATGAGGTATGTAGATTAGCTTAGAGTAAGATAAAAACATCAGACTGGAAAAGCAGGGGAATAAAACAATTCCTTTTAACATCTTGTGTTATTTGGAAATATCAAAACCATCTTATTTCTTTTTTCCTTATAAGATATTTGTAAAATAGAACAAAAAATAAAAGGAAGAAAGTTTATGCCTGGAATTAAAAGTATTCATCTAAAAACTCTTCCCATGACAATGTACTTTCCCCTGCCCCCTGAAAATTTCTCCACTGAACTGACAACAACGAAAAAAAACCAACAAAAGAACATGAGAAAAAATAGCTTTGATGACTGTAGAACCTGGGTAAGCAAAATGATTTTGCTTAGTAAATTATAAATCTTTATTCTTAGTTGGTTACATAACACAAATAACTTTAAGGAAGAGCTGTTCAGTTCACGAGATTTACAGATTGTTTAATGCATGAATGAACTGCTGCCATCTTCTGACTTTTCTGAGTTCTGCAAATTAAAAAGACAATTTTCTACTGTAATCAAGTGCCCTGCGGAAAATACTTGTAGTGTTAGAACTTGAAGGCACAAAGGGCTTTTAAAATCATTTTTAAGGATGATGAAGTTCTTCAGGCATCTTTTACAAGTATATAAAGAAAGACTAAAATTGGATGGGTATGGATACATGGGTGGGTGACCATGAGGAGAAACAGAGAACATTTTCATCTTTGCCTGAAAAATGTTCCTTATCGCAAAGTTAGACCCTAATTTGCTCCTCTACAGTCATATGGACAACTCTACTAAACCACTGGGCAATGTCCATGTGTAAATGGGGTGAAAACATGAGTTAATGAGCTGGAGGTGATACTGAGATTAAGATACCATTTGACAATGCAAGCTCTCAGGGAAGGCTCATACTCTACCCCTTTCAAAAAAAAAGAAAATAAATACAGGGGCGGGGGGGGGGGGGGGAGCAAATGACACATCTGGCTGAGAAAAGCCTTAAATTTAAGCAGTTCAGTTTTGAATTTTTCATGTGACTGTTCAGCTGTACAAGAGGATAAGCTGGAATCTCAGTTCTGAGCATCCACAGCCTTGGGGACATTTGAAATAGAGGGAAATTCTGCAGTTTGACCCTTTTTGAATACTAGTGCCTTTTTGTTGTTGTTGTTTTGGTGGGTTTTTTGATGCAGTGTTTGCTCATAGAGGCTGGATATATAATCTTACTCATTTATCTACCAGCTTCTCATCTACCAGCAGGGAAATTCAGGGCTGTGTTAAATTTAATAGTTATTGGTGAGAAATAAAGACATTATGGGCTATTTTAAGTGAACTGTGGCTACTGCCTGGCATATTAACTGGTTTTGGATTGCCTTATCCTTCTGTGCAGACCCTAGTCAGGTAGGGCTGGCTGAAGAAAGGCTCTGCCATGAGTCTGAAGACTGGCTATTCACATGCTTCAGGAGGATATGCCTGGGGAGAAAAAAGGTTTTGAGAAATAAACTTTAGGTCCAATGGTAAGATGATTTTGTCTGCCACCCCTCAGTTGTGCTCAGCACCAGCCACTCCTAACGTTTACAGCTAATTTTGGAGAGGTGTCTGTGCTCAGCCCATAGGTCTGGGTGTCTGGACACTGACTTTGGTACCTGAGGGGGCTAAGCCCCACCAGGCAGTCCCTGCTATCACACCCTTCCAGTGGAGTCACCCAGCCAGGGTGAGAACATTCTGCAAGTGGTCATCCTGCTCTAGGAAACAGATGTTGAAAGGAAGTTCCCCTGGAGCTCAGCATGTGTCCAAAAGGAAACTGCTCTGGATAATTTAATAAACCCAGAAGTTTTCTGGGACTGTGCACATAGTCATAAGGAGCAAATTACATGTCAAGAATCACAGATACAAATATTACCTGGTCAGAGAGACTTCCTCTGCTTCTCCAGGAGATGTACCTCTGCCCTCTTTAATTTCTTTGGCTCTGAGGAAGAAGAACAAGTTGACAAAGTATGTTCTGATCTGCAAATGAAAAAGAAAGAGTCAGAGGACATAACATAGCCCTTCCCCATGTGTTCCTTCCCTCTCTAGCAGCTGACCAAATCACACAGAGTGGATGTGTCTTTCAGCGGGACTCTCATACCCACCCTAATGCATATTTGCAGGTGAGATGGGATGGAATTTGAAGATTCTCTTTGCCATGTGAACAGGTAGATAGACCAGGCACCAGCACAGGTACAGGACAGCAGTACTCAAGGGTACTTTTGGCAGGGCAGGGAGATACCCCAGGCCAGACAATGCCTCTGAGTGTGGAGCTTTCCACAGTCACAACCACAGGCAGCTCCTTGCTCCAGTGATATAACAAAGCCCCAAAGCCTCCTGAGGTGCATCTCTACTCCCACCAGCATCTGTCCTTGTCAGCCAGACCTGATTTAACATCTCAGTTACCCACCTTACCCTTTGCCCTTCACTTCAGTTAAAAAAAGACCAAAGCACTCTTCATCGTGCCTTCCTGCGGGTGGCTAGGAGCCCCTCAAGGGATGGTGACCCGCTCTCACCCTGGCAGCTTGCACCATCATGCCTACACAGTATTTACAGCTCTTCTGTGCCAGCCCCACTGCCAGCTGTGAGAATGCCAACATACTTCCTTTCTATTGCCTGTGGAGAGCCACGAGACAAGAAGGCTTCTGCCTGTGTGCTGAACCAGTGTTGGCTTATGAAGCATATTTAACATCCAAAGGCCAGCTGTGCTCTGTTCCATCCCTGAGATCTCAAGCCGGTGAATAAAATGAATGAAATGTAAGCACTGCTTTATTAGCTTCTTTTATGTAGTCACCTCAGGCTGCACAGGTGTGCTAAGAGCTGTTGGGATGTTAGATGTATGCACCCGGTACGTGGTTAAACGATGCAGAGGCATTTCATCTCAGAAGCACATGATGAGGGAGAGAACTCCCCAGTCCATTTGCCTGTTCAGAGACACCACTGACCTGAGCCTTTAGGAGGTATAAGGTTGGAATAGTGACCGCATGCGGCTGTCAAAAATACTCTCTCCTTAGCTCTGACTAAATTCCAGGGTGGGTAAATATATTTTATAAATTCACATTCTTTCTATGTGTTCCAAAAGAACATAGTATCTTCTTTCTGTCTTAAACTACCAGCAGTTCTGCCTTGAACACCTGTACCCTCCTGTCCCCGGGATGCCTGTAGCTTTTCTATGCAGCTTTGCTGTTTGGAAAGGTCTTCCAAATACTTTAGCAGGCTTCCACAGTAGCTTTGTTTAGGAAAGGTGTTTCAGCCATGTTATAAATCCTAACCCTAAGAGTCCTTGAGGAGAATTTTGTGTTATTAGATGATACTGCTAAGGGATGAAAGTGACAGGTTTTCCATATGCTGTTTTCCCCTCCCCTATCTTGTGCCATTAAACTGAAGATCCAACTTTTTTGTCATTCTTCCCAGGAACACGCACAGCTGTAGTCATCCCCATGGTTTCAGAAAGTGCCTTCTTGTTTGATGAGGAAAGTTCAGATTCCCTAGAACCCCCTTGAAAATTTATCTCTGCTTGCCCAATAAATTTCTCTTTCATGATGCCTCCTACATTTATTGACTGAGAAAGAAAAGATTTGAGAAGCAAAGTTCATTAAAAGTTGGTGGTTTCTTCTCCAGCCTCATGAGTGTTTACTGCAAAGTGCTTTGACTCATGCCCATTGCATTAGTGTATTGAATCTTCCTGAAGAAACCTGGCAAGACCTTTTGGTGGTTTACAGCCCTCGTTTGTAGATGTGCAAACTCTGGCCTGTAAGTCTAAGGAATAGCTGTACAACCTCGTTTGTTGGAGCTTCCACGTTTACAGTCTCCACCAGTGACCAAGTGTGGCACATCTGATGAATGTAGTCATACGAAGGCCACGTTGCACAGAGACCCGGGAACCCAGGGTGGCCACAGGTCTCAGCAGGGCCAGTTCAGAAGCTGATGCTGCCTAGGAGAGTGCAATGACATGTCTAACAATTACAAGTCCCAGCTTTGTTCTTCTTGTTCTCATCTCCAAGAGTAATTCTGAGACCAGGATAAATTCCTTCCCCCAGTGAAGAAAACAAAATGTAAATAGCTCTCAAGTTCACCTGTTGTGCCTTCCTACCAAACTCCTATTGCTGTTCATCCAGGGGAAAAAAAAAAAAATCTACTTTCTCTACTAAGAATGGAAAATGACTGGTCTTGAATCCACCCCAGAGGCAGTTGCTTTTCAAACACTGCCAGATCTATCTACAAACTCTTTGTCCTGAACTTCAGTGCTCAGGGCACTCTGGGTGCTCAGGGTCCTGTCATTGAGGGGCAGGAGTGAGAACCACGACAAAGCTGCTCCATTGCACAAACTCTATGTCCCAGCTCCAGACTGACAGAAGTTTCATGAGGAGCTCTTTGCCCCAAAGTGTTTGCAAATAGGGGTGGAAGGTAACATGGACAGAGTTAAATTTGCATAGACTTTCAGTGCAGAATTCATTTGGAGAGACTGTAGGAATTGCTATGAATAAATGCTAATTCAGAATTGTCAGAGTAGTAAAACTGGAAAATGAGGAGACATTGCATAGTGCAGCAGGAAATCTTTTTAAGTGTTCAATTGCTTATTCTGTTCCTTGAGAACTGAACGGGAGGTTAACTTACATGCGATTGAGTAACCCCAGGAGATATATATATGTGTGTGTGTGTGTGCATTATAAATAAACACCTCAACGATTAATATGTGTTTCTTTTTCCAGAAGATATTCCACAGCTGATGTCTCTTTTCACAGATCCCACCTACACCATAGTGTCACTCACTTATTTACCTCCACTTAGAATGAAGGTATCTTTGGAAAATCTTAAAACATAACTTATATAGAAGGTTGTCCAGCAGAGACAGACTGAATGTTAATTGTAATAATTTGGGTTTGATGACTACAACTCAATTAGCATGTTAAATGTCACGTAAGGTGGAAGGGAATTCCACACTCCCAAGCACAAAGTACTTGACTAGAACTGGCTTGAATGTACATGGTGCAGTGTTGGTGTTGGAAAGGTGTTGAGTCAAATTGATTCCTGTCTTGGAAATCCAGAGAAATTCAGAATTTGTTCACTCTTACTTTCTGTGGAAATAAGCAGAAATGTGTTATGATTCTGACTTATGTCTCTCATGAGCAGCTTGTTCTAGAATAAACTGAGTCTGCTGTATTGCTTTTTAACTCAAGGATCTCTTCCTTAGTAGTGCTGGTAAGAGGACAGCAAAGAGATGCATAGTGCCCTGGCAGCAGAGGACCATCTTGCTCTTGGTGGTTTTGGCTCTGCCTTCCACAGCTGAGCAAGAGCTCAGCCCCTCCTCAGTCCAGTTTTAATCTTACAACAGCACTACCCAGGGAGCCCAAGGCTCAGAGTTCCCAGCCAGTCTTTATCTAGGAGGTTGAAACAATAATCTGGATTTTTTGGGAAGCAGTAATTTCAGAAAATAGGCTTGACATTTCCCTTGACTTTTATCCACTAGAAAGCCAAAGATCATGCAGGACTTGATGTATTTTTGATAATCTGTGCAGTGCTGTAGAGTTTCATACCAACTGCACAGACTTGACTGGGCTTTTAACTAGACTCAAGCTGCATATTATAAATTGATTTGTCAAAGAACATGGGGGAGACTGTAAACATGAGGAGTGGTAACCTTGGACCAGCAAACATACATGCAGTTCTCTAGCTTCATCTGGGGTTTCACCATCCTCTGAGTGGGCAAAGTGATCTGCTTACTAATGACCCCAAACAGATTGTGAAAAGAAACAATAGAAGTGCTTTATGCACTTGGGAAATAATTAAGACATTAAAAAATTGTTCTCTACATATTATGTGAGAATGATTCCTCTCTCTCACTTTCCAGTGCACTGGGGAGATAGTAGCTGTAAGAGAAAGCCAATGTTTTGTTGGTGGTGGTGTGTGTGTTTGTTTTCAAATTGCAGCCTGAAATGTTTCTTTAATTAAATCCAAAGGAAAGAAGTTGCATTACTGATTTCCCCAGAGATATTTCTGGTTGACACAAAGCTGGTACAAGACTTCTGACCTCTTCAGAGGCTACCTTCAGGTACCTTCCCTGTGTTGTCTTCCTATATTGCTGGACAGAGACACAAGCTATGAAGTAGATGTCAAAAAGTTGTGAAGCTCTAAGTGTTCTGGCAAGTAGCAACACAAACCACTGACTGAAACAACCCTTAAATCCAAGCAAATGTCCCAGTGCTGGACTGAAACTTTGAGTGCTTTCCTGTATGCTCCATCTTCTGCCACCTGCTTTGTGTGTCCCTGAGGGCATCACCACCCCTTGCCTGGCATTCTGTAACTGTCTTTTAATTATGGTTTTCTGAATCTCTTTGCTGATTCTGACCAGTACTGGAGAAGCAGAGTTGTAAACTGGGTGAATCTCAGTGCTGGAAAATCACCTGTGAAACAACTGTTCTTAGAGGACTTCTAATAGGATAAAAAGCAGAAAAAGTAGATATTTTCAGATTAATTTTGCAGTCCCTGCTGTTGAAGGCCAAAGCTATTTGGGCAGCCCACATAGCCATCTGTGTTTCAGAGTGCTTACCTGAACTGAACTGTCATTTTTTTCAATTTTATTTTAGTCTTATAATTAGCTTTGAACAGATCCTTGTCAGGTCTAGGCAGGGAAGGCAAGGACATAGTTGTTGGCCGAATCTCTCTCCCACCACCTTCAACAGAAGGGATGAACTTGTCAGGGGCTGATTTGCCTCGAGGTATCCTATGGCAGTTATTTGTTAGTCCTGTTACCATTGACCCACTGACAGTGACTCTGGCTCCTGGCTATGGCCATACAGAAATTATAAATTAGGCATTGGAAATCCAGAGACAATGATTATTTTGCAAAGAGCCAGCTTCCCGAGTATATGTTTGTACACACACTCAGGATTTTATAGTAAGGCTTTCTCTTCCCATAATTCCTACAGATGATGAACCCTAGTTGTCGACAAATCTCTCAAAGATCTGAAACTAATCTTTCAGAGACCTGCTCTGGGGCCTTCTGTATTAGAAGATAATTTACAAATGAATATGTTAGAAGAACTTGCAGCTAGCAATGACTTGCAAGGAATCATGCTCTAAAAGCAAAACTATTGTTTAATGGTGACAAAATTCATTCATTCTTGAAAAGCCTCAGATTTTCCTGCTGCAGCACATTCATTCTTAAATGTCAGACTCCATGCACACAGCCCAATTTGGTATTTATATGATGCATGCTGCAAACCAATGCTCCTTAATATAGTTGCAGCCTTGTGATGGGATTATTTCCCCTGTGAAAAAGCAGGATATTAAGTCCATTAAAAGATATGTGAAGTATGGCAGGTGCACAGCAATTTTGCAACACTGAGGGAAAAAATGATACCTTGATATGCTGAGTTGAGGCCTTTTCTAATTTTTGACAGTTTACATTTCCAAGCTATCTGGTAAAAATCCTCTTTGGTTAGCACCACTGGAGCAAATTCAACTCTCAGCAATGTGGGTGTAGATCTGGAGTAATTCCATTCTGAACAACAGAGTTACTTCAGATGTACTCTAGACCCACTGTTACACAGGTGACATGATGGAAAAAGACTGAGAGGAATCCAGTTCATGAAATGATGACTGTCACTGTCTTGAGCACTGGTTGTGTTTATGCCCCAGAGGAATTGCAACTGGTGAGGTGAGGGACCCATCCTCTGAGAGGAAAGTGTCTCACTCAGAGCCATACAATTCTGTGTCTACTGACAGTTTGTGTCGGTGGTCCCATTCTGCCTGGTGGGAAACTGGGGCACAGAGACAGAAATTGCTTCAGGGCACTGGGAAGCCACAAGCAGAGGGAGGACCAAAGTCTGGCTTGGAGGGTGAGGCAGGTGCATCAGCTGTATTGGAAGGAAGCGCTGAGGTAAAGGTAGGTGTGTACAAAATAACTGTTTGGGCTTTTGCATATGGTTGAGAAAACTCTTTGCAGGACAGGAAGAGCGTATGTGTGTGGGGATCAAGAAATGACTGTCTCATGCCAAGTTTCAGGATGCCATTCAGCCAAGTTTCCATTCTTCTGCCACCCCCCTCCCAAATAATCAGATTAACGACAGGGTGATGCAGCTTCCCACTTGATGGGGCCGGATTCTGCAAGACTGTCCATCGAGGCAGCCACTGGTTTCCTCAGGGTCATAGAGGCAGTGTGAGTGTGTTTTAGGGAGTAGAGGAGAGATGCTCATCTGGAAGGGAGCCAAGGGCAGTCACCTGACCACAGGTGTCACCTCCGCCCCACCTTCCCCATTCCTTCCCTTCCCTTGCTGGGGATCTGCTTGTCGGCCAAGCTGTGATTTTGCCCTCACAGGCAGGGCTGGGATGGGATGTTGCTGTATGCCCTCTCCAGCTCCTGGTAGCTGCCTGTCATTACTGCCATGTTGTTAAGGCTTTTCTTGTCCAAGCCTAGCAGCTGGATTTTGGCAGCCTTCCAGGCACTTCCACTAATGTAACTCAAAGTTACCGCAGGTTTTCTCAGGAGGTTCAGGATGCTTCTGGACTCTTAGGGATGCTCATTTTTCCTGGCTGCCCTTGTCCAAGGCTTCAGCTTTACTTCTGGGTAGTTTACCTCTCTGGAGTCATCAGAAGTGGGACCTGCGTGCTTCTCCCTGATTATGTACCACACCAACATTTCATCAGAGCAAGGCGCAGCTCTGGTGATGTATGACACTAGCGCATCATCAGTCAGCCATCGCAATAATGATGCATTAGCGTAATATGCCTTCAGGATGGAGTTGTACTGATGATGTATTTTCAAAAAGATGGAGTCCCAGAGAAAAGAAACAGTCTGGAGCTAATTCAGTATGAGCACAGCCACTGAGAGCACGCAGTGTGCAGCTGATTGGGATAAGAAGGATGACTTTACATTACCTGCTCTGACCCTGATCCTTTCCTTTTCCCTTTTAATCTTCCCTTCTTCTTTCCCCCTCCTTGCTTCTTTTCTCCTCCACTAGCACTTTTCCCATCTTACTCTTTGTTCCTCTTTCTCTTCTTCTTTCCATCTTTTTTTTTTTTTTTCCCCACACTGGTGACTCTCATGGCCACTGGCTTTATTCATATATTCTTGTCTCTCAGAGTCTGACCTTGTGTCATGCTATATAACTTAATATTATCCCACTAGAAACTTTTTCCCCCCTCTGAGTGAGATAATATTAAGGTGACCTGTAAGTGCAATAGATAAAAATCTCCAGGCCATCTAGGCAGTGACATTAAAAATCATCACAACCCTTAAGTGATGGAGGGGGGGAAATCTTATGGGATCTTTCCTTGGCAAAAGCAGCAAATGTGGGCTGAGGAGTGGCTACCCCTGGGATTTCTCATAGCCTTTAGCTTCTAGAAGATGAGAAGTGTGTTAACCCATTCACACAGCTTACAATATTAAAACAACAAACAGTGCTCAATCAAAGCCAGATTGTAATCTTTCATTGGATAAACCTTTCTAATAAACATTCCAACTAATAAAGACTACAAAAGTAATTATACCATTAGGTCGCTAGCCCCTGACACCCAGACATTCGTTTCAAAGTAGCTTTCCTGCAGTGTTTAGACTGAGACAATTGAATGACGGAAAGATATTATACCAAGATGAAACATAAATAAAATTGGCTTCAGTCTTGTCTGGAATTCAGGCTATACATGGAACTCAGATAATGCCCTCAGTCTAGTTCTAACATGTTGTAAGCATCCACCTCAAGAATAGATGAATTCTAGGAATTTGATCTTTCAACACTTCCAAATGTATATTCTGTGAAATAAAGTATTTTGCAATACATTGCAATATCAAAGTGCTTTGGAATAAATATTCACCACAGAAAATGTGAAAGAACTTTGTGACATTTACAGCTATTTTCAATATTTGTTTTTACTTTACCTCTTGATTTATTAGTACTGTTATTTATTCAAATTACATTAATATGCAGAGATTCCAATCAGGACATGGCAACCCATTGTGAAAGGACAAGGGCACACACACTTTAAAAGGCAAATCTTGCTTGGGCACTTAATCACTGCATCCTACACAGTGCAGGATTTCTTTTTATGTTTAGAGTGAGTTAAAAATCTTCTGAAAAATGCAGGGGCTCGTTGCCCTGGTGGCTGAAATCATCTGTTTATTCATGTATAACTCAGGCACATCAGTGTGCCTCAGCACTGAGTTGAACTGACACAACAAGTGTTGATTTTCCATGTCTAGCTTGTGGCCTCTCAGCTATAAATGCTACTAAGCAGGTCAGCTGTGGAGACATGCAGAAAATGGACTGTAGCCCCCTCTGCTCATTTTCCATAGCCTACCACACTCGCTGCAGTCAGGACCAGGAAGCAGTGACCTGCAAGCTTGACGTAGTTCTGCTCTTATTGCTCCAAATTCATTTCCAGTTAAATTGTTTAGGTGGGAAACTATAATATCGCTGGAACGGATGTCTTGCTTTTCATTTCCTTTCAGCATGAGCGAATTCATCCTCAGCTCATCCAGATGGAAAACCAAGGAGTTTTATTCCCATTGTACAGGTAGCGAAATTGAAGTAAATTTAATTGACATACTCCAAGTCATAAAAAGAAAGAAGAACACAGAGTGGCTTAGGAGTCTGCTATTCTTTAGCACCAATTCTGCTTTAGCTCAGGAAAGCTAATTCTGCATTTAGCTTTTACCCCTTCTGAAATAGAACTTCTGAATATCTATTCACTAAGTATCAGCATGAATAATCTTGCAATTCTTTGATGTTCCTTTCCCATAAACTGTCTTGAGTTCCTCCACCAGTATTAGGTCATAAGGGTTTGGCTTGCACAATAAATGCTGCCATATATAGCGAAGAGATTATCTCTGTTGCTCTCTAGCACCACAGCTCTAATTGGCTGGTGAGATTGATTAACATGTGAAGCAAAGCTAAGGTCTTTAATCAATCTTAGAAGTCATTTATTGAGAGTATATGACAAAGCCATAAAGTTTATTGCAAATGACATATTTGAATATTAAAACCAGAACCTTCTGCCTTTGTAGAGGTTTGAATATGTTTGGGTTGGTTTTTTGTTGGGTTTTTTTCTCCTGTTTATAATAAATTAAGATTAAAATTAAACGGATACAAAATAAAAGGATGGGTTCAGGAATGTAAGTCTCTTTATCATTAGTCAGTAATAACCAGAGCACTGAAATTCCTTGCCCCAGAATGCCTCAGAGCCCAGCCCAAGGTTCATTCACCCCAGCTAACACCTACTATCACTCCGAAGTGGTTACTTATCATCATGTCTGATCTTGATGAGAAATTGGAAAGCACTATGCACACTATTCTCATCTCTTTCTTTGTAGAAGTAAGGTTGAATAAAGTATAGGTGGTTACACAAAATGTCGGTCTTGGTGTATAAAGAAGTCTTATGCTGAGGGCTGCTCTGCAAGGCAGAAGGGAGCATTTATCGTGCATAGATATCAGATTCAGAATGGATCCTCAGGGAAGGCTGGGGGTTGTAAAGATAAACCTGTTCCTAAATCTGAAAGCTCAGCCTGAGACTACACTTCTCTGGAAGGAAGGGCTGTGCCAAGAAATTGCATAAGCATCTGACAGCTTGCAAGCTGGATGAAACAGAGAGACACCTCTTGGGTGATCTAACATATAGATAGTTATAATTATGTTTTTCTATTTCTATCCACCTGTCTTGAAATTGAGTAACTATGCTGTTAAATTTGGATTGCAATAAAAACTGTCTTCTTTGCATTTACCTTGACATTTTCCTTATGTTAAGAGTGACTTTAGAGCAACTGTAAGTCATGCCATTGTAAGGACTTGACAAGCCTCAAAATCAGAGCCATGGACCAATACCCAGAATGATCTCATAGCTAGAGTTGCATGGGACTGCTTAGTGACTTGTTGTTTAGATCCTCAAGGACATCCAAATAAGGTGTCCATTGCTCCTCTTGGTCCAGGAGCTTCTCCAAAGGACCAGTACATAAAGCAACAGCTAGGATAAGAATTTACTGGTTGTTACTGTTTTTCCAAATATCACATTTTTCAGTCTTACTCTGACTGCAGATTTCTTACTATGTAGTTTTTTGTTTGTTCAGCTGCTCTTCAGCTCCTTTTCAGTCACCTCAGGTGAAATGAAAGGCCAGTCACATTAAAGATCAAGCAAAAATGTCATAACAAGGATTTCCAGAACGGTCTAGAATAAGCCCAAATTCATCCACTAATGTAGATAATATGAAATGGGCAGCAGCCAAGTGTGATCTTACATATCTAGCAAAGAAGAAGGAATTTAAATCCAGAAAATATGCAAACTAGATTGTCAGATGAGGAAACCAAAGCACAGAGAAATCTACAATTATTTTCCTGTGACCACACTAAATGGCAAAGGAAATACGAATGTCTGAAATGCAATTCCAAAACCTTGACCATGAGACCAACTTACCAAGTTCTTTTTTCTTTTTTCTACTATTGCCAGTCATTGACATGTAGAAAAAGCAACTCTAAATGCATGTCCTCAGCACTGAAGCCATGTGCATAAGAAGTGAGGATTTCCATGGGAAATTGAGCATTCTGGCACAAAAAGACTCTTGATTATCAGAGATCCAGTGCTTGATCTAAGAAAAGAAAAACTCATACCTTTGGTTTCTCTGACCAATGTAAACAGCTTCTAAAAAAGGAAAAGGTCAGCAATAGGTAAGAAAGGAGATGTGCAATTTTCTTTCAAACGATAGAGTCTGTACAACCCCTAATGACCTCCTCCCATCTTTGGGCTCTCAGTGCCCTGGAGAGCAACAGATGCACAATTGTTAAGGCTGAATCAGGGCCATCAGCACAGCAAGACAGCTAGGGGAAAAGATAACATTTTTTCAGGTGCTAAGCCTGATCCTCTGCCTTTTATTGTGCAGGAGTGTCATAATGAGGGAAGTGTGCATACAGAAATTAGAGATGGGAAAGGCTATCAGGTCATCTTGTCCATCCTCCTTACAATGAGAGAGGTACTGAAAGAAATACAGTATTAATGTGGGGCCAAAGAACAGTAGAAAAGGCAGGAATTAAGTGAAATAAGTTCCAAAAGCATTAATGGTTGTTATAAGTAACATAAGTTAATAAGTAGCATTAAAGCAGATGTGGACATTAATTGGCCATTTAGATTTTCACGTGTGTGTGTGCAAAGTTATTAATGACAGACAAGTTCTAATATATCCTGTCCATGTCCACAGTAAAAGTCAGAAAGAGTCCTCGTTCAATAGGATAATGAGGCAGTTAATGGATGATCCAGCTATTTGAACGGTATTTTTAGTGCATTTAAATAGAATAACTGTAGTATGGCAACTAGAGCTCCTACCCAGCAAATAAAGAGAGAGAGAAAGAGGAAGGTGACATTCCTTTGCAGGGAAAAGAGCTGGAAGCATTACTTCAAAGTTCACACGATGCTCAAGAGTGTCAGGAAACAATGAGAGGATGTATCACACAAAATACTGCACTCCAGGAACTTCTATTGTGGCACAATCCTGGTAGACAATGTCACCAGGAAAGAATTATGGCCTGATCTAGTTCATTTTAACAGGGTTCACTGCAAGCCAAAGCTATCTGTCATGGAACAGGGAGCTGCTGGTTGTTGTAGTTTAGATGAGTCAGGGACTCTATGCCTGAAACACCCTCAAACCTGCACCACAGTGGTTGTACTGTAAGAAGAGAACAATTTGTGACAGCTAAGGAGCAACCTACAAATCTGTCCAGCTCTTACCAACTCTTAAAAACCTCCTCAATACAAAGAACAAAATATAAAACCAAAAGTTACTCATAGCATTGCCTCTACACACAGCCTGTGGCTGTAGGTGACACAGTCTTTGTAAACAAAGAAGCTAAGGACACTCCAGATGCTTGATGGTCTTATAAATTCTGCATAGGACTCATTTGCAGAAGTGATGCTGCCACTACCTGAGTAGTAAGAAGATTGCAGGTAACTCCATGGTTCCAGAGTGCTCTGTCCCAGCAGCCATCCCCTACCATGTTCTCTAGGTTGCCCGACCTTCTTGGCATGTAGCAAGAGAGCCTGAGCTCAGCAGGGCAAGATCAACTCCACTGGCAAAACTGGGCTTGTGAGACAGGAAGGCAAATCTTGTGGTGTGTGAACATATCCCATGTTCACTGGAAGCAAATAGCATGGGTATAAATGTGGCCAGACTTCCTGCGTGACTAGCACCAGAAAAAATTGACATGTGGAAGAAAGATGGAGGATGCCAGCTACTAGGAGAGATATAAAATAGTTCTGTAACAAAAAAAACCCCTGGGCCTACAGCTTAAGTAGACTTTCCAGTCCTTTTTGGATTCAGCCTACTGGGTGATGAGTGTTTCCCATACCATTGTTTAGAAAGGGTATGGGGGAAAGGAGGTGGTTTAATCTTCTGACTGACCTTTACAAAGTATTTACATACACAGATATTTAAAACGTTTATAGCACCTCTCCTGTTTGCCAATTTTTCTGGCTCGGTAAGCCTCTCCTGATGAGCCCTTCACATCTGCAGCAGTTCTGACCCACCCCACCTCCACTGGCCTGCCAGTGGGATATGGATGTCTTCCTAGGAGGCTGCCCCACTGGGGTGGTGGGGCTGCATCATTACATGGGGTGATGCCAGTGCTGCAGTCTCTAAAGAGGGAGGTCAGTGCAGCCTGAGTACTGGGCCTTATTCTGAGGCACTGGTCTCGGCTTCTGAACAAAGGGGTGGGAATCTCTCCAAAGAAGGAGTTAAGCAAGGTAAATCCCAGGTAAAACCCAAGATGCCCATATCTATGCATCTGGAGAGAAGGCCTGCAGTAGAGATATTAAAAATGTGGTTTTTAAGAAGGTAATTAGTGTCATGTGACTTCCTCGTGGAGTGTTTCACTCTCCCAGGGTTGTAGGTGAGGGATTCAAAAACCATATTCCCAACCTTTTTTTTTCCCAGAGAGCTGAGCCATCATATTTCCCACCCTCCCGCAAGGGTTAACGAGAAACCTTTTCCATGCCCCTGACTTTGTCTTCCCCCCTTTCTATATTCTTGCTTCCCTTTGCCGAATCCATTTGCAAATGGTATCACTTGTCTGCATATTGTCACTTGCTGCCTGCCCACCCATTTATCAAGTGTCTGCAGCTCGGCACAGGCTTGCCCTGTCCTCCCTGCTCCATTGTTCCTCTTGACCCAGGGGAAGGGGTCTGTGTGTGAGGTGGGGAGGGAAGATGGGTCTCTCCCACAGCATCCCGGCATCACGGGCAGCGCAGGCAGCAGCGCAGCTGGGAAGACACAATGACAGGAGGAGACTGACAGCTCCCCCTCCCTGTCTGGCATTGACAGATGACCTTGCAGGGACAGCAGCCCTGGGCCTCCCCACAGACATTAGCTGATATAATGGGCCAGACTGGACGTGCCACACTGAGAACGTAGGAGGTAGGTAAATCATCCCAGCTTGGTGGAAATAAACTCCGCCATTTACTTTCACAATAGGTTTCCCCTCAAACTCATAAACTTGTTTCTCAGTAACCCTAAAGCAAAAAGATCATGGAATTTGAACAGAACATTTACCAAGTCCTAATGAATAACATAATTATCACTTTATGCAAATCAAAGCTCATTTGCATCTGTGAATATTTAACTATTAAAAACAACGCTTTGATCTTGAATAAAAATATGTATAACACATAATCATAGCCTTATGGAACACGAAAAATATCTTTTTTTCTTTCTTTTTTTAACTGTACAGTGTTGCTGTTTGAACCTTCTCGGCAGGGACTCCATCTATGGAGCTTCTTCCCCGAGGATGTCCACTGGGGTCTCCTGATGGCTGTCAATCCTAGCTGGGCACATCAGTCCTTTCTCTTCAGGTCACTTCATCGCTAAGCATGGCAGCCTTCCTTCAGGTTGCTTTTTTCTGCCCTAGTACTGTCCACTTGGGCGGCAGGAACAAATCCCAGCTCTGGAGCCCAGGTGGGCTGAGTCCTGGTGTGTTACACACCATGCTGGAGATACTGCCAAGAGATGGGTACTTTATACATTAATTGCAGTGGAAGGGAAGAAGTCAGACTCTGCTTGCATATTTAAATCAAGCCACAGTGATGCAGATTTTTCACTTAGGGAAAGTTTACCAGGGATAACAGAGGAATCTTTAATGGGGCATTTCCCCACTGAAAGCTCTAAACCTGGGTCATGGGATAACCCAGTCACTTTGGGCCAAGAACCTAGAAGTATCCAGGTGCCCAACACCCACTGACATCACCTTAAAACTGCTAAGAAGTAGCTCTTTGTGCCAGTCTGGGGATTCAAGCCATGCACAGTGAGAGTTTAAATGATAAAGCTTCTGTTTTCAGATACTGGAGCTATCATCACTAGCTGTTGTCCTGGGTTATGCTTCATTCACAATAAAAATTAGATTTAAAGAAACCCTCCATTTCACCAAATGATTCCTTGTCTGCATTTGTTACTAAACCAAATGAACTAGTAATGTGTATCCTCTGGCCATGCAAAATTCCCCCAAAGGCTTTCAATGATTACAGCCCTTGATCAATGAGAATATCTAGCAAGTGGCCTCAAATGTGCCTACCAAACTGGGGTGGGTAATGAATATCAGGGTATTAACTGTCCTCTTCCATCTGGTGGCTTAATGTGCCTCCTCCAGGATGTGAAAGAATGGCCTCTCCTACACTGATGGAGACATCATCCCCTCCCAACCCCAGGCTATCAGTAACTGCCCTGCCTTGCCCTGCCCTGCCCTGCCTGCAGTCTCCTGTACACCAAGGGAACCAGACAGGGACACAAAGCATGTGTGACACCAACTTAGTGAGGAGTTATATGCTCACTTTGGAAAAAAACATTGGTTCCAGCTCTTAGGTCCAACTCCTGCTTAAGCATTTTGCTCTAAGGAAGTTTTTCCTGGAGCAAGGCTTGGTACCCATGTCTCCTTTTTCCAGGTAATCTTGCCTGGGATAAAAAACCAACATGCTCAATTTTTTTTTTTTTTCCAAAGCTAACACCTGATGTTTATTCTATAAAACAGTGTAAACACCTTTAACAGGACTGACTGAAGGAGTCCCTCCTGAGGATACCCTGAGAGTCTGTGGGTTCAAAAGCTTTTCCATCTCTCCAGAAACTGAACTTGGGTCATCCCCATCCTGGTGGAGCACACTAACCGCTGAGCTGTTGCAAAAACTGGGAGTGGTGAGGAAGGAAACAGGTGGTAGCACTTGCACCTCTTCTGATATTTTGTAAGCAAAGGCTGGTGTAGAAATTTAACTCCAGGACTGCTTGTAGTGCCGTGATTCCCAGTTGGACTTCAGTGACTTTAAAGTCTGCGCTGTTTAGAATTTGAGTGTTGGTTTGAACTTTGCAGTTTGAGCTTCAGTCTAGCAAGTGCATATTTTAAACAAAGAAAACATTTGGCAAATAGTTGATTCTGCATGCAGGCAATGTCCCTCTGCTCCACACGATTTATTTTTACAAGGGTCTAAGGGAAACACATTTCTCTAGAAATAAAAGGCATCCACATGAGGCTGAATTATTCCTTCCCAAGCACAAACTGATCTTTTGCTGTTTTCAAGCACTCTATCAAATTACAACAACAAAGCTTCACTGTACTCCTTAAGTTAATGAGCCTACAACTGCACCTTGCAGTCTTACCCTTTCCAGCCCCAAGACACACGCATTGCTCCTCTAAAGCTTTTGTTCACCAGAACTGATATCATGACCCCTGACCTTTGAAACTTTACAAGTCACTGATGGCATTTCCTACACACTGTGTAGCATGGTAAATTCAGCAGCTGATGCGAAAGCAAATGATTGGAGAAGAGTAAAATACTAAGGATCTTAATTATTTTTTTAACTACAGAACTTCTCTTGGCAACAGGCACAGAAAGGTGATTTTCTTCAAATGACCCAAGGCCTCTTAAAGTGCACAGCTTACAGTTTAGTGATATGTGTGAGAGAGGAACTGTTGTAGATCTGTGAAAGGGACTAAAGAAAATACAACTCAGATACTAGCACAATTTTGGTGTTTTTAATAGGGTGCCAAAAATCTTCCACCATATTTTGAAAAGTGCCTCTTCTGTTTACCTGCCCAACACAAGGCAGCACTCCAGTGTTGCTTGCATGAAATTACTCTGCTGGCTTATCTTCCTCCTTCACTCCAAGGGCTGCCCCTCAAGAAGGCATCCAGAAATGACCAGCAGAAATTTACGGTTGAGCATCTTGATTCAAAACATGCAGAAAACCAGGTGAAAGAGGATGTGAATGCAAAGTGTGTTGTCATTGCCACACTTTTTTCAGAGGTACAGAACAATGAGGCCCAGATGTTACAATTGCAGGAATGCTAAAAATTTCTTAAGTTATTCTGCAGGCAAGAAAAGCCACAGAAGGTCAGGCCAAACAGGCTTAGGGTTTGTGCAGGGCAGGAGCTGTTCAGAATGAGTCTTTTTACTGTGCAGTATCCATTACCAATTGATGTCAGAGATCCTCTTGTAGATGGATCATCTGATGTTTTTTCTTAGAAGGCAGAAAAATATCCATGGCAAAGTTTCAGCACATGTATCTGAAGGGAAAGTTGGAGTTATGGAAACAGAACTTCCGTTTTGACCAGCTAAGAATGGCAAGTTCAAGTTTTATCCCGCTGTCTTTCATTCCTATGGTAGGATGATTACCATTAAAAAAAAAAAAAAGTTGGAAACTTCTATGCTGTGTAAGAAAAATCTTCTGGAGCTCTCTGTTTCTGGATGATAAGTGAACCAACCCCACTTTTATTTAGTAGCCTGCTGTCAAGTAAGCGGGTTTGGACAGGCTTGAATTTATTAGCACATGAAGTGCAGCACGTGTCGGCCTGTGCTTCTAGGACAGAACGTCAGTTTAAGTAAAGTTCAAGGTTATACCCAAGGCAAAAACCATGTGGATAGTTTGCAAAGAACCACTAGCCTCCAGCACCTCTCGAAAACTGCTGGGTTTGCTCAAAATGATAGCCAAACTACAGGCATCCTGCTGGCTCCTGGCTCAAGCAGGAGCTGCAGCTTCTTTGCCAGGATGTTTCCCATATCACAGGGGTTTCCCACATTAATGTACCTACAAGTCAGTGGCTGCAGGGGTGGCTGCAGGAGCTCCTACTGCACCAAGCCACATCTGAATCAGAATCCCACCTATGCCCTCTGCTTTTACACTTCTTATGGCCTCCCCAGAAAAGTTTCCTATCCCTTTTCCCTGACATCCAGAGCAGTTTTAGGAAAAGACCAAGCAGGCCTGAAGGTCTGAGATAAAGACTCAACTCAAGAGGTCAACAGGGCTCTGACCTCCTCCAGGAGTGGGAACCTAGACCCACCCCAGGACTTTGGTGGTTGTCCTGCAGCACCCACCACCTACCTCTGCCTCGGCCATCCTACTCACAATGCGACCATTGGCAGCACATCAGCCCCATCTCTGAGGGTGAAAGGACCATACACCCCAGGAATTTCCTTAGAGTCCTCCCCTTTAGTGCCAGTACACCTGTAAATGTCCCTTCCTCCCAGTATGGTTTCCCCATTGGAGCTCCCATTTCCAGCCCATCCCACCCTGCTTATCTGTCCCAGTGCCACCCTCACACCCACATCTCACCCTCTCAGCTACCCACTGTCAGAAGAAACTACTGATGGAGAGATTAACCAAAGACAAAGATCCAGATGACATCTTGCTCCCATTCAAAACAAAACAGAGTGCAGGAGCAGAGGGCTTTTTCCTTGACTAACTGGGATCACATATTCAGCCTTTGTACCATTTGCAACCAGTCTTATCTCTTTGCTTTTCCCACGATACCCCTGCAATAACATCTGGAAACAGGTCGTTTTCTGCAACAGCAAAGTCAGACTGTGAATAGAGAAAGGTGAAGTCTCTCCAGTGCACACATCCTCCCCTGGCTTCAGTATAGCATGTAGCTCTTGCTAACAATGAGCCTTTGCTTGTCACAAACTTTGGTAGGACCAAAACTGGGGTTGCATTTACTCATACTTCCTAGGATTTCTCTTTAGTTTGTCCATAATTTCATGTAGGCATTAAGCTTGCTTTGCTATATATATCTCAAGTAGGAATCCGTTCAACCAGAATTCCCTTAATAAAGGTTAAGAGATTTGCAGTGAAGAAATGTCAAAATACAGTAGCTTATAATTGCCCTCAAATATGTAGTTTTATATATTTACTTCATGGAGAGGAACCTCGGCATCTATTTAATTAAAGAAATGGAGCCTGCAGGAGGTCTTGGAATGGAGCTCATTGTATTTTGGTTTGGGGTGAATTTCACAATCTACTCTATGGTTTTATTAATCTCCCCAAGCATGAACAAACTCCAGCTATTTCTGTAGAAAATGGGAAAGAAATGAAACTTAGAAGCCTTTGGGAGGGGTTTTAAACATAGCAGGAGAAAATATAGTATTTAGTGTCAGAATCTAGACAATTATTACAGAATAAATGCCTACATGCAAGAGAAAAAAACTTTGAACCATGACTGCTAATTGATACTTCAACAAAGGAGATATTTTTATGAAATAGAAAATCTGAAACATATTTTTAGTACTTTTTCCAATTAACCAACGATAAAGGTTACAATCGGCACCAGGAAAGCCTACAATATGATTCCTATTGACATCATATTTTCTGATTAAAGCTAGAAAGGTTAACCTGAAGACCTGCAGAACAGGAACCCAAGAAGTGAAGCTCTGGTGAGCTTCCTAACACCAGCTACTGGATTCAGGGAAGAGTGCAGCAGTACATCACTTAAAAGGTTCGTTGGTAGATGATATGCAGTCATAGCTCGGCACTGCAGAAAATGGTGCCACACCAATGGGAAGGTGACAAGACCTGTGGACCACCTTTGGCAAGAGGTGAAAAACCTGATTTTGTGATGCATATAGAAATGGGAAATACACACATGCGATGCTACATGTGCCAGGACTGGGGATATCAACATGTGGGGAGTGCCACTGTCAACTTTGCATGTGAAGATGTGTCACATCATCAGTAAAAATTACTCTCCCTCCTTCTGAAGGGAGAGAGTTTTAAGATCTCTGTGGGGCCAGGAAGGGATGGGCCTGGGGTATTTATGGGGGAATCTGTGGCAGGAGCATGCTGCTATAATTTCTGAATTGGCTAAAGGAAAAGGGGAACTCTGTCCTGAAACAAAGACTAACACTTTCCTCCTCTTCCTCCGTCTTCTTCCTGAGACACCAGGGCTAGAGGAAGAGTGACCAGAGTGATGAAAACAGTGAAATAAAATGTTACAAAATGTGATTGATTCTATTTATCAAGCAGGCTCTGATGTCGGAGAGTTGCAGTTCTAAAAACCAAGCCAAGCCCGTTATTTTTCACTGTTTTACTCCTCCTCGCTTCTACTTTTTATCATAGGAAAGATAGTGGAGGTTAAAATGTGTGGGAATGGGGGTATTCTCCACTGAGGTAAATATAATTTAAGTGTTAAGAAGGGAGAATATAAATTTCCATGGCAAAGCAAAAAATTTGAGAAACATCCCATACAAAACCAACTTGTTCATTAAGAAGAAAAAAAAACTTAAAGAAATATATTTATCTTTCCCTGGCTGGTAACTGAAAAACTTTTTGATCTATGAAACCAGAGTCATGCAGCAGTAGGAATACAAGCATTCTATCTCACCAGCTCTCTTCAAGTCCCATATACATGACAGAAAGTATGAAGTAGGCTGAGTTTAACAGCACAAAGACCTTAAGCATATAATTTTAGCCAAAGGGAGCTCCTTACAGAAGATCTGGGACAAAGAGCTCTGTGTCATAGGATACAAGGCTTGATTAATAGTGTGCATGCTTCAGCCAGAAGTACTGTTTTCCTCACTGTTCAACATACTCACAGTTGAGGTAAAAGATTTCACACCAAAAGAGGAAAATCACGCTGTTGTAATACCTAACTTCCATCTACCCCAATGCATACTGGAATCCTCAGCCATGGGTTAGAGACACAGGCATCCCAGGATGCCAGGTCTGGCAGAGGGCAGAGAGTAAATCTGATACTATGGGATTAGAGAAGCTGGAGAGGAGGAGAAGAAGGAGCTGCCCAAGCTGATGAATAAGAAATGTCTACAAGAGGCCTTGTGGTGTGAAGTATTTAGTGGTGAGGCAACTAAACAGAAGCAGTTACACAGATACCACTGGGAGAGGAGGTGACATCTATCTTCCTTGGGAATCCTGGTTGTAAATCCTCTCCTGGAGATAAGAAAAATACTAAAAAAAACCCCAAAACCTAACAGGCACTTCCCCCATATTTTTCCCTTAGCCACATAAGAGGCAGAAAATTTGCTTTCAAGTCTTCCTCCCTTTTCCTCGCCCACACACCTGATTAGAAAGCAGAGATTCGAAACTTAGTCTCCCATTGAGGAGAGTGGCCTCACCACCACCCTCTCAGGTATTTGGGAACAGGACTTAATATTGTCTCTGCTGAATCTGATCTACTTTGCTGCAACTAATTAAATACCTGCATTCAATTATAAACCAAATTTCACTCTTCCACCTTTCTCTGTGAGGCCAAAGGATGAAGATGTTTCCCCAGGATGTGAGACTCAAGTTTAAATCACTGAGGAGATGGGCTCAGATGGCTATGAGTTTTGAAAGGACTGGTTCCCAGAAGACCTTAAGGCATTTCCCACTCCACTAAGCACACTCACAGCATGCCAGGACGTGATCCCATGTGCTTTCCTGCACCACTTTAGTATCAGCTATACATGGAGCATCCTTCTCAGGTGCTCATACCCCTAGTTCTTAAAATCTCTGGGGATACTGACTCTGTGACCTCAGCAAGCAATCCTCTCCAGTGCTCTCCTTGGGGTAGCTTTGAGCAAGGCGATCTCAGTGACACCTGAACACTGGGCATAAATACCCTTTGTATTGTAACTCCTGCATCAATCCAAGATACCCCATTTTCAGAGATGGCTTTTACCTATTGATACTCTCAGTGGATGTGTGATGTGTCACATACCTGCCCAGGAAATCTAGCTGGAGCGTTGCTGCTCTTCCTGGACCACTGCAATAGTGAGGGTGCTTCTGCTTGTTGCTCCACAATAAGTAACAGAGCTGGAGAAATATTTTGCCAAGGATAGGAAAGACTGACTGTTCCTCCACCTACCTTCAGTAGCGAGGGGAAGTATTAAGAGTCCTCTTAAAGAGGAGAAAATGCATGGACATGAAAATAGGGTGGGAGGATGAAACCTGTCTGCATCAGGCATCCTCCTCCCTCCAGTACTACAGATGCCCTATCAAGAGGAAAAGGTTACGTAATGAAAGAAGCCTGCCTACAAAGCCTGCTGCTGCAAGAGTTTGCCAAGAAAAGAGACTCAAGAGAGAGTGCCTTACAACAGCCTTAAAGCAAAACATTGCAAGCCAGAACCTCAAAGCAGGATTGCTGACCAATAACCTAGAAGGGATTAAAATGCTAGAAAGACCACTGAATCAATCAAAAAAGCACGTAACAGGGCATCTCTGGAGATTCTCACTCATTAATGTTACTGCTATTGCAAATAATAACACTGTTTATTTTCAGTTACTGGAGAGTGTGAAGGCATGAGTGACTGGAGCTGGTTGCATTTGAAATTCAACAAGCAAGGAGAGAATTTTAATCTAACAGTATAATGGACAAATTGTCACAACGAACTTCTCCAGTGTTCGGTACCATCTCCTCAGACCCAATACTATGTGACTCCTGAGCGGTATGACCATGACTCGTGTAATAAATATGATTGATATGACCAATGAACAAAGAGAAATAGTGTTGCTGCCCACTGCCTCCATGTTGTCCAGGTAGTTTTGTCTTGCTCTCTTTTTGTTTCAGTTCTGTTATTCTTGCAGCCAGGACCTGGACATGCATTGGCCTGAAGGAAGGAAAATGGAGGTGTTTAAATACTTAGCTGCCCGGTGAACCATGAAATAAAATACTCAGTCCTGTTTTGATTCAAATTTTGTTTAACAATTTTAGATTGCCAGAGACAGATGCCAGTAAGACTATTACTGTTCCCAAAAGTGAACAACTTGTGATACTTCACTGGTACTTCTGGAACTGTTCATTGTTTGTACATACATGTATTAAGTATACATTGTTCTCTTCCCTTGAGCATTGTGATTCACACGCTGATGATATCAACAGATCCCCAGCGAGATGAAGGCCCACGTGGGTTTGGGGGCACCGGTGCACTTGCTCTGTCTGTCTGAAAGAAAAGCTAGGAGCTAGAAAGCCCCGTGCCCCCTTTTTATGAACAGAGAGCTGAGGAACAAGCAAACAGACTTACTTAAGATGCCACAGGCAATCTACGGTGAGGCTGGGAACCGAATCCAAATTTCCTGAATCCTATCCAGTGTCTTAACCTCAAAAGCATCCTTTCTCACTAATCAGGTATATCAGACGAGTCATCAGACACCTATATGTATATCTGTTTACCCTCAGATTTGTATACCTCTGTGGTCCCAAAAACTAGTTTGTTCTCTCCTGCCTCGCCCACAGGGGTTTGATAAGGTGGTAAAACCAGCTTAAAGACTTCCTTTGTTCTGATGACAAGCGCTGCAAACAGCAACTCTGCCCAAGCCTCTGACCTTGGTCATGAGGTCCTGAGAGATAGAACAGCTGTTGATGGACTAAATCCACATGGAAACTTCCTCCCGGTTTCCGACATTAGGTGCCTGTTGGAGTATTGTTAGTTGGACGTGTTGTCCTAATGAAGGCAGTGTAGGCAAACTGCAGAAAGAGGCTCAGCAACCGTTCTCCAAAACCACATTACCTGTAGGCAGAAGGAAGGAAGTACATGGTCTGCTAGATCGAAAGTGCACAGGTCTCAAAGGGAAGCCAAACAGTCTGGAAGCTGACAGAAATCACTGCCAAAGTCAGCAGCTGAGAATCCTGTTACCTTACCCTCAGTAAAGCCTACCAGATTAGAGAAGCACAGACTTGAGCCATATGAAAACTCCAGGTGAATTCATCAGCCATGACTCCAGAAGATCTGTCTTTCTACTTCCTTTGCAAGCAGGTGCTGCAGACCTTGTCTCTAGGCGCGATCGAAGTCTGCTGTGTTGAAAAGAAAGTTGACAGATGTAGCAATAGGCATGACAGGAGCATATGAAACTCCTTAAGCTAATCATTAAAGCCCGGGATCAAGAAAGCAAGTGCTTACATGTGCCTCTGACAGCCTTGTCAAGCCAAGAGAAAAAGAGGAGATGGGGGATGAACTCCTTAAAAAGTAACAGCTGAAAAGTGAGGCTAGTGTGATAAGATGGCAATTCCCAAAAAAGGTGATTCAGGCAGTAATATATGCTGGTATTTGTTAAAAACATGAAAAGTGCATAAGGAAAATGTTGTGAAACTGGCGAACCTTATGGAATTTAAGAAAAAACCAACAGTTTAGAGAGTTTAGCCTATTATCACCGGAAAAACATTTTTACTGTGACAGGAAAAGTAAACAGGGGATAAAGTTTCAGGACCATTGTAGCTGGTGGCAAAACTTCTATAGATCTCAGTGGCATGAAGACTTCAACCCAAGAGCCTTGTCATAGGAAAAGGAAACACCACTTTTTTGACCAACTGAAAGTTTTGAGTGGGGAGAGCCCAAGCTTTTCATATTTTCCACTGTTCCCACTGCCCATGGATTTTTCTAAGCTCCCCATAACACCAGCATCATTCCCAAAGACTAGTACAGCACGTGGGCACGTCTGCGCTGCACATTATAGTGCTAAGTGAGTTAGCTCTGAAAGAACTAGCTTGAGGACGAGAAGCAATCCAGACTTATTAGCATGGTGCTCTACCCATGCTAATTTATTGTGCTAATGTAGCTATACTACTTCTAGGTATCCCTGAACAACACAGTGTTGTGAGATCCGGATCTGCCAAGAACACAGATGTGTCAGTAGGTTGAATGAGGAAGGTCTGAGAGGAACAGGTTGGTTGGTAATGTGAGGTACACCGAAGGAGGCTATTACTTTGTGCTGCTTTAATGCCTTCTAATTTTTTTAATTAAAGCTCGGTTACAATATCCCGTAGGGAAAAATCCCTTGCTGGAAAAAAGAGTAGGCCAAAAAACCTCACAAGCTCTTTTCTGGCATTAACGTCTGTTACTCTAAGCAGCAGTCCAGCCCAAACTTGCAGGAGAATAAAGCTACCACACTCCTACCACAAAGACTGTTCTTTGCCAGTAATTGCTGTTTTTCCATATACAAGGATCAGATCATCTACTTTCATTCAAAATGACTTCTTTTAGATTAAGGGAAAACAGCAGCGAGAAGGGGGGTTGGGGAATTAAAATAAAATGCAAGGTCTCCAAGAGAGATCAGCGTGCGTTTGCTTCCGCGACAGGCTGGAGCAGGCAAGAGGAAAATGGCTGCTGCCTCTGCAAACACACAGAATTTCTTTGAAATTCCACGTGTTGCTGGCAGGCTTAAATGCTTCCTTTATTACATTGGCCTTTCAGGGCTCCCAGTCATTTGGCTGCGCTGATATCAGGCCTCACAAATGGCTGAAGTCCAGTGAGGTAGTGATTGGATGTGTCTTTGTACTTGGGATCAAGACAGTCATCCAGCTACATAAAGGTTTGGCTCCAGAAGACTGGCAATGTTGTCTCCATGAGCACCCTCTGACACGGTTAGCTCTGAACTGCCCCACCTGCCCATGTCCAGGCACTACTTCATGTTGCACACTGAGAGAGTAAATCACGTGAGGAAGAAAACAAACATCTTGTTAATTCGGTGTTTTTACCTTCTTGGTGGTGGTCTGCAGCCAGATCCCATTGGTGCTACCATACAACTAAAACCAACAAACCAGAGAAATAATGCAATTATGTTAGAACCTTTGCTGGAGTTCATCTGGGGCTGAGCTGGTGGGTCAGGGCTGCCGGCAGCTGCCTGCCCGCCCCGCCGGAGGGGAATGGCAGCACTGTGAGCAAGCGATTGATCTGCTGGGCTCCACATGAGAGCGACAACCTGATTTATGGTAATGCAGCTGCATTAGGTAAGGGAGTGGTGGCCTTTTCCTTTCAGTGTAGGTGTGGTCATCCCTTAATTATCCCTGAGATGGTGGAAACCATTAAAACCTCAGGAAACTCTTGTGTCTGTGAGTGTGAGAGTAAGAGTATAAGTGTTAGGCAACTAAAATTACCTGCTAAGAATTAATTTTACTTTCTCTGAGGCTCTGCTTTTGTTTCCACCCCACACGCACATATGCTCCGGCACGCACAGACAAATACATGCACGCAAATACTAAACAAATCAGTTCACCTTGAGAGCATTATTGACTATTCGATATGGTCGGATTGCTTAAGTTAAAAACTCTCCAAAGAAAAGAGTTTGCAGATTTCTGTCAGCCAGAGATCTATTACTCATGCTCAACCATCTGGTATTTAATGAGAATATGACAAGCTGATTGTTATTTTTTTTTCACATGGCAAATTGAAAAATGCGACTTTTTGATCTGTATTTTAATTACACCCCCTCTGATCTCTCTCCCTTGCACTTTCTTAGCAATATGAATTTGGAGAGTAAACACACTCTGACTTTCCCTATTAGCCCTGCCTCTCAGATGGCTAAAAAAAATTTCATTTCTTTACATTTCTCTGATTCACCTGCAATCTGTGGAGGTTTAAAAAAACCCTCTTTTCCTCCCAGCTGAAGATCTGGGGAAAGGCTTCCAATGAGAGGTGAGACTGCTTGGCTCTGCAACCACCCTCCATCCAGTGCAGCTCCCCGGCTCTCTGCTTTTTCCCAGGTCATTGCAGCTCTGAAAGGGGAATTATTTCCTGTTACATTTCAAGTTACAGGCATTGCTATGATTGAATAGGCTTAGGGTTTTGCTTGAATGCTTGAAACATAATTTAAAACAAAACAAAACGAAACAAAACACTTTTGCCACAAAAAGAGGGGAAGGTGTTACAAGCTCCAGAAATCAGGATTTTTGTCAGACTGACCCCGCTCAGTTCATGACAGGTTGCTGCCTGCTTGATCATGCCTCATGCCTATAGCTGCAGCTAAATCAGACTATATATGAAAGCATGACTTTAAAGGGACCGGACCCAATCACATGACACATTTTTGTCCAAGTTCCACTATCATGTGACAATCTACAGTAGATTTATGAAATTAAGCACAGATGGCTACTTTGTTTTTGTTCTTTGAACTGACAGCTGCTGGTGTAAAAATAAATTAAATTAAATTTCATATAAGTCAGACTTTGAATTTTTTTTTTTTTTGTTAAATAATCTTTAAGGTCCCCCCCCCGCACACACACGTACACATTTTAATGTTTTACTGGTTCTTGCCTCTCACCCCATGCTCCTCTCACACCCCCAGGAGCCTTCCCCAGCCATCCTGGCAGTGACCTCCCTCCTCATCTGGGCACACATCTCCCAAGGGACACCAGACAACCAGCCCCCCTCCCCAAACAAATATCAGGTGATGGGGACAACCTGTGCCAAGCCTGGCCAGTGGATATAGTTGAAGCAGGGCCATTTAAAGTCACTCTCCATCAGGAAACCCAGATAAAGGAAGGGAAAACCCCATGAATTCTCCACCCTGCAAGCCTGCAGGAGAGTATTCCTAAGCCCTTAGGAACTGTCAGTTCTGAAAGGATGCATCTGCCAACAAAAGTGGGAGGATTGTTATTAACTGAGCCGCTAATAATCCAATATATAGGGAAAAATGAAGGAAGTAACTTCTAGGTAAGGAAAGTAATGGCAGGTGCATAAAAGAGAATGAGCTGACTTTTTAAGAAAACAATGTTTCAGGATTAGCCAAAGGGTTCTCCTGTATTCTCAAATCTCCATGGAACACTTTAAAGTCTTCTGTGTTTGTATCACTTAAAGTGCTGCTATTTTAGGTCAGTGTAAATAAGTCATGTGTGCCATCAGCCTTGTACAAGTGCTTTCTGCTGCTTAATAATACATGTGCTTGTCCATTATAGGGGCTACACGGGTATGTGTTGGGATCTAGAGGCAGTCATGCAAAGATCCTGTCTTTGGCATGGCTGCTTAATGCTTTGAGTGAGGGCATGGGGTATACACTTGTGATGACCTAAAGCAGGGCAGAGGCTAAACCTAGCTCTGATCACAGCACCCAATAAATAATTCATAAGAAACCATACCATAGTGTCACTGCTTTATCCCTCAGATATGCCAACAATCCAGCACTATTACCTTTAATTTTATTTACACACAGATATGAGGGTTTGAGGCAGCAGAGGGTTAAATGACCACATCAGAATTCCGGTATTTCAATTGCATTTCAGCAGTTTGCTGGGATTTGGTGGATTTTTGGGAATTACAATGTCCCACATTACCTCACAGAGGTGCTTGGCAGAAATGATGCTGTTCAGATGCAGCATCCTACAGGACACAGCAAACAGAGCATCTCAGACCTGATGTTCCCTTTGAATACACATAGATGCTGAGCTCCAGTTTCAGCTGTGATTTGGGCATCCACCAGACTCCCACCTCAGTGAAAGCTATTCAGATGATTTGCCTCAAGTGGGAGCAGGACATTCTGAAGCTGAGATCCCCACTGACCCAATATTCACAGCTCCTGTATTATATTCACTCCCTTTTGTATCCCCTCTCTCTCTGGGTCTCCTTTTCCATTTATATAATGGTTTTGTCAGTATGGGGACTCTCATTATCTGCTTACCCAGAAATTAGCACAGCAGTGTCCTGTTCTCCCTTGCCCTCTAGGCAGGACAGCAGCAAACACAATTAGTTTCACTAAAGGTCTAAATTGCACAATGGTGTCATGCAATAGTCTGAATACAGGTCAGAGAGCATGAACTTTCTAGATATCAATCATTTGATCATTTTGCAAAGTTACAGTGAAATATAGAAGTGATGGTGAAAAACTAGTCCTGTCCAGGTTGCATAATTACTGAGTGAGTTCTGAAAAAGCCCTCAGGTGTTGGGAACCGTGAAGCCCTGTTAGGAAGCCACTATGCCACGTTTTCTTCAATCCATCTGCATGCTGCTACATCTGATCAGGTAGCCATCACTGTGAAACAGATGTGAGCTCTCATGTTCTGAGACAGTTGCTTTACCTTGGAGTTTCTGGGGAGAAAATGGTTGAAGTGTGCATTTTTCTTGCTGGGCATCTGCAAGAGTTAATCAGCAGATATTTGTAAAGGATTTTGCCTTGTGCTCCTGTGATTTCACTCCATGAGAAGTCAATTCAGATTTGCCGTTCCTTCAACAAAAGGAAAATTCAACCAATAAAAGAGCAAACTCTCATACTGGAAAAGCCAAATATCTGAGTATGATTTGCTGGGAGGGAGATGCCAAAATACCTTTACAAGGCTGCACTTCAGTACCAGTATCAAGTTTGCGAGGTGCAAACACTGTGCTTCTGAGAAAAAGATGAAGGTTTTGCTAGCAAAAGGCTTGCCCAATCACACCTCAACAGACCTCCGCAGGCTACTGAAACTGAGCACAATGTCTGTGAAATTAGTAGTTGAAGAGTAATTTGGTAACAGAAAATGCTGAAAAGAAAAAAATAAATTTAGTTTAAAATGGTACTTTTCTTTCCCTTTCAAATGTTACAGATCTGATTTCTTTGACAGAAAAATAAGTATGTGCGTGTGTCTATATGGTGAGTTTTAAGGGGAGGTTTAGAAACAAGATTTTTAATAGAAAACAAAGGCACTTCGGCTAATAAGCATGCATTAATGTTGAGAAAGCCCTGCAATAGTGTTTCTTGTGCATATGTGGGAGTGAGGGATTGTAAGAACAAGTGGTGGCTGGTTGCCTGGGTTTATCAAAGCCCAGTAGGGCAGGATCACTTCTTTGTCTTTGCTGTGCTCAGAGTCATCAATCCCTCCTGTTCCTTCCGGAGCTGTGAAAATGTCAAGAGACAAACTCCTCCTCCTCTAACAGAACCCAAGTGCAGTGAGAGCCCCAGATCCAGGCAAACACCCATTGCACTGCGTGGCTCAGGGGACTTGGGGGAGCCCAGATGGCTGGGTCCCCCCGGCTCTGCAGGGCAGAGGGGATGAGCAGAGCTCCTGCTGATGGGACCCACAGCCCGGCAGCTGTGTTCCCTCCAGGGCTGGGCTCCCTCCAGGGCTTCCAGCCTTCTGCAAAGCAAATAGGGGCAGGCCTGGCCTGGGTGCCATGGGAAGAACAGGGACTCTGTGTTACCCCTGAGCAGGGGCTGGCCGCATTTCCATGCCCTGACAAGGCAGTGCTGGAGGCACTTTGTTTCATGGTTGAGCTTGCACCTGAAACCACAGCTCCCAAATAGCCTCCAGGCTGGAGCGCACCCTGCTCCTCAGGGTTCCTGCCCCTTGTTGCCCTTCCCACCGCCTCATCCACTCAGTCACAGACCCCAGTCTCCCCCTTTTTAACAAGGCAACCCCCAACCTGCCTACCCTACCTCCCCAACCCCCAGACAAAGTCCTGCTGGGGGAACAGGCTGCTGAAATCTGGCTCCCTCGGACTGCTCCATGACCAGGGAGCCCCTGGGGGTTACGAGCCACCTCAAACAGAGCAGGAGGGACATGGGCCTTGCTGCCCACTGGGACCAGCACCCTGTGGAGATTGGTAGGTGACTGCAGTGGTCTGTCTGCAGAAAGGCACGGTCGGTTAGATGCTGTGGTCAGAGGCAAACAGGGCAGACGGAGAGGAACGCAGACAGGGGAGCAGGGATGGCTGGAGGGGCGGCAAGGCAGCAGGAGGGTGGCCTAGGGCAGGAGGGGAGAGGAAAGGCTGGAGGACAGGGAAGAGGGTGGAGGGGGTGATGAGATGCTGGATGATGTTGGAGATATAATCTAAAGTAGAGCTGTCCAGAGCCTCCAGGCTGGGAACCAGGTGACTGAACATGATCTGAGGGAAGCAGATGCCTTCACAGCACCTGGAGCGCAGCCCCCACCCAGAGGTAACAGCACTCATTAGCTCGCTGCCAAAGCGCGCTCAATCAATGCAGCCCACATGTGAAAGGCTGAACACCAAAGGAAGAACTTCACACAAACACTGCTCCATGCAGTAGAGCCGACAAGCTGGAATCAGAGACTCTCTTCTTCCTTACCTGGTGCGATGCTGGGACAGCATGGGGCGGGGGGTTATGCTGCTGGTTTCCCCAGCAGGACCAGAGGCCTGAGCTGGTGGCTGGGGGCCGCTGGTCCCTTGCCATGGTATGAATGAGCGATGGTTTGCAAAGGCACCTTGCAGCTCCATGGCCTTCTTCCCGCATTCAGGTAGAGGCTGTGGGCAGAACAGCGTTTTCCCAAGCGTGCTCAGCCTGGGAATCAAATATTTCCCTGTCCTCCATAATTTTTTTTGCAAAACAATTCTACCAAAAACATCTAACCCAGGCAGTAATTTCATGAGGAACTAGCCAAAGACGAGAATCTGAACCAGGTAAAACTCCAGGTCAGTAGCATACATTTAAGCACGGGATTTGTCCCAGCTTGATAGTGTTATTGTTCTTGTAATTAAAAGTCTCTTTTCTTCTGATGGCAAAGATAACCTTCAAATTGTGCCGACCATAATCCAGATCAGTCTCATATACTTAAGCTTGCATATATTCTGGAACAACAAGTATCTCTGAGAAATATATACCTTCCTATTGCTGTCAACAAAGCATCATTGCTAGTGGCAACAATTCACTGTTGGAGCATTCAGCTCACGGCTTTTCTTTGCTGCTGCTGGACATCACGGCAGACACTGCTAGTATCCTTCTCCATCAGGAAAATGGTGGCTTTGCCAGGAGAGCTCATGACCTTCAAATATTCTAGATCATATGAGAGTCCCCCTTCACTGTAAATTTTACCTCTTAAAATTTCAAAATCCGACATTATCTCCTACTTCACCTACATTGCCCAGATCCCCTCCACCCCATCCAAAGCAACCAACAGTGCACAGCACCTCCCTCTTTGTCACTACAAGTACTGACAGCATACAGCTTAGGAAGAAACAGGATATTTACAAAGTCAAATATGAAGTTTCTACAATGGCAAGTGAGGAACCAGGTGGGTTAAATAAATCTCTTGAGGTGTGTCCCACACTAAAGGATGAGGCCATGTCACACTTCCTTCCCAAGGGATACTGTTAGACACTGCATCTGCTGTGCTCAACACAGCACATCAGTGCACAGAAAAAAAGCTGTAGCACCATATTGCCTTCAGCATTTCCAGGAAGAGCAGACAGGCAGCCACTCTGAGGGGCAAGTCAATAACTGCTTGACTGCACAAGCAGAGATAGGGGAGATAAACTTGGTGGGAGGCTCAACAACAGCCAGGAGTGGCTCACATCCCTTCCCTCTGCCCCTGTATATGCTCTTGGCTGCCTCTGTCAGCCCTTGTTTCCTCCTCTTGTGCCAACCACCTCCAAGCAGTCAGGGGAATAGGTCAACCCAGTTTCCTGGAATAGACATGTACTTCTTCTGCACCATGACTATCTGCTGCCGCCTTTGGGAGTTGTTATCCTCCCTGCACAGGAAAAATACAGTGATGGGAAGAGGCTTACATCCCACACAGGTTTAGGAAAGAGCTATCTTCTAGTTCAGGGGAGCAGAGTGTGAGCCCCACTGTCTCCAACGGCCACTCAAGAAAGCAAAACCTATAACACTATCACAAATTTCATTGCCTTCAACAGCTACTGATAAGCCATTAAAAGCCACATCAAATAAATCAAACTAAAATATAGCCCTAGATTGGCTCATGGCTTTAATACACATTAAGAATTTACGCCTGCCAGCCCAAAGTTCGTAGTAAGAGATGTTTCTTTGTGACCTGGGATTAGGTATGTAAATAGTGAATTAGCAAAATGTTCAGATGACACAGAATTTTTTAGGTTACTCAAGACTATGGGGAGTTGTGACGTGTTCCAGAAAGACTTGACTAGACAGCATGATGGAAGTTGAAATTCAGTGTAGACATGTGCAAGCTAATGCACATTGCAGGAAATAATTTAAGCTTTCATACATGCCAAGGGACTGTGAATTAGTGATGAGAAGCATTATGGTGGACACACAATGCCTTCAGTGAAGCTGGCTGCTAAAATTATAGCCTAGGTCAGAAAACAAATAAAGGAAAATTTAGCTATCTAAAGATGAGTGGGCTGGTACTTACTTTGGAGAAACCTTCTGGGTCAGGCTGGAACCTAACTTAAAGCTACCAGGAAATAAGGCAGCTCTGGAATAAATTCTCTTTGTCTCAGCCAGTTCTTCCAGGGCTCGTTTTACACAGCGAGAAGGTCAGAATTAGTTGCCAAACCTTGTAAAACATCTGGACCTCACTGAATTCTTTATCTATCTATGAAGTCCTTGAAAAGTGATAGATATCCTGACAAAGGCTCAAACTTGACAATTAAATTCCCATGAGCTGGAATTAGAAAAGGTGTCCTGCTTACATGAATAGATTGCATAAATTGTATTTGGAAATAATTTCAACAAGATGGGTTGCCTGGGTTTTGCTGTCAATGAGCTAAATGCTCCTTTAACATAAGGCACTATTGCAGTATCACCAAAAACAAATCCCCCTTACAGTGTGGAGTGGGAAATACAAGACTTTTTTTTTTTTCCTTTAAGACAAGGGGCATTAAACAATGGCTGGGAATGAAAGCCCCGTAAATTAATTTGTATTATAATTTCTGTAATGCCTTTTTATATAAATGGAAGTTATGTACATAATTTATGGAGGGTGGTATATGCGAATTGGAGTCTTAAACCCCCTCATACACACTCGCTCAAGTGTGATGTGTAGAACACTAACACTCTTAGACAGGGTGCAGATTGCAATAGTAAAAATAATATAACTAATACTGTGCATTACAATAATAAATGCAGGAATTAGAGGTTTTTACCTCTCTGTAAATAAATTATGCATATGTAGTTTTAAATTAACCAAATTAAATGACTAAAGACACTCCATTCCTTCATAAACTTGTCTCAGGAGTGAGGAATGCAGCTTACAAACAGAGGTCTCTGGTTCCTCTGAGCCTTGCTGTTTCATTTGAAGCAATCTTAGATGCACTTGCCTTTCCTCCCAGATTTGCAAGGATAGAAGGAGTTTTATTTTCCCTTCAGCTAGTTATTTTCGGATAAATGCAAGTGTTGAGATTAGAAGCACCACTTTTGTTGGCATGCCTTTGATGGGGTGTTGCTGGTTCTGGAGGAGCACCACATGGCTTCTCAGAAGTCAGCCTGCCCACAACCACTGGTTCCAATATTTCTGCCTCTGGATTTATCCAAAGGAGTCAAATAGGTGCAGCTCTTCAGGACTGGGCTGGCAGAGTAAGTGGATGACATCCTGAAATGCAGGTCCATAGCACCTTCTCTGTACAATTTACCATTTTGGTATTTTGTCAGCAGTGACATGGTAGGAAGAAATTATTCACTGTGAGGGTGATGAGACACTGGAACATGTTGCCGAGAGAAGTTGTGGATGCCCCCTCCCTGGAAGTGTTCAAGGCCAGGCTGGATGAGGCTTTGAGCAACCTACTCTAGTGAAAGGTATCTCTGCTCCTGGCAGGGGGGTTGGAACTAGATGATCCTAAAGGTCCCTTCCAGCCCAAACCAGTCTGTGATTCTATGATTTGTGGTGGGACATGGCAACATGGTACATGGTACCATGATTCACACCTGACTACATTGTTGCCCGTTTTAATGTGGGAGGGAGTGCAGGCCATAGCTCAACAGACTAATTTCTTATTCTCTTCATGAAATGGCACTGTAGCCTAAACTCACCAGTCACAAGGATAAGAAGCTGTAGAGATTTGAAGGGTGTTTCTTTCCCAGTACTACCAGTGCTCTCCTACCACCATAATACCAAACAGGGCTTGATTCTGCTACATCCCAGACACCAAATTAGCTTGGTTCTTCCTGGGAATCTCTAGATGGTAACCTACTCTTAAAGCACTTATCTCAAAATGCTGATCTTTTTATAGGTGGAGGAGCAGGTATAGAAAAACAGCACCTTTCTCAAGGTCACAGGGTAGGGCAGTGGAAGAGCAGGGACACTTGACTCTCAATGTGCATCCTCCTGGGCAGCATCACCTCCCCACACTGTGATCATTTCATCAGCTGAGCTACTGCAAAGTGTTGTTCAAACTTTGCTCAACAACCCCAAGAAACTTGGTTCCTAGACAACTCAAGTATTTACAGATGTTAAAACTTCCCAAAGCTGTATTGCCAGAAGGGACTACTGAAATCTGCACATTGAAAAAATAAATCAGGAAAATCCATATAATGTAGCTTTCCACTGGATTTTACACTTCTCTGCTAGGGAAGAGTACACAAGCTTGTCATGCTATGTAAAAACATGTATTTTAGTGCAACTCTCTCCACACAAATCAGCTCAAATGCTGATTCTTGAAGCAGTATGGAAGTGGAAGGAGTTTAAGTGAAGGCAGTGTGGGTACATCACAGTTCACAGAGATTGCTAATATTTCTTCTTTAATGGCACCTGTAACCAAAGAGTGCTGATATATGCTTTCATTCACTGCATTTTGACCGGGTTTTATCTTCTTGCTGTAAAAGTAGCCTCAGTCTTAACGATTTGCATGTGAGACAGCAATATCTCTTGAACCATTCCTGGTGTTTTAGAGAACTTCATTTTCAACAGAAGAAGAAACTGAGTCTTCACATCTACATCTACAGGGCTTCAAGAAGCAACTCCTAAGTACAGGCAGCAGCATCAATAAACATAACTGGTTTTAAACTGTAATTTGAGATTATGAAGGGGATTATAAATAAATATGAAAACCAGTAGCTTCAGGAAACCAGACCCACTAGTACAGAGGTTTCCATCTGTCCTTGGTACAGTAAGCGTGACATCCATATTGGGAATTAGGGTAGCTGTTCCAAGATAACTAAATACTAAGACTTCTGTGATTGAAAGACAAGGTAGTTACAATGGACACAAGTCAAAATTAAAAGAGTTATTTTGAACTTAAAAAAAAAAAAAGTATTTGTTACTTTGGTTTAAGCTTTGGAGGAAAGTAGGGAACAATTTTCATCTCAGAGTGCCAATAATGATTCTGCTTGATCCTAAGCAGACAAGGATCAAACTTCTTCCAATATGTTTTTTAAATGCTATACAAATCTGTCATTTAAATCTTTACTGCAAGCTTCTGAGTACAAATACAGCCTCATGGTAAAATGAAGATTATTATCTCATTTCATTCATAGCATGAACCAGGGGCTTTGGATATTAATAGGGCATATACACTGGAAAGAGTTGTAATCTTTAATTTAGAAATCTTCTTTTCCAGAGCTTTACACCTCTCAATAGCTGACTTGTCATTAGGATTTGGAACAGTGAAATGTATAAAACAATGACAGGCCATTAGGCTATGAGTTCTTTGGAATTTGTTTCTAGTGTGATGGGTCAGCAATCTGCCCGTGGCCTGCAGCATCAGTACAGTACAAATAATTATTATATTTTCCTTTCCCCAGCTGTTTGCAAAACTTACTAGTATGCATTTTCAATGTCACAATAAGCTGCTACAAGCTGACATCCACGTGTGCACACCAAAATGTGAATCACATGGCTGTAAAAACGAGAAAATACTTCACACTTTTAAATTGCCTTGGTTTTGTGTTTGAATTCTGTGTGTGAAGGACATATGAGAAGGACGAAGACTACAGCATCTGTGATGGCAGATACACAGCTGGGTGGCTGGAAGAAAACGAAGAATTTAGAAAAAAAATCTCAGTTCTCTGTCTGAGAAACAGAGGACATTACAAGCAAGGTTCAGGATGGAGAGAGGTGGCAGGCCTGGACCTCTTCCCCATGCATATGTTGTTTGATGATATCCTACTCAGATCAGACCCCGCTCTTTACTTGAACGACTTCAGATCACTCATGGCCATGCCCTTTTCTGCAGGTGAGCTTCAATGCAGCAACTCAGGCAATAACACACGGGCTGTCTACAGGAGTTAGAGGAACTAAATGTGAATGTGTACGGGCTGAGTTTAACCCTCACCTTCAGTGGGAGGTGAGCAGCATCTAATCCCACTTTTTGTGTCACTTCACAGTGTGTTAGGAAGCATTGGAAACTGATAGCTGAGGGAAGGTGGACAATAATCCAGGCCAAGCTACTTTCAGCAAATACATACAAGAAAATATTTGTTTAAAATTAATCTAAATATTCTATAACATTGATAGAAAATAGAGAATTTGAAGACTTTACTCACTCATCAGAGCTTTCCCACTCTTCTTTGGTCCCTACCAATTTCGCACTCCCCAGGGAGTGCTTCTGCAGTGCAACTTCAGTCCTCAATTCCAGAAGCCGCTTTAGGTGAGCAGCATCTACTGCCCTTCCAGACGTTCCCAGCTGTTAAAATGAGATCTGACTTAGTCGTCCTCTGTCACCAAAGGCCTGTCACCCACCAGTCTTTCATATGAGGATGTTTAAAACCTGCATACACTTTCAGACTTGTAAGTCAATTTGAAGGTGCAATTCTTTGGGGGTCCAACTTGTGAAGGCTTGCACAGCCCCTGGTAGGAAACCATACAGCTCTGACACAGCTTCCGAACTGAGACTCAACTGGCTGAGCAGAGGCATTTCTTTCAGACCATTTCCAGGAGATGTCTGCCTCAAGAATTGCCTAGTGCAGACGATTCATGTTCTTCCTTACTGCTTGACAATACAAACTAACTGCTCAGCATGAACATATTTAACAAGAGCCATAAACATCCAATCTGTACTCTCCTCATCCACACTAAAAAGTGAAGGTACCTGGAGAGACAAGTTTTGATTCAACCCACTATTGGGAAAACTGAATTTGGAGCTGAACTTCACAAACTTTCCAAGCAGTTCTGTACTGTTGTTTTTCTAAAATTATGACTAAATATGAAAAGTGTGGAGTTTAGCAATCTCTGTTCCAAAAAAATGTACTGGAGAACATGTCCCTATTTTTATCTATGCAAGTAAAAATATTCCAGAAGAAATTAAACTTGACTATAGAGCTTCTTGTCAGAACATGGCATGCAGCACACAAACTTAGGAAAATTTTTAAAAATCTCATCATTTGACTTATAGAAATAACAAAATTAATCTGAAAAAAGAATTGAGGAAAACATAACAATTTCGGGCACAATAAGTGAAGATAATAATGGAGCTCATATGTTCCGGTCCTATTGCTAAAATGGAACATGAAACCTGAGAACTTTTCAGTGCATCTGAATTCAAAGCCAGATGTCTAAAAATCAGAATACAGGCTCCACCTGTGAACTGTGGAAACTGTATCATCAATAGCAGTGATTCAAACGATGAGCAAGGAACTCAGTGGGAGCTCCAAGAAGCACTAAGACAAAGAGGACTACTGAAACACTTTGATATTTGACCAGGAAAAATGGCAATTACCAACATAAATACCACCATAAACAACCTTGATGTTACAAGTATCAGCATATATTCCAGTGGAGAAATTTTTGAAGAGTGCTGAAGAATTAGAGAAACACAGAGAGGACACACCAAATGACTCTCAGGCTGGAGGAAACAGGGTACAATAGGATGCTTTCATTGCCTATCTCATCAAAAGAAGTCTATGAGGTCAACTTGATTATTCTATAGAAGTATATACACAGAGGGAAATTTCCAGGGACTAGAAAGAGAGCTTTTGCATCCAGCAAAACAAAGCAGTGCAAAATCTGCCATTAGGACCTGAAGCAATAGGAATTTTTTTTTTTTTTAAGTGAGAGTGATCAAACATTGGAATAAGCTGCCAAGAATAGCAATGGAACCACTATCTTTTCCTATCTTTTTATCAACATTGGTTGCCTTCGTCTTAGCCAGATGCACATTAAGGACCAGGTAACTGTATGAGACTGAGGAGCTCAAAGTCATAACCTAGCAGACCCTACCAGTCTCAAGGTATAAATCTACAGTGGGAGTGGTTAATCCTAGTGCATTCTGGAGAGGATAAAATAGCTTGTGCTTCAGGGCTTTCACCAATCTCTTTAAAGGATCAGGATAAGGATCTTGATGGAAGTGGTTTCCCAAATCTACAGGTTCCTGAGCTACTTGTCCTACATTTCCATTAAGCATCAGAAGTGTTGATCCTGCCTCCTTGTGTTTTATCTGTCTCTTTTGTGGTCTTTTTGGCTACATGGACCAGGCCTCTTCAGACACATCCCTAGATGATAGCAACTTGGTTGTGTCTGCCAGACTTCTCATTCCTACAAAATTATCCAAGATTCACAGAGTTCAGCTTGTTTCTATAGGTGTTCCTCTGCAGTCCAGGGTTAGCTAATGAACACCTCAATTACAGCATTCGTGAAAGGTGATTTACATTTTTTCATTAAAAATGTCACTGGAAGTCCAGTCTTCTCATGCTACAATATTTGAAGCCACTGCCAACAGCATGCACGGCTGATATTAATTAAAGTAGAAGATGACAGCACTTGGAAAATGAACACTCTTCTTTTCTCAGATAAATGACCTTTAACGAGTGCTTGTTCTTCAGTTAGACTAGGTCATTACTAGAGATTACCAAGCATTTTCAATAATACTGGAATCTCTGACTCATCTTCAGATTTAAATTTGAATGCCAAAAAGCAATGGAAACTCTTTTGCCTGTGGTACACCGCGTTGTCTACCATTGTTACTAGCATGACCTACCACAACAGACAGCTAGTAACCACCAAGTATCATTTTGCTCTGAGCAGCAGCAGAAAGGAGGTCGTGAGCTCCATTTTCTCCCTCACAAGTAGAGCCTTTCCTTTGCTGTGCAGAATCAGGCTTGGGAAGATGGAAGAAAACCACCCCCTGACACAGTTCCTTTTATCGTCAACACCCAGGTTATGGATATGGAAGAAACATAAGCTTGCACTCTATGTTATCACAGGTCACAGCCGTGTCCAAAATACAGACAGAGTAAACTTCAAATAGCTGCGCTGCTGCATCTAATCCCTGGGAAGTATCTTCTCTTCACCATGGCTTCACTCCAGGGCAGTGAAACTGCAGCTGCTTGTGATACATGGTTCTTCGTAGTTTCTTCTAGGGTGCTGTCCTCCTTACAACACTGGTGTTTCAGAGTGCTCTGCTGGAAGAAATCAATTTAGAGAGACTCTCTGTGCTCGCATCTCAGTTGCACACAAGATCTCATGGAACTGAGGACAAAGCCTCAAGCATGAAATGCACCATGCAGAAGAAAGGGCAGTCACTCTGTTCCAGTACTTCTGGACAAGATGGGGCAAAGGAAACAAAAATCTCCCACCCAACATCTTTGTTTAGAGAGGAGGGCTTCCCACCACACTTCACAGCTAGTGGGCTCTGTCAAATCTGCAACTTGCTCCTTTCTGTGTGAGATAATAAATAGAGGTTCTGGGTATACAGTGCTGAGAAATCATGCTGCACTTTAAGAAAGTCAGAACAGAGGGCCTGCTTAGGAAGCAGTTTGAAATTATTGAGAGCAGCACTTCACATTTCCATAGCAGAAGCCTTTATAGGCTGGAAGCCTCAAACCTTGATCACTTCCAACTGAACCACTTATAAAAAATGTGCACTGCTGGAATATTTTAAATAACTGTGTGCAACGTGTACTGACTGAACATTAGGGGCTTCAATTAAATAACAGTTCAGAACATAATGAACTGAAAAATTTCACACTCTAAAGTGTGATAAGTATGAGTGAAGGAAAGAGAATTAAGAAACAGTGCTCTGAACATGGCACCAGCCACTGCCTGATGAGATTCAGCCAGAAACACAACAGTACAGCTTGTGAATTAGTGTTTTTATCCAGACCTTTCAGAGGCCACGGGAAATGGTTAGGTCCTTTTTTTAAAAAGAGTAATGCCACTTGTGCTGAAATCAGGGATGCACCTACCCTGTGAGTTTAGCTCAGTCATGGCTGAAGTTAGTCAGTTCTGGATGCACATTTAGAGTCAGCTGTTCCCTGCTGTGGGCTAAACAGATAATCTGGAGCTCAGGTCTAAAGTTCTGGCCTGAGATTCAGCTAACACCAAGTCCTTCTGCAGTTTTTATTTTCACTAATGAAATCATCTTCTCCTATGACCCACCTGAACCAGACAGAAGTAGTACAACATCTGAAACTCTGCTTCCAGGTATGGAGAGTGACGCAACAAAGACTGTCCATGCTGCAGTTTGTGCGTCAACAAAGGGAGAAAGAGGGACAGCAAAGGCAGAGATCCTGCGCCTCAGCACAAGGTGCTTGCTCCACAATGCTGCAGCATGCTTCACAAAGGAAAAAACTGGCACTCAAAGTACCAACATACTGAGTTTCAGTAACCACTGGCTTCAAACAAGGGCTATTCTCCCTTTTTTCCTTTGCTGCTTCGTTAGCTTTGGAGGTAAATTCCTTTACAGACTGCTATGATCTCTAAAGTGCACTTATTTGGTCTGAAACAGAAAAAAATGAGATCTCATTCCAGTGAGTACTGTATTTATCCCTTTCTAGAGAGGGCACAGGTGTCTTCAGAGATCTCACAAATATGAAAGTTGTTAAAAAAAAACAAACAAAAAAACTTAATAAACAAGAAAATTGACACACTTGAGTTTTTTAGGCTTAACACTTCTGTGTGAGGTTACATTTTTAACTGATTCATTACTATTGCTCTATCATCTACTTTATTTCATCCCAGCCTTTTCAAGCACCTCAGTGGTACCTGCCCTATGCACATTCTCCTCTTTCATGTTGTTGACTGGTGAGGTCCTACAGCCAAATGCCAGCTGACCAAAGCAGCTGTACTCTCTAGGAGCCTGTGAAGGCTGAAGATGATGGACAGTTGTATCAACCTCTACTAATGTTGGCATACCACTTCAGTGCTCCTTTTTGACTTGTAAGTAGACCAAAAAGGTGAGAAAGGTGAAAAGCATGAGACTTTATTTAGTTACTTCAAGTGATAGAGAGTTAACCCAATTTGCCAGCAAGTGTTCATGGGGATATCAAGAATCAGGTGGGAGTTAGCAGCCTGCATTTATTCCAGTTTACCTGTTATAAACCCAGCACATGAAAAGACTGATGCAGACTACAAAAGCCATTTATAAGCCTATGCAGTAAGTTTAATGATTAAGGAGTTCTGTAAAAATTGTAAGCATGCTCTGATCTTCAAAAAAAGGTTGTCAAATAAAATAGGACAGAAACTTATGCACACTTCCTCAGGCTCCATATTGCCAAACTGATGAGTCTGTTATCAAAGACTTGGTCTGACTGGTCTTTTGAGGAATGTAGGAAATCCAGCTCAGACACTGAACTTCCATTCTGTCACGCATGGAAACAGCATCAAAAGCAATGTAAAAAAACCTTCTCCTTAGACAACTGCGTAATTACCTGCCCATGGGATAAGTTTCTACCTTCCCCCTCAATTTGAATCTGCTTGTAATCTTAGGGCTGAGGACTAATTATCTTCCTAATTTTGTCTATTTTCTTTAACAGAAATCTGAAGCATTAAGACCAATGCTTTGTCTTTTCAAACTCCTCCTGAGTGGTGGGTTTCTTGTTTTGTTTGCTATAACGTGTAGTGTCAGTGGCCAGCTATGTTTTGTTGGGTCAAGTTTGAGGTTCCCTGCTCTTCACACTGCCCCTGGTCCTCCTACACAGAGGAGGGTGAATGTACCAAAAAGCAACTTTCTAAGCCAGATCCAGGTTTGTTCTTCAGTTTGCAGCAATATTCAATTCTTGATCATTTGCAGGAAAGAACAAAATGTTAAGATATTGATTACTTTAGAACCTTTGTTTCAACATTTCAATGAAATGGGTTAAGTCTTTAAATGATACTAGCTTACACTCTTAAATAAAGGCCATTTCAAACTCAAATAAGATATTTTAAATTTAAGTGGCTTTTGTGAATGAGGCATGGTTTTCCTCTGGCTCTCACGGTTGACTATGAACTGTGATTGGGGCTGTCTCCACATGGTTTTTCTGTAGACTAACAACATACAAGTTTATGAAGTGGGTCTGTCCCTAAAGCAGCGCACTGCCTGGCTGGTGATTCTCATGAGACTCAAATCTCTGAAATTTCCACCATTTTGTCAAATTTGAAGCTGAGGAAGAAAATCTTAACACTTAAGACTTCAGTAACTTAAAAAAACAAGTAACATGTAGGGAAATGCAAAGAGATGTCATTTCCCAGGTTTTGTTTCTTTAAAAAAAATGAGCCTTGAAACATCAAAATAGGATGTTTTGACAGATTCAATCTTTTCAGAAGTATTCTACATGAGGAAGACATGCTAAATTTCATCCTTTCCTGCAGATATATGCAATTTAGACCAATACCTTCCTGAGAGAACGTTTTGTCACTAAATCAACCAGCTATGCCTTTCCCTACAGCATCTTTCATCACTATCTGTATCACAACTACTCTTTACCTTAAAAAGCCTTTAGATGTTCTCCCATATAGAAGCTCCACCTTGACTTCATTGTCTGCGTTTGGCCTTTTATATCTTCTCAGAAATAGGATGACCAGACTGCATAATTTTGTGTTCTTCAGTGCTTTTCAAGCTAACACTTCATTTACATTTGCCATCATGGAACCCAGAGAAGAAATCTTGATCAGAACCAGTACAATGAGACCTGTGAAGGCCAGCCGGTCCTTGGGGAGGCTGAACACTGCTGTTACAGCATTACTTTCTTACCCCAATCCACAGCTGGTGTATAAAAACCCCAGTGCTTAATGATCTTCTATTCCTAAAGAAGAACTGCCCATTTTAATAAACATTTGTTCTAAACAAGTAGCAGGTACATCTTCTTTTCCCCTCTTTCTAGAAACATTGTCATTTGTTCACAAACTATTTCACATGGTTCTGAAAATATTTAACAAAGGCGTCTCTTGTGGCCAGAACCACAGATTCAGGCTCTGACACCTTGTTGTAGCCCCTTCTTCATCTCAGAAAAGTACCGCAAAAATTCAGCTTTGTGAGAGCTGCGAGGCATTTGGAAACCATTGGGAGAAAACGTGCCATGAAAGTGAATATCTTCACTGCGTGATGCAAATATATGTTAAGCAATAAAATCCTTGTTCCTAAATAGGCTTGTCTTGTTTTGATATTCAAGGATATGAAAAAAGACAAATATACTTCTCGTTTCATCCTGCCAAGATATAAAACTTGACTATTTTTATATAGTTGCCCAACATGAACAGCAAAAATAGCTTTCTTTAAAAAAAAAAGAAAGAAGAGGAAAAGGCTAGCTAATTTCTTGTGATGCAAAATCGCGAGGTCCACCTCAAGACTGCACATCATTTTTAGGCTGAAGTTCTACCTGTTAAACCTCATTTCACTGAGGAAAAATGCTGCTGTTTCTTGAAACACAGCTTAAGATGACTGAACTGTTCTGTCAGAGAGCATTACTACTCCCAAAAGTAAAATCTGAAGAAAAGATTAATATACTTTGCTGAGAGTAAGCTTGGTAACTATCATTGTGCTGCATATTTGCTTCTCGTGGCAGATATTTGATCATTTCAAATGATTACTTAGCTTTAGCTGAAGATCTTTTGAATCAAGTGGCTATAAATCATCTGTCCCACAAGCATTGCTACTAACTAGTGAGCATTTAGATAGCATTAGCACAGGCTAATAACTCCTCTCAAAGGGAGGAGGGGTAGAGAGTACTTCAAGTGCATATGTGTGTGTGCGAGTGTGTGTGCACGTAAAAACCTCTGGGCACAATGCAAGAGTTTTTAAAGCAACAGCTACACCTCTCCCATGAAAAATAAGCTACCTCAGTGCCAAAATGTATTGCACTTTTTAACCTCAAAAGCCACACTTTTTTTCCAGGGGAGGGCATAATTTCATCTAATCCTGAGCGATGATACTAGAATATGACTGTTGTGCAATTATACTGGTGCACATGTTCATAGTGCCAGGTACTTCATACCCCTGGACTTGAAGTGAGCCTTTGAGAAGCTCAGAGCTGCAGCCCCCACAAAACAGGACCAAGAATTTGTGACAATAGCTCCATTTCTAAGGTTTGCATAATAGTACTACTACATGAAAAAAAATATACAGGAAACACTATTATTTGCAACACACAGCTTCTTACTCTTTGAAAGATTTGTGTGTCATTCCTGCATTAACATGTTCAACATCACCCTATAAAACTGCTGCAACGATACTCCAGAAGGATTCAATCTTAGTCAGTACCTAAAAACTATGCAAAAATATATGTGAAAAATAGGTTTCCAAGAATCACTCAGCACTGACAATGCTAAAGGTGCGATGATTTTATTAACACAGAAAATGACTTCTGATTCATCTGCAAACACTTCTTCAATGCATGATCCAATTTAAAATTAATAAATATGCTTTTGAGAGATACTTTTCAGAGGTTTCAAAAATGACAATTTACTTCAGTTCTAATTTTTAAGTGACAGCTTAAGAGACCAAACATACCAATGTATCCTTTAGGAACTGATGCCACTACACAGAACCAAGGGTTTATTTTAATCTAATCATGCGGCTCGCTGAAATCCAGGTATTATTAAAATGCAGTATAACTAGGCTGTGGTCATCTGAAAACACCACCACCATTTCCTTTCTCACTTTGCTTGTTTATGACTTTTGGCTGTGGTTAGCTGCTGCTTTAGAGCTGTGGGGAAAATCCCACGTCTATGTGAAAAAAATTAAAGGGGCAAATTATGGATTTGCATAATTAGAAGTTACGGTAGAGTAAGTTAACAGGAATGTTAGTGGAAATAGTTTTAAATAGCTTACTGTGATCTACACCTTTCCTGTATCCTGTTTTAAGCTATTCCTTTTACTTCAATTCCATAGCAGTTCTGATCCTTTTGTTACTAACCGTTCAATAGTATCTTGACAGCAGAACTACATCTTCGTTCTCATTTAATAACTATTTATCATTCTGTATCTGCCCATTTTCAAGAAGGAATAAAGTTAAGTGTTCCAGAAATTGGAAAAAATTGAAACTTGACCTTTATTAAGTGGGTTAATTGTCACAATCTCAGCATGTATGAAATTAATGACCAAAAAGTGGAACTTCAGAGTTTCAGAAGACTAGGTTAATGTCCAAAAAAGTCTAAACTCTGACCTTCTTGACATATGCCAAAAGAAACAGCCACCCTAATAAATTACTACCTGTGTGCAATTATAATAAACCATTCCTAGCATCCAATCACTTGAATTAATTGCTGCAAGGCAGTGGGGCTTTCTTACAGATATTCAAGTTCATCTAAAAATTCCTTTGCAGTTCACAGGAGGCTGCTTGTGCATGCCTGTTTCAGAATGGAGATTCAGTTTTCATATTTCATACCTTTGCACCACAAATCTGTATACAACCCCACTTATTAGTACTGAAATTAGGAGCCTTGGCTGAGTTACTAACAGCACAGAAAGCGGTGAACCAGCATGGAATAAAGCAAGGGGAAATTAATTTGCCTTAACCCATACCATAAAGCAATTGCTGGGTGCAGGACACCTACACAGTTCCCAAATTTCAGCCTCACAGAGAAACAGACAGCTTTTGTAAATATGACAGTAAACTGTAGAGTATTTAAATCACACAGCATTCACAAAAAGGAGATTAAAAAAAAAGAGAGAATACTCCATGAACCAGGTCAGCAGCACAATGTGAACCCTACTGACTTCCATGTCACCATGTCAAACATGGAAGAATTGGCCAGGACAGCTAGTATTTCTCCTATGGATGGCAAGTGCATCTAGGGAACGGGCAGGTAGCCCCAGCCCGACACAAAGCAAGAGGTTACCTGGCCCATAACACCTGTAAGTGAAACAAGGCATCACACTGTAATTTGGCTACTGCTAGTCTAGTCATGCAGAGGAAGAGCAGTGGGATGCTGCAAGGAAACTTGCTTTTTTGCCCCTGTTGATTCCATTTGGAAGATAAATGACTTGTGTGTTCAGGGCTGTCAAGCTGGCCCAGTTTCAAGAACAATATATGCTTAATATTAAATAAAATCCTAAGTGTTTAAATTCAATTATCTAATTCTGCTGGTATCTGAATCCGTGCATAAGTAACGGTGATTCAGTTGGGAAATCAACATTCCTCACCCATGCAAGATTTTATTCCCTATCTTAATGCAGATTTTAAACACCTTTCTGTAGAAGCAAAGCCAAGTCTCCAAGGGCTACAGATCTGTTTCACTCCAGTTCACGTTAAACTGCTCAAAGGCACAAGCTGCAGTGGTCAGCATTGTCTGTTTTACCATGTCTGAACTGGATTTAATTGGAAAATGATTGTCTAGTTTCTCCAAATTGGGAAGTTGAAAAAAAAAAAAAAAAATCTATGTGGACGTACCCAAAAATTTTTAAATAATAAAAATCAGAAAAATTGTGAAATCTGTGGCTTGTTCAAAAATCCCCAGTAACTGCAGTACTTACCAGCTGGAGATACTCTTTTTTTGAACATTCACTGAAATAATTCCTAAACTTCTTATTCTTCAAGATAGCAACCACTGCCTCCAAGATAAGCTAGCTAGTGTTCAGTTGTCCAGCTTTTATTTTCCACTTAGACATCACCTTGCTTTCCTCCCTTATCTAGCTTAATCTTTCACGATGAAAAATGGCACCAGCTCCAGCTGTTAAGGCTTCCTAGCATGAGAGCTTCCTGGTTTCCAACTGTTCCAGCACTGAGAGTGCAACACTTTCTGGTCAATGTAAACACCACTGACCAACTGCCAGGTCCAGTTCATGCTGCTACCAATATAAAAAACCAAATGCTGTTATTTAATTTGTAAGTGAAGTTTGATGCTACATACATGGAAAATAAAGTTAATTGTTAATGACTAAAGACAGAGTACAAGGCAAAAATCACATTTTGTTAGAAGTACATGGGTACCCTATGCCACCCAATGTATGCTGCTACACAACAGCTTATTCAAGCATATTTCAAAGACTGTAACTGACAATCCAGGAGTATAAGCATCAGAGCACTCCAGATCCAGCAAAGACTACAAAAAAAGGAAAAAAGTGGGTGTTTTGGTTTCTGCTTGGTACCATAGGATAGGCACTGTGGCAGAATTTCGTGTTTTTCACTAAAAAAATTATAACAGATAGATTGCATCTGTATTACTAAAGCTCAAGTTCATGTCATTTACATTAACTCTATAGCAGTCATTCATTCCATTTTGAAATTCACTGAGTACACCAGTGACCCTAAGGAAACACAAAACCCAAAAGAATCCAGGACCATTTGTGGCTTCTTTTTCTTAAGTATGGATTGAGATTTATTTAACTGAAAAATCTTCCACATGGTTTCCAAACTTGTGGCATTCATTAGGAAATAGATGTAGAAATGGAGAAATGCTACGGAAACTCTTCTCACCATGAGTCACCGGTTTACATGCTGTACTTTATACAGCAAGCAATGCACTTGAAGAAGGAAGCATGTTAGAAACTGTTAAATATAGATGGTAATGATGTGAAAATCATGTGGTCATATCTGACTTCAACAAGGATCAGCTAAAAATCTTCTAGAGAAAAAGGAAAGGGTGTTGCTTCGTCAGATAAATTTGGCAGAGCAATGTTCTTTCTGAACACTCCTGTTCAGCACAGAGTATGAGAAATAGCAAGGACCAACTTTCAGTCCATAAAATCAGAAGACAGTAGTGGATTTTGAGAGCATCTTTATTATGTCAGGCTGAAATGCTTCAAATTATGTTTCATAATTGCTTCACATGCCTTTATATAAAATAAGGGTGATAGAAGTGGCAGCAGCAGACATTAAATAGTTTCAAAACACGTGAACTAGAGAAGAAAAGTTTGTGTAACCTAAATCTTCCAGTGCACCTTGGAGTCACACAAGTTTCATGGCTCCATGGCACTCATTCCTCTCTAAAGGCAAACGAGCCTCAAGAACGCAGCTACTGTCGAGTTGCGTAGATTTTCTGTACACACCGCCTTTCACCAACGCCCAAAGGAATACTTATCTTAGCCAAGATCCTAAACCACCTTCCTGCCACAGCCAGGTGGCTTTCAGCTCTCAGGCACTCAGGAGAGCACTCAAGCTAAGGCTGAGTTTCTGTGCTTTACAAACACATTTTCAGAGTGGAGGCTGTTGCTCACTTTTGTATATTTGACTACCAACTGGGCATCACTGTGCAGTACAGAGCCGAAGAAGCTACAGGTTGTTAGGGAAACAATTCATCAGGAGGTAAGTTCATGCAAAATTCAGAAGGGCTTTTTTCTCCCCTTCCTTTGTTTTTGGAGAGCAGTGATGTCTTTCTTACAGGAACACTTCTGATAGCTGGCTAAACAGAAGCAAGATTTGGCATTTAGCCTGGGATTAGTGTGAACAGCCTCTTAACCAAACATTATGAAGAAAGTTAACTTTAAAATGCTTTGAAAGGTCTGTTTTCATGACAGATGGTAATAAGGGCTCATCAGTGCCAATTTTTTTGTTTCCACCTCAGTTTTCAAAAGCTTAACTTTTAGGTTAGTGCTTCTGAGAAACCATTACATGCATAGAAGAAAAATGCAAATTACAAAATTAGATTACTCACCATTTTTCCTGTGTGCAAGGTATTTTTCTAAGTAACACTAAGATATGAAGAGTAAGAATTTGTGTGCTTAACAGATCACTTTCCCCTTTCTGTTTACTAGAATCCCTCTTCCCCCCCCCAGCTATATTTCTCCTTTAATCTTTATCTGTACACCTGGACAGTTATTCCTGTCCCCACAGACCCCAACAGATACAGAAGTCAGTAGCAGGTCGAGGTTTTGTTTGTATAATACACTCACTAGGGCAGATGTGCTAGAACTATATTTTATTCAAGAAAACCCACACATTCCATCCTGTGGTGACCACAGGCTCTGCTAAGCCATAGATATCAGCAAACACTGGAACAAAACACAGTGTATCAGGTTGAATCAAAGCATTTAAATTCGGAATTAGTTATAATTTTCAGGGAAGGCTAGTTTCAGAATTGCATCATAGTATCTAGTACAATGTTGTGCAATGTAAGTGGCAGAAACAGAAATGGAATATTGGTCCTAATAAAACCCCAAATGTGATGACTTTTGTATGACATTTAAATTGTCAAGACAATAATTCATAGCATTCTACCAAAGACAGCACATAGTTACAAAAATACTGGTCCAGCATCTTGTACGTGGTGAAGCAATACCCAAAGTGCAACGGCAAGGTGCCATTCTTAGTGAATTATTTTTTAAAAAAACATGTTTTCTATTTTCCCTCATACTGATACTAGCTCAACATCAAAACTGCTATGACAACCTGAAAGAAAGTCACTACTTGTCATGTGTATTGCACCAGAGATTTATGCAAAAACACATTTTCCAAGTTGCAGTATAAAGGAAGCAAAATTTAATAAAACTACGAATGTGCCAAAAGACTTTTTACTGCAACTGATTTTGGATGAGCAGGTGGCAACATCTATTGAGCAATTCAAACAATTGTCTACATTCGTCCATTCTATCCATTATATTGAACTTAAGGATACAAAGGTAAAGGACAAACTCCTTAATATTGAGAGCAGAATTTAATCACTTTATTCTCCTCTCCATTCACCCACAAAATAAAAATATTCCCCCCTTCTCTCCTCCCGTCACCCAGGTAATTTCAAAGTCAAGCCTTGGAATTACCTTGTTCTGATACTGCACTATGCTAGGACTGTACTTTTTCCACCTATAAATTAAAACATACAGTATGAGGGTGACCAAAACTGCTGGAGACAGTAGACCTGCTTAACCTGTGGAGGTATCCCAAGAAATGTGCATCAGACAGAGACAACATGTAAATGGCAAAGTGTACTGCAGACTTGGCTGTGGTCTGGACTTGGGTCAAAACCACATGAGCCTGCCTGCCATTGCCTTCAAGAAAACAGCATCAATTAATATCTTAACCAAAAGACAAAGTTGAGTAAGATCAGGTAACCGTGTCAACATTCAGTGTTACACCCAACAACACAGAAATGAAGGAGTAGCAGACAGGAATATTAATCATATTTTCCTTTTAATAATGGTTTAGTCAAAAGTGTAGCTTTGAAAATCTCTAGCTAGTTGTGAAAACCTGAAGAAGCTGGGAAGCGACCTCACTTTGAACAGTACGGTTTAAAGCTGTGGCTTGGCCTATCTGCTTTCAAACTCTCCAGTAGCACTGCCAACCTTGTAAATCAAAGGTACTGCCTGGAAATAAAAAGAAGTCAGCCTTTAAAAGTTGGTGAATGTTGTATTGTAGCAGCCTAACTCTGACTGAAGAAGAAACATGAGATATTTTATACAGTAAACAAAAGACAAAGTAAACTGAAATCTTCAGAGATCACTTAAAGTGTATACAATTTGGATTCTCATCAACATTTAGAACTACCAATCATAAGGTTGCCACCTTACCTTTTTCTGGACTGGCATACCTGATTTTAAACAGGTTTCCTTCCAGTCTCCCAAGTTTCCGATCCTCTCATCCAGTTCTCTGCTGTACTGCTCTCCCACCTTCAAGCTGAATACCGAGTCAGTCCTGCCTTCTGCTTTTCTTGGCAGAAGACAGAGCAAGCTTTTAATTTCGGTAGTCAGAGTGACAGAACAACAAAAGCACAGCAGATAGAAGAGCTTAATTCTTCCCCAGGAAGAAAATACATTTGGTTCAACAAAGGGCTGCAAAATCTTCCAAAGGCATCTCTTTCCCCAGTTTTTGCCTGAAAGCAAGATGGCAATCTTAATTGAAAAGGGATGCTAAATCTTTTAAATAACTTAAAAACTCATTTTTATATAAAGCAGCAAAAACATCTTTCTCTGCAGAAAGAGAAATGTTAACAAAGAAACACCAACATAAATGCACTGTTCATAAACTTCAGCTAATTTAATTTCACAAGAAAGTAAAACTTTAGGTCTATTCTTTAACCTCATCAGTACTTTCTGAAGAAGATTCTTTGGCATCTTCAGTCTCTCTTTTGCTTTTCTCTTTATTCAGATTTTCACTTTCTGATTTGGTCCCATTACATAGAGAGTTTTCACCATTTACAAACCCATTCTCTGTGACTTCAGCATCAAGAGCTTCATCAATCTTTAAGTCCCCTTGCTCTTCCACATCTTCTAGGTTTCTCAAGACAATAGGGAGTCTAGAGTCTGCCACAGTGTTCTCCAACAAGGCAATATTGCTCTCTTCATATTTAGGAAGCGGAGCTCCATCTGCCATTTGTTTGGTATAATACTCTCGGCTGGCGGCCGCACTCTTCACTGCTTTCTCCAAGATCTCTTTTTCACCTAAGCGCAATTTGATAGCCATTATCGCATGTGAAGTAAGGTCATGGGTCTCCAAGAAGGACTTATCATCCTGTTAGAGAAGAAAAAGCAAGTTTGTGAGTAATAACCAACACACTTAAAAAAAAAATCCCCTCAACTTTTCTCTCTGTGTGTTAGTAAGTGACGTGAGCTTCTTCAGCCTGAGTCAAATGGACATTTATGAATGATGGGGTCTGCAGGGAGTCCTACTGGAAGTTATGAAAGAATATTATCAAAGAATTCATAAAGATGCCAAGAATTTCTCCACATAAATCAGCCTGCATAACAAATGAACTCAGAAGAATTCACAAATATGTGAAACCCAGGTTCACTTATACACTTGCAACAGTAGTATACTGCAAGTAGTATAGTAGTATATGAATCCGCCCTCAGCAAGTTTGCTGATGACACAAAGTTGGGAGGAGTGGCTGACACACCAGAAGGCTGTGCTGCCATCCAGAGAGACCTGGACACCCTGGAGAGTTGGGCAGAAAGGAACGTGATGAGGTTCAACAAGAGCAAGTGTAGAGTCCTTCACCTGGGGAGGAATAGCTGCATGCACCAGTACAGGTTAGGGGCTGACCTGCTGGAGAGGAGCTCTGAGGAAAAGGACCTGGGTGTGCTGGTGGACAGCGGGAGGCCATGAGCCAGCAGTGTGCCCTTGTGGCCAAGGCCAACAGTACCCCGGGGTGTATTAAAAAGAGCGTGGCCACACGAGAGGTCACATCTGGAGTACTGTGTCCAGTTCTGGGCCCCTCAGTTCAAGAGGGACATGGACCTTCTGGAGAGAGTCCAGTGGAGGGCCACAAAGATTATGAGGAGCCTGGAGCACCTCCTGTATGAGCAAAGGCTGAGAGAGCTGGGACTCTTCAGCCTGGAGAAGAGAAGACTGAGAGGGGATCTTATCAATGTCTATAAATACCCGAAGTGCGGGGGCCAAATGGGTGGGGCCGGGCTCTTTTCGGTGGTGCCCAGTGACAGGACAAGGAGCAATGGGCAAAAACTGGAACACCAAAAGTTCCACACAAACCTAAGGAAAAACTTCTTTCCTGTGAGGGTGACAGAGCACTGGAACAGGCTGCCCAGAGAGGTTGTGGAGTCTCCATCTCTGGAGATGTTCAAAACCTGCCTGGACGCTTTCATGTGCAACCTGTTGTAGGGAACCTGCTTTAGCAGGGCGGTTGGACTAGATGATCTCCTGAGGTCCCTTCCAACCCTTATGATTCTATGATATTTCTTTGCAGTCTGGAGAATCCAAATAACAGACAAGTTGAAACTGATAGCCCAATTTTACTTGCAGAGAAAAAGCAGGTAGCCTCTACTTGAAGAATCAAAGAAAAAATATACATTAACAAAATTACATTAACAAAATTTTCTTTTTTGCAATCTTATTTGATTTTCCTTAGATAATGCAAATCTGCTTCTACACTTTAAAAAGTAAAGAATGAATTATGTACTAACATTCAGATTAAAGTTAGTAAAGACAAGATGGGGGACAAAATATCTTTTCCTACAATCGTAACACAAAACATTTCAGACATTTAAATTACATATGATAATTTTACCTCCACAGTTGTTTTATAGGTTTTCAAAAGAAGGGATGCTCTGGCTTCTAGGAATGTCCAAAGCTTAACTTCATTGTCCCAGCTAATGGGAAACTCGGAGTTCCCCAGAGTGAAGATTTTGTCAATGGCACGCTCACCTATCAAATGTTCCTTCAGCTCTTCTGCAATAAGTATAAAACCAATCTGTTAAAAACAATCTCATCATTCACTTTGTCAGTTGACAAACTGCAGAAAGATTTATTTTCAGTAGTATAGCTTTAAGCAGCTAACAAAAAAAACCTCTCCTCAAATAAGAATTATCAGATATGTTGGTTATTTCTAGGATTCTCCTTAAAGAGGCAACTGAAGTCTTGAGGTCAGCAGAAAATGGACCTTTTGCACCACTCTGCAATAAAGATTATCTATCATAGCCTCTCACACACAGTGCAACTCTGACAGTGAGATGGAATGTTTCATGTAATACCTGATAAACAAAAGGGAGTAATTCTTTAAAGAGTTCAGTGAACATTTTGATAATAAAATGAACAGGCCAGGGACCGTGCGAATAGCAACAGAATTATTTTCCTATGGTTTTGGTAATCTTTTTCAGTAGCAGAAACTCTATACAGTTGATTAGAAAAGACATCCATCAAACAAACCTCACAGAGGATAAAGTGTTTAATCAAGTCCTTGACATTCCACAAATTCCATTATTTTTTTAATTACCAAATTTCACTCCTGCAAAGCAGCTATCACAAACCACTTGCATGTAGTCTCTCAATAAACAGTTTTCTTACACAGTATTTAAGACATACAAATAATCTGAGAACAATCATATATCAGAGTAATGCAATTACAATATTTACTAGCTATATTTTCTTCTCTGAGCCAAAATTCACCCCCCTCATCAGCATCCTAAGATGTTCTTTACTTGAATTTACTTCCCTGAAGCAGTCAAGCACTTGGACTAGATGATAGTTGTAGGTCGCTTCCAGCGGAACTATTCTATTCTCATTTCTTAATAAGTTCTAAAAGATGGATAGCAGGATGCAGTAAAGGTATGAAACTAAATAAAGTAGAATGATTTTATTACAGAAAGCAAATACAGCACATGCAAAAACTTAGAAGCTTCAGTTTTCCTCTTGGTATTAAAATTCACGTGATCTACACAGCATCTTTAACTTGCAAGGGAAATCTCTCACTGTCATGAAAAACTGTCACATCTGTAACATCCAAACCTGCACGTAATTAACAAGCAGCTACGACAAACACTGAATCAGAAGTTTCACGTGCACAGATTAGGTTAATGTTTATTAATTGTACTTATATTTTTCCCCATAAAACCTCCTAACATAACAGAAACACTACAAAGACAGTTTGCAAATAATTAAGTTAGTTTTAGATTACAATTTACCAAAATATTGAAAATACTCAGCTTTGAAATCTCTCTTCCATATTTCTCCTACACTACAGGATATTCCAATTCCACACTTAAATGATTCTAGCACTGATGTCTAACATGCTATGATTTTAAGCATGTAAATCCCTAGGTCTCACATGGTTTTGTTCTGTGAAACATTTTTAAACCTAAGAACTAAAGATCAAGCTCCAGAACTCACCCATTTACAACAGCCTGGGAGACAAAAAAAAAAAAAAAAAAAAAAAAATTGCATCACCTCATGCTTCAGGAGTTCCAGAAAGGCCTGTGTTACTGAAATACTCCCTCAGTCAACATGGCCAAAGATTTGAGTTTCTCACTAGCTTATAGATCCATTTTAACCTCAATTTTTCTGATCTTTTAGCTTAATGTTTTATATAAATGTCTATCACACTCCTGCATTAAAAACAAAGAAACAACAACAAAAAAAACCAAAACAAATGTAAATTAGGTTATCTTAATAAAACATCTTACCTTCACTCATACAAAACACTCGAAGGAAAGCCAAAAGCTGGGCAGAGATTGGAGGCTCAGTGGAGTGCAAGGCAAAAACACTAGAACTAACGAAAAAAACAAACAAACAGCAACAGTGAATGCGAGTTCTATCCTATACCTTTGAACTTATTTCAACATAAGACCTTAAAGTATACAACAAATGCACTGTCACAAAATTAACTTCTAAAAAATTAGGTAATACTAGTTCAAACTGAAGAAAAACTTCCCTAACCTGTATCTGAAAATAACAATTATCTCCATAATTCTACACTTGTCATTTTTATACATCTTTTATTAAAATTCATGAAAATGCAATGTTTCACACATTGGCTGCTCCTAACAGTACCCTCTGGCCTGAAAAGACTAAAGGAAAATGCTGTGGTTCACATGCCGAGCATCGTAGTATGTCTGCAAGGGATAGGAAAGAAAGAAAAACCACAGATTGCTTCAAATTAATCCTTGCTCTGTTTTAGTTCAAATAGTTATTAAAGCAAAGACTTTTTTCCTTATAAATGGTCCAAATTAGATGATAAAATAGCTCAGAGAACTTCTGCAAATATTATTACAATAACTTTAATTTGCTATACAAACAGGAGAAATATTACACTTAAGAAAACTATCACAGAACAGCTTTATATACGCTCTACTGGACACTACATACTTTGGAAATGTTTTTAAAAACCCACGGCATTGTGTTTTACTTACGTTGGGATACCAGCACGAGCTAAGACCTCTGCCTTCATAGCATACAGCCTGTCACTTTTACTCACGCCAAGCTTTATTTTCACTCTGTCATGTGAATTATTATCAAAGAAAAAACCACTGTGGATCACAAATTCAGCGTTTGACCGAGTGCCATAAAAAATGTAAATCTAGAAGGATGAAAAGAGAAGTGAAGGGACAGGGAAAAAGCTTAAGATCAGCCCACAAAACTGACATAATTTGAAAGTTATTTCCTGAAAGAGTTACTGGTCTGAGTACAAGGTATATTTGGTTATATAGAGAAGCATGCTTTGTTTTCTGGTATCAATTCAAATGCTGTATACAGTGTGGCAATATACTTCAACAGTAGATGTAAACATACCCATGGAACAGAGACTTTAAAAGGAGAGAGCAGGTTCGTATTCTATACTTTAAAATAAAAAATATTTAGTTTTCTCACACTGTCATAAAACATCAAAATATGGAAATAAGCTTCCAAAGATCCTATACCTTTTAAAGGCTTAGAAAATCAGAGAAAAGGAGGGCCCATTAAAAGAAACAGTGTTTCTGGGGTCATTTCCCCACAATATGTCCACCCAGAAGAGTAATCTACACTGCTGCTGGATCAACTTTGCTTTTGTTTTATTGTTACCTTAAGGCATGAACATACCAAAGTACAAAGAGAGCTTATCTGTGTTCAGCCAGTATTTATTTCTGTGTTACAGTCAGAAGTCTTTATCTAAAGCCAATAGGTTACTTGAATTCACATTTAAAAAGAAGCTCCTAAATATAACCTGTAAAAAGTGTTTATTGAGGGCTAGGCTGTATGAAGTACATGGGACAAGAGGTCAGAGTAGCAATTGTCTTCTCCCACATCAAGAGGATATTTTCCCCTTCTGTTTGATAACTGAATTGCCAATCAGGAAGTTTCAACAGTTACAGAACTCCCCTCTTAGTACCTTAGGACACAGCAACGCTCTGGATACCTGTAAGCTTCCACTTCTCTCTAGCTGACTGACAAAGGCATAGTGCTCTCTTAAGGGCTCAACAACACTAACAATGCCATTTACTTTGTTTTCAATTTTACATCAGAACTATTTATCGTAAGCACCAATGCTTAACCATTATATTAAATTATAGTAAAAATTATATTGCAACACATTCATATAATGAACAAGTGAGCTGCCTAGATATGTTAAGGCAGTGGTTAAGGAGAGAGCTTTAAAACTACTGTGATACATCTCATCTTAAACTAAAAAAGTCATATATCATGTACATTATACAGTATGCTCTTGCACTCAAAGACTGTTTTACAAAAAAGTCAATCAAACAGAATAAGAAAGTTCCTTTATTCAAGTGTTTGATAGATTCTGTGGACTTCTGCTGCCTCACATTTTTCAGTAGTAAAAGCAAGGATCATATACCCTTCCTGCTCAAACTGTTAAGAAGTAACATCTGCACAGTATACTAAAAGACTGAAGCATTATATAATGAAAATGCTTTAATGGTGCCAATAACAGTTAAAGTTCGTACAAAAATTAAAAAAAAAAAATTCTGATAAATAGCAAAGTGAAACTACTAACATAAAATGAAAACAGAGGAAGCCTCTGTAACTGAAATGGAGAGAGCAGCCAGAACAGCTATATGACACATCCATTGCCAGCTGTGGAAAATTATAAATTGGATCATTTCTGGAAAAACTGTAGACCCCTTTTAACTCATTATACTGGCACTGGAAAAAAACAGCAAATATTTGACTACCATAACAAATTCTAAGAGCAACACAAAAAAAAATTACAATCACTGTAAACCCCAGCATAGCAATGAGGATAAATATACCTCTGGAAAGACATACTTAAAAAAAATTTTTCAGACACATCTGTGTTAAAAAATAAGGTAACAATACCCAAGAAAAATGAAAATAAAAATATTAAGTGCAAGACTGGCAAAATAATACACTAAAGGTAGTAACTCAGACTGAGTTACAAAACACTTCAGGATGTTTTACAGACAGTCTTTTTCTGATCATGCTGACTACAGTTGCACAAGCAGTAGGAAAAAGAGTCCTACTACTGACACAGCACAGGAACCCTCCTAGCAGAGATCTCCTGTGCTCCTGGAACCAGTCTTCAATGCATCACTAGTTTTAACACTCATTTTTGTTTCTTAGCAAAATACTGGGTTCTGAACTGTTCCACTGTTCCACACATTTTTGCAAGACTTGCCCTTGGGTATTTTCTGTTTCAGGATGAAGGGGTGTGCATGCCTGTGTGAAAAGGAGGGGGAGTATTTTTAGGTCCTTTCTCACTTTCACTAAGCATGGAAATGGCAACATAGGTAAAATGACTGGTAATTACACTGCATTTAACTTCTTGTTAAACGAAGACTAACAAGAAATGTAAACCAACAACATATTTAAGAAAGACTCTACAATCCGCTATTGCAGACAAAGTGACACCCCAAACCTAAAATATATTTATCTTTCATCCTTTGGATGTAGACTTTTATTAATCTCATCCAGAATACTAAACTCTGTGTCTGTGTATGTGCACTTACCAGTGATTAAATATTTCAACTAGTTCTCTAAAATATGAGGAATCAAAACTCTCCTAAAGTTGGGGTCTACCAATCAACAGAAAATATTTTATTGTGAAAAATGTGCACTTACTTTGGTAGTATTTTCACACAAAATTAGCTCAGCATAATAAAATTAAAATGTAGCAGGGCCTAATTCACACTACTCTGCTATTAAAATTTTATAGGGAGTTACCAAGTGCCCACAAAACTTAATTAAAGAACAATTACGTAGATAATCGTTCACACTACCTGTTCTCCGGCCTTGAAATCTTGAAGTGCTACACATTCACACCGGTCATCTTCTAAATTGTAGCCTGTAGTGATCTATCCAAGGAAAGAGTAACAAAAGCACCTTTAGCATTTTATATTTATCTCCCTCACCATTGGCAAAACATTGTCCTACTGGAAAAAGATATTAACAATACTAATTGCAAACATTTCTTTCTATAATATGGCTGGTAGTAATTGTTCTGCAATTCCTGAGCAGCATCTTTTTAAAAAAATTTCTGCATTAGAGATATCTAAGGGAAGAAATAAGTTACCTGAAGAGAACAGAAGGCTCCAAGGAAAGTACCCTCCATAGACCACAGACAGTCTCATGTTAAAGCCAGTAGCTTGTTATAAAGTTCTGGAGTTTTCAGTCACTCCCATGAGGCCCAAGGGAGCAAGGCACTGACAGCTCTATATGCTACGCTTTATCCTTCAACTGCCAGCACATTTTTGATCTCTTAATGAAAAAGGATTAGATAACTATGGATCTTTAGGGGATACAATCTTCAGAGAATTATAGTTTACTTGCAAATAATCCCTTTATCTAAAGTTAAGTAATATTCCCAAAATGCTAAAAGGATTTTTTTTGGTGGTAGCAGGCTATGGAAGAGGATAAATTCTCTTAAAAACCCTGTACTTCTCAAAAAAACCCCAACAAAACCGTGAAGTGGTCACACTAACAAGTAAAGCTAGCCTAAAAATTTCATACTTGTTTAAAGTGACAAACAGCATGTTCTTGAACAGTATTACCAAAGATGCAGGTACAGATGCAGCCCCAGGATGGACCACAAGCTGCTGAACAATCAGGAAGTGACTTTTATGGTAGGTATTCCGAGCTCAGTCCTGACAGAGATAACTTATGGAAAAATATGCTCTGGGCCTGGGGAAAAGCCTAGAAGAGCTAAAAAGATTCTCTCTTGGCCTTTGTTAATGACAACTTTCTTGTCTGTAAGCAGAATTACACACAAGTTGCATCCATCTTGGATGCAGTTTGTCCAAAGACAGAACTCCATGGATTAGTTTGAAAGCTTGGTTGATGGTTTACACGGCAATAGTTTTACGCTGCTTGCATCATCAAGCGAGCATTTGTCAACCAAAACAGTGCTTCCAAAGTGAGCACGGGGAACTTCACTACAACGCAGCAAATCCAAACTGGCAGCACAAGCGCAGGCAGCCTGGCCCCGCGGAGGCTTCAACAACTGCTCTGCGCACAGGCACCACCACTTCAGCTCTACTGATGTGTTTGTAGCACGTTGAGATCAGAAGAGAACAGAAGAGTCATGCAATAAGGCCTACTGAAAAACACAGGCTGCAGTAGTAGTACTTGAACACAGAAATTCTTGCACATTTTTCAATTAAGATCTCTCATTTAGAAGGTTATCTAAATATATCTGAATTGCAGGTTGCAAGTACTAGAGGATTTACCTTCACTACGACAAATGTGCCTTCCTAGATCAAATACAGTCAGCTTGGGAAAAACTGCAACTTCCATTCAAAAAAGGGAACTCTTGACAGCTCTTGACCTATCCTGAAATTTTCTTAGTGTGCAAACTCAACTAAATACCTCTGTATGGGAAAACTCCATTCCAGTTTCTTGAAATGCCTGTGGAACAGCAGGCTTTCAAGGACTGTGGAAGTTCCAGTACGTTAAGAGAAGGATTGTCAGTTTAAGCATGCTTCACTAGAGTACTGCTCATTTTTGGGATTTTTTTTTTTTTTTTTTTTTCCTTTTTTAAGGGAAAAAAAAAGGCAAAAAACCCCAGCAGCACTTCTGAAAAGCTTTTCTATAAAGCATAATGGAGTGCTAGACTCTTATTTCCTCTTTCTTTTAATAGCAGTCATGTAAGAGAATTAACAGGGTGTTTACTTGTCTTCCCACATGATAGCTCACAAATTGCATCCCTTCAGTTTTATTTCTGAAGCAGACTGATACATGAATTTCAAGTTGTGTATAAAGCATGCAATAGTCTGCTTGGTCAGTGATTAAGGATGGACTTAGCCCAACAGGCAGAATATAGCTTATTAAAAGCTCTGGCAGAACTGGTAATCAACCTCTGACTGTCAAAATACAATCCCACTAAAGAATAACAATGAGAAATGCATGAAGACAACCATTTTGATATAGTTCTTAGAGGCAGGTTGATCTAATTAATAGTGTCAGAAGCAAGACAAAGCTGGATGGACGTAGCTCCAGTTAAAACCCAAGAAGTATTTTATTATCTAGCTCATGGAAAGGGGCCCTGTGGAATAAAGCAAGAATAGGAATCTTGACTCAAGAAGTATTTCAGCAATGTGTTTGGAATAGACTAGACAGGGGCACATACAACCCATGCTTCTTACTGTCCTGCAATGAAGGACAATTCCCTTCATGTATTTTAAAGGGATGCACTATGATTAGAGCAGAACCCAACCTCATCTTAATCTACAATAACAGAAACTACAATACAGACAGCTCACAGTTATCTTAGCAGCTTACAATTATCTCAGTAGGTTTTTTTCCCCTATTTCTAATAGTACAAGGAAACTAGAACACAACAGAAATAGGCTTAGTAGCTTTTCTTAGCCTATTATCAATATTACAGTTGCCTGTCCTTCCAAAATCTACAACCAACTAGTTTCTGTAGAAATATGAAACAAATGAGGAAAGGCTGTACATACACATAAAACATTTAAGTTCAGCACACACCACACCACCCCCACCCCCCCACCCTTTAGGATACACTTCAGCATAAATGCTTCCAACCCTGATATATCACTGCACTAGCAGGTTTGGCTCCAGAGGCTGGCTCCATATCAAACCCATTGTAAAAGAGCATAATAAAAACAAAAATTACTTTATCAATTTAAATAGAAGTTTGAATGATTTAAACAACATAACTAGCTCTTCTTTTAATATAGGCTACTTAATTTTTCCCCTCTCAGAACCTTAATTCTCTTCCTCTTTCCTCTAATCCCAACTTTGAAGGCATTCATTAAAAGCTGTCTAATGAATACAGACAAGTCTCTGCAAAAGCATCTGAAAGAGATGCCCAGCAGGAAAACAGTACAGGAAGTACTGATACTTGCAGCTAAGACTTATATTACAAAAATATACATTTCTGAATTTTAAGTAATTTTCTTTACATTGGAGACTCTCATACAAGCTTTATTGCTAAATCAAAGTTATGAGATTGCAATAACAAATACTGAAAGGCTAGAATCACTGTTAAAGAACATGTAATCACCTTTTAATAGGGAAAAACAAGTAAGTAAAAAACCCCCAAATACTTGAACTTTGTAGCCTAGCCTACCATGCTATATTTGATACAGTCACAGTGACAATAAATTAGCTAAATGTCAACTGCAAAACAACTTGCTTTACAATTTGTTCATTTAAACCAGGCTTTTCTTATACCAACAATACTAACGTGCTGCTGTCCTAACACTCAGGTCAACTCTCCCACAAAAGAACCAGATTACTTGAACAGCATGGCCATATTCACTGCTTACAATAAATAGTATTATCTACTGAAAACAATTAGAGGGTACGAATTTTGAAGTGTACTTGAGACTGGCTAAATAACACTAATAAACCAGCCTCTTACGGGTTTCCACTTCCCCAATTCAACTTTAAACTCACAGAATGGTTCGGGTTGGGAGAGATCTTTAAAGGTCATCCAGTCCAGCACCCCTGCAGCGAGCAGGGACACGTTCAACTACATCAGGTTGCCCAGAGCCCCGTCCAACCTGACCTTGAATGTTTACAAGGATGGGGCTTCTACCACCTCTCTGGGTAACCTGTTCCAGTGTTTCACCACACTCATTGTAAAAAATTTCTTCCTTACATCTAGTCTAAATCTCCCCTCTTTTAGTTTAAAACCATTTCCCCATGTCCTATCGCTATCTTCGCACTAAGCATTAACTAGCCTGTTAATGAAATCAAGACCTCATCTTCTGAACCAGCTCACGTAAGCCTAAATGTCAGCAGGTCTGACTTTCTATATACATGTCACCTTTTAAATGTTTAATATGCCCTAAAGTAGTATTTTTGCATTTTGTTTCTTTGATGTAGAAACAGATGTACTGTTTTTGTTGAACTAGGCTTTGTTCTTGTTCTTGCTGCCTCCAATAACAAGGCTCTTTGGGCATGGTTAGGAGAGCAGGCAATACTTCTTAGTTGCAAATTTCTAACCACTTTCCCTAGTGGTAGCTACAAGAGGCAACCTCCATCATTGTCTGCTTTCCTTTCTCAGAAGAAATCTGTCCAGTATTATGAATCTTTTTCAGCCTGTCAGAAACAAAAGTCCATGTCAGAAGAATATTCAAAATTGGCCGTAAAAAAAGGCATCATGTAACTGAACACTTTTAAAGGCACATTATATGTGTATGAGACAGAACTGTATGCAAGTATGCAATCACTTCTACAGTTTTCTCTAGATGAAGAAAGTTTCTCTGAAAAGCTATTGTGAGACATTTAAGAAACTGACAAAGCCTTCTTTCAGGTATTAGTTTTTTAGGGTCACTTGGGAAGATAAATACCTGTGTTAAGAAGCATAATGAAAAGTGTTATTAAATTGTTCTACAGCAGTTGAAAGGCTTAATACTTAAGCCCTAAAGCCCTTCAGCAACACTGAAGAAATCCTTACCAGTCCATTAGTATGATTACACATGTCCCATAAAGGTATTAGAGCCAATGTAACTCTGGAACCATCTTCTGTTGGAATCTGGTTCTGCCGTGTCATAACAGAGGAAACCGCCCATCTACAAAAATTAAAAACATTAGATGATCAATGTTCAAAACATCAATATATGATTGGCTGTGATCCAACCCAAATCATTTACGTTGGGAGCTTCCAAACTTAGTTTTCTTAAAGATCACACTGACTACAGTAACAGTAAAAGGCAACAGCACTCGCAGGAGAAGCAGCAGCTCCTGGGTTTCCAGGACATGCCCACAGACCAGCTCCCAAATCAGGACTGCGTTCCCACCCCTCTGCTGTACTCTTTGCCACAGGACCTTTGTACCTTCTGCTACCCCAACCAGGACCCACTCCCATATCCCCTTCTGCTCCCCCAGCCCTTCACTGCACACGTACCCCTCACCACACATCCCAAACCTGGGGTCTGCTATTCCTGCAGGCTTCAGGGTAGCGCACGGCTCCTGCTTGGCAGCAGCGGCTCTCATCTACGTGCAGACTTTTGTAAGAGCCAGAGGGTGCTTTTCCCCTCACTCCCTGAAAAGCTGATGTACTGTGTGAACTGGAAACCAGTGTCATCACCTGGCATATGCATGGTATTTTTGTAAGCACTTCTCTTCAGTTTGTGAACTTTTGGCTTGGATCAGTATTGCTAAATTTTCTGCTCAACAGAATTAAGAGGAAAAAAAGCCCCAACACCCCAAACAGATATCCAGGTAAAAAGAATGAAGAAAGTATAACATAGTTTAGCACACAGACATCATCCAAAATCCTTCTAACTCAGGTTAAGCAAAGGAAATTCCAGCTACCTGTTCAAACGTAAGAATCTTCAGAAAAGCTTAAAATTTCAGTACTTTCAAAAATTTTGTTTTTATTTTTATTCAGACAAAAATTAATATTAAATGCCAGAGGGAAAAGAATAATCTTAGTTTCACCATGTTCTGGCCTTAAGACATAAAAAAACCCCCTAAAATAATAAAAAAAAGGAACACTACCACAAGAAGGTTAAAATATTTTTAATTAGACTTTCAAAACGACTTTTTTAGGAGGACTAGAGATTGCTTACAAAGATACTATCAAATTGAAATTACTTAATTTCTAAAAAAGCAAGTTAAATTGTGGATAATTCTGATACACAAACACTGTTTGAAACATAACAGCAATATGCTTATTTTTAATTGTTGTACTTTATCTGCAAAATTTTAGACCACTTCATATGTAAGTTGGGGTGTTCCTCTGTGAGCCTGTAAGCAAAGGAGACATGCTTTGGAAATCCCACTTTCATAGACCTACCCAGAAGTACAGCTATGCTAAAAAAAAATCCCTGCAAGACCTCATGAATGCCTTTTATTCATGCTATTTTAACCATTTAACAGAATTAAAGCTCTCGTTATCTTAATTTTTCTTATGTTTATCTGATCTACATCACCCCCTATAGCACCTCCAAGTGACGCTCATGCTTCACATGTACAGCTTAAGTCCTCCAGCTCCCCTGTTCAACAGCCACTGTAAATATTAGTTTTTACTACTATGTGCTGGCAAAGCCTTTTATAAAAAAAGAAATTAAAAAAATAAAATAAACCCCAAACCTCCTGCAACATCAATTGAATTATTTTCTTAAGAAACAATGAATTACCTTACTAATCTCAGACTATGCTTGCCAGTTGGCTGAATTAACTGCTCATAATGACTATTCCTTTGTAACAATTAAAATCTGCATATTTTTTTATTTCCTTCTTCATTAAGAAAGTGCATTAGTATCAAAGCCTACATTTAACATTTCATAGAGCTTTCCCACTAATGAAATATTCGTAGGGTCCCACAGTTTACTGTATTTAAAAAAAATAAAGTAAAAAAAAACAATAATTAAAAGACAGACCAACCTGTAGTCATCATAAGTGAAAGAATCCTTTAAGGGCAGTTTGCTGGCATTAGGATGGGTCTGGGAAATGCAAGTTTTAGAAAAAGGTGAAAAGAGAAAGAAGAGAGAAATCAGAAATCAGTCAGCAGAATTTCATTATTTAGCTGCCTAACAGATCCTAACAAGAGCCAAATGAAGCAGGAGGCGTCCAGCCGCGCTACAGAGGGATCATCATGCTATTATGCTCTCATACATCACTGTCAACTTAATTTGTTGTGCCCAGCAGCCACCATAAATCTGTTTCTTCATATTTCAAGACTGGAACCCACAGACATCGTATAAAAATAAAAAATTTAAGGTGGACTGAGTAGGTAAAACAAAACCCAGCTCATGGTGCAGGGTGAGGGAAAGAAATCAGACAATAAGCACATATTAGGCTTCACCAACTTCCACATTTTTCCTTTTTTCTGGGATGTCAGTATGGTATTTCACAAATGCAAGTAGAAATTATACACACAAGATTTTAAGTTCTTCCTTGATACCTGTAGAGATTTTATTCAGTGCGAGACACACTACACCTCCAAAATGAAGTGGATTAAAATATTTAAACAGTTTTGGTGACAGACATCGATTAGATAGTACCCGCATTAAGCTATATACGCTCCTTTAAAAGGGCAGCAATGCCATTTGAGAATGCACACTGTAGCTGTCACTAACAAGTACCATATTTAGATTTTTAAAAGGCTTAGGAAGCTGCAATGCCGGTTACTTTTCTGATCAATTAACTTACTAAAAGTTTCAAAAATACTTTCAAGCCGACACTGGCACGCTTTCTCCACAACTTTGTCCCAATTCACAAACGGAGAGCCATAACAGCATAAATTTTAATCGTCAGGTTCAATTAGGTCTGAGACAAATTAAAGCACATGACCAAGCGGTTACTTCGGAAGATACAAACGAGGCTTTGTGCGGCGCATCCCTGCGACACCCCCAGTGCACGAGCTCCCCGCAGCACGCGGCTTTTTTCCCTCCTGACGCGTTAGCACCACCAGCGCGCGCCCGTTCATCACTCCCCGCCGTAATGCGCTCGCTGGCACCGCGCGCGGGACAGGAGCGGGTGAGGGGAAAGTGGCTCAAACCGTAAATCAATTAGAAAACAAAAGCTGGTGCTCAGCGCGCAATTTTAGGCAAATTACATATCACAAAAGACTGGCAACTGGGTGTTAGGTCCCAGGTGCCCGTTCTCCCTCAGCCCCTCCAGTTAACCCTTTGGAGGGGCTCTCTCTGACACAGGGCAGCACTGGACAATTCCAGACACCGCTGGCCCTTCCCTCGCGTTTGTATTTTTAAAGCACTTCACACAATTTTTCGATCACATCGGTGGTATGGCCATTGCAGAACAAATTCCTCATGTATTAAACAGAGTTTACAGTGTTATTCCTCCCCACAAAACCTCGCCGTACCAAACCAGGACGGGCACCCACACCGAGGGATTTCGGGAGGGACCTGTGCTCAGGGTAGCCCAGGCTCGATCCCGGAAACGAGCGCAGCCTTCAGCGGGCAGAACAGCGCTCCGTGTTTCACCACCCGGCGTGACACCTTCATGGTGACTTAATCTCGACTTTTACGGCCGGTATTAGTAACCTGTGTTACAGCAGCGTGATAAACTAGGCGGGGACCGTCACAGCCGGCAGCGAGCCGCGCACACCTGTCACTCTCACTTTTAAAACGCTGTCACGTTTTCATCTGTTGCGTCCGGGCCGGCTGTGAGCAGCCGGAATCCCGTTCTGCACCGGGGGTCTCGAGGAGTTTTACCCGAACAGGGGAGTCGGGGTCCCTGCGCACCCCCCCGCCCCCGTTCCTCTGCAGGCCACGCGCCCGCCGCCCGCGAGGACCCTACCCCCAGCGCGTGCCCCACCCGCGCGCACAGCCCGCGCCGCCGCCGGCCTCGCGGGCCGGCACTGCCCCCTGCCGGTGCCGCTGCGCCCCGCCGCCTAGCCCTGGCCTCCCGCCAGCGGCCACGCTCCACGCTGTGAGGGGCCGCGACGTTCGCGGCAGGAGAAAGGCCCCCGGCCGGCAAACAGATAACCGCGCCTCGCCTCTCTGCCCGCCCCTGCTCTCCTGTCTCTTTCCAAACAGGGACTTTCAAGGGATACACCATTTCGCAAACAGCGACCGTTACTGTGGTCATAAGGCGCTAGAAGAGCGCCAGCCAACGCGCTCAGCCCTGCCTCGGAGCAAACACCGGCAGGAAGGAAGGGAACATCCGTGCAGGCGCTGTCCCCTCCGTGACAGAGAACTGCACGAAGTCGGCAGAGTGCCGTGAGGTTACCGGCCCATCGGACACAAGCGCCTCTGTAGCGAGTCAGCTTGAACACGCAACCCGCGCGCAAAGGTTCTGGCTGCCACCAAACGCGGAACTTGGGGACTGTCCCCGTAGGGAGACCATCCAGACATCATCCACGTACAACCACCAGTAAAGTACAACAAATGACAAAATGCCCGGTCTTAAAAGACACAAATCCTGGTGTCCATAAGTACCATATTTATAACATTTCGTGGCACAATATTCTAGTAAGTAGCTATTTTAAAATTAAGATACATTAACTTATTTGATCACCTTAGATTTCTGTCTTGGACTATTTTACTACGTAACTTAGAAACCCTACAGATTACCAGAATATGAAGACACACAAAAAAAGAACAATATTCAGATTAAAAAATTGATTTAGTATGCAGCTTCTCTTTATAGTCCCTTGGTAAAAATCTCCCTAACAAACACTTAATAAAACCTGTCAATATATCTAGAAAGAAAAATGACACAAATGCATTAAGTATTAAATACCCTTGAAAAAAGTCACATATTCCATGAATTTTTGATGTACTATCTTGACATTAATGTAAAACCTTGATATTTATAATTGACAGATATTTAATAAAGTATAGAAGATGACTGCTGCATAGCATGCAAATTGCTCAGGCTGATCAAAAAAAGATACAGACATATTTAAACTAAACAAACACTTAATAGGTAAAAAAAAACCTGATCTAGCTTTTATAGGTTCACACAGCTAGGTGTCTACAGATTAGCTTTGAAATGTGACATTACTCACTACACGAACCCTAATTTTAACTTACCAAGTCTGTATGAAGTAGTTTCAGAAAGTTGTGAGGGGAAGCTTTAAATAAAAAATGGGAACATAAAAATGTGAATATATTCATTTAGATGCCGGTCTTGACACTCTACTGAAAGAGTTATTATAAAGAACAAATATCATCTATTTAGTTACCCTTTCTGTGAAAATATTGTCAGAGCTGGCAATCAGGGTGATGACCACTGCAAAAACAAATACTGGCATGCTGAATTTCATTTTCCTCCTGATGCTGCTATTCTTAAAAAAAAAATTAAATTAAAAAAAAATGCTTCTTCCCCTTCAGCATTCCAAGCCTTCTTTGAGACATTTGGAGGATATCTCAAAATAACCAGAAATATTAAAAAGTAACAGTGATTGCTGCCAGATTGTCTGCAGCCACTGAGGAAAGAGACAGACTGTTATTCTAGTCACCTAAAACACTATCAGACTAGAAGCCAGTTACTCAGTATGGCAACCAGAGAAAAGGGGGGAGGGAAGGGGGGGGAAAGACACTTTCAGACATTTTTCCCTTTCTGGGTAGCAGAAATATCCAGTGGCTCGTGTCTCATGTTCAGTGTCTCACAAGAAAGCACGACTCCTGATGCCTGCATAGAGGCTGTTGCACTAATAATTTCTCCATCGTATTTTTGGATAGACATCACAAGATAAGAATTCTCAAATCTTGTAAACTAGATGCTAGAGGACTTCTCCACTTTTGAGGGGGCTTGTTTTTATCTGGACAGCATGAAGGCTTTAACGTAGAAAGGGTGGGTGCCTTTCCAGCTGAGAAGTCATCATAACCTTCATTTCTGCTATCCAGCCTACAAGGGCATTAACCTTCTGTAAAAGAGTGGCCAGGCTATTAGAGGCAGTAACCCCTTACCCCACTCAATCACAAAACACCAAAGCTCATTTATCAGAACTCCTAATCTTGACAAGGAATTTCCATTAAAATTAGCTTAATATTTTCTTGTTTACCAAGTAATGCAAAGTGCAAGTCCATAACATGCAATAAAATGTCTGAGCAGAAGTAAAAACTGGAGTACACAAGTTTACATAGTGTTAAATTTGTGTTCAGACCCATGCTACTAGATGTCTTCAAAAGAACAGACATATTTTGGTGTGAAGTCATATTGGCCAGTATATTCCTTTGTACTGTTAGTTCTTGTATACAATGAGTAACAAAAAATTAATTGGATCACTGGATGTGATCAAAGTTAGTGTTTGGTTTTGTTTTTTTTTTAAAAAAAGACCTCTCAGCTGACATAAACTGAACACTGGAGTCATCTACTACTCCACTGCTAACAAAAAATTTTTAAAAAATTGGTTTTGTTGGTTTCCTGAGGTTGTAGACGCAGAGATGATTAGATTTCTGTGAAGAATATTTCAAGTACACACAAGTCCAAGGCAAAGTTGTGGGCAATTGCTGAAATATTACTAAATTAGATTTCAATATTCTCAAAGACCTCTTGTGTACCGTTGAAGTAGAGAAAGCTCCATTCCTATCTCTGAAAAGGATCATCCCAACCGCTGACGCCATCACGCCATCCCCCTCCCAGCCCCCCAAACATGAAGGGTACTTGAAACAGCTGGAGCCCAAACCAGGTTAAGCTTCACCTTGTTAACTTTCTTTCCTTTGAACCTAAAGCCCAAGGGTTTGTTCCTTTTGACCAAACAATTTTTTTCCTCCTCTTCTTTGCAGATTCTGCCCTCTTTCCAATGTACTCATTAACATGGGGAGATTTTGTTATGAGCCTTGTTGGATGCTACTTGATGGTTTCAGGCCAGTGTGTAGGTGTAAAAAAAAACCCACAAACACACACCACACACACACTTTCAGGGCCAGAAGCAGGAAGATCTGTCAGCATTTGCTGGTTACTGTCCCTTTCCCAGCTTTAGAAATCCTTTGAAGCAGCAGCCTTGAAGAGAAACTCCTCTCTGTGGAGCTGCTGAGGCTTTAACTGCCCTAAAGCTAAGTAAAATAAAGAATTCGGAATGGAGGATCCTAGTGATCTACAGGGAAACAAGAATTTGCTTTTTCCATTGGACATATGCTGCCTAGCCTAACAAGGGAAAGGCAGCTCACTGTACAAGACAGGAGATAAAGCCAAAGATTATTTTACTTTGTAATAACAGTTTATAACTACAGAGGCATGCTCTGGAATTTTTAAACAGCCCAATTCATTAAGCAATAGGAATTATGTCCACAAACCTGTGCTGTTATACGACTTTTCTAATGGAAGAAAGATCACTCTACTTTGCAAAACCTAATAGAACAAATCTAAAAATTAAAAAAGGTACCACAGGATTGAAACTTATTAAATCTAAATTAACATTCTTGCTTATTCTTTGTGTCAGCAATTTTTATTTACTTTCTGCCAATATACACAAGAAAGCACTGTTCCAGACCATTAGGGGATTAATGTAGCAGAAGCACAGTGGAATGACTCCTTCTGGTGCAATGGAATTTAATGGACTGCACAGTCCCTTCTTCTGTAACTTCTACCTGCAAAAATTGCTCTTAGTTAATGAGATAGCAGTGGTGTAACAGACAACTCAAACCACGACATCAACTACTAACTCAAGGGTCTGAAGGACTGACAACCCACTTCACATGCAAAATGGACTTACCATTTGGCTAACAGAAGACACAGAAATCATTTTGAACTGACTGGAAACAAGTATCCTGCCTCCAGTCCTGTGGCACCTCCTTTATAGAACAGAGGCAAGACAGTGACGGACTTTAACATCTTTAACTTCTTGGTTGCTCCATTTACAGAATACTTTTTAACATACAGAATTCTAAAATACTAATCTTTCCCAGAAACGAAGGCACTTAAATATTATATTTGAATTAGTGACCAAGTTTTCTATACCTTTTCCTGTCCTTTCACAGAATCGCTTACTGCTGAATGCAGCCCCAGTAAGGGCTAAAAGAATGAAGTGGGAGAGCAGGCTGACCTGAGACTGGACGCGCTTTGCAGTAAGACAGCCTCTCTAGTTCCTCCCGTCCCCATTCACAAAGCAGAAAGACACACTAGGTCTGCATCTCCCTTGCTAAATCTCCTCACGAACTCTCCTATGAGTTTAGTGTTTGTGTTGAGCCTTAGACTGTAGTATTTCATTCACACAGGTACAGTAGGATAGCCACAGTAAAGAGTTTCCTTGCAAAGGTTGTGCCTGCATACCATGGCATAGCATGTACTCTTTAGACTCCTCCTGAGGTACAAGGTTTACCTTGCTCCTTTTGTCTAGTGCAACATGTGCACTATGTTCATGCACAAATTCATCACAAAACTCTTCTATTAGTTCAGCAAATCACAAACCACAAATAAAATGCTGCGATGGAAAGCCTAAAGTGAACTGCTTTAATAGGACAGGGACAGTGTTTCCTATTCACAACCACTCCCCATCCAAAGAGTTTCCTAACAAGCATCAATATTATGCAATATGGCCAAAGTTTTGTTACCTCTGTATCAATTACTCAAGTTTACAGCTAAATCATACCAGCAGCCACTCAGGTGAAAGCTTCGATCACAATCACCTTGTAACCATGGTACCGCACTGCACAACCAGCACAGCACACGGGGCATGGTAAGTCCTGGAACCAGATGTACTGGGGCTATAGTGCACACACATCCAGAACTAAAAACTTATCACTTCCTCTTCAACTCACATTCAAACAGTAGTACAAGAAAATAAACTTTGGTTTACTTAGCAACATATCAATCTCCTACTGTGTGGAGTATTAGCACTGGGTCTGACTGCGGAGGATAATCCACTTTGTAATTTAGTTAAATTACTAATTTTAACAAATATAAGTCCCCTGTATAATTTTGCAGTGCTTAAAAAATACATCCTTTGAGTATTCCATTCTAAGAAACATCAGCTTGTTATCATATATTTTAAATTTATGGAACATTTGTAACTGCTGTTATATCAGGAAAAATATTAAATCTGCACAATAAGTACAAACTTCATATGAGAAAGTGTACTTGTAAGTGCATGATGATCTCCTGATGTCTGCTGAGGCACTCACTTCCACCAAAGACACAGACAACATCTCTGGGAATAAACTCAACTGCCCCAGAAAGTGCAACTCAGTTAAAAAATAAAAATAAAAGCAACTAACAGAAAAGCAAACAAAAAACCCTCTCCATTCTATTGGCTGTAAAAACAAATGCTTATCTGCATTCTCAACCAGGAGACTGGTTGAAAAGCCCATCTTCCCAAAAAATGCCTTAAAAGCCCATAATACCAACAAGAGAACATATTATTCCTCCCAAATGTGGTTTAAACTGTGAAAAAAACAAATTTTGTTTAGCACTGGCATACATGCTTTGAAGTACATCTCTGTTTCTCTAGAGGAAAGAGGGCGCTTAGGCTAGTATAACAGAATCCAAACCATTCAGAATATAAAATACATTAAAACCTACTGATTAGGAGATCTTAACAATGAATGCTGAAAGAAAGATAACATCTATATTCAAAATGAAAGATATGTTTTATCCTGTCTGTCCTCCTCCAACTTTGAAATATTCTGACTATAAGAAACAGCAGACACCAAGTGGGACGTGCCTGTGTTTCGATCTAGGCCAGCACGGTCCAACTGGCGCCCATAGACTGAATCTGGACCACAGGATGTCTCCATATGGCCCTGCCACCTTTTCCTTGGAGGAGATAGGGAACAGCTGTTTGAGGAGCAAACGCTGCCCGAACAGCCAAACACCTCCTCCTGTGTCCGGCTGGCTCAAAGCCCAGAGCTGTCGCCGTGTTCCTGTGGAAGGCAAGGAAGGAACGGGGGAAGAAGGCAGCAGACCTCCTACCCACACAAGAATTTGAGCTCTTCATTTGTCTGAGACGGACAGATGCAATCAAGCAAAGCATGTTGCTGCTTCTGCTCTGGACAGGGGCAGCCACATGAATGGCCCAACGAAGCCCCAGGATCTGCCGATATTGTCATCGTAGCTTGGGGTGGGATATACCAGAAGTGACACAGAAATCAGAAATTGGGCATATGTTTGCAAAGCCTAAACCACCTTACGGTAGATACACTAAATGGTACAGAACAAGCATACAGTCAGTCTTCAGTTTGCTGCCAGCAAAACAGATTAATACAATATTTTGGCCCTTAGGGAGAGGAAAAACACAGAAAGGCATAAATATATTCCATTATTGAGTGCCTATTGATTTATTATTGATCAAGCAGAACAACTCAGGCGCTGAAATTCAGACAAAGCAAATCTAAACAGCGACACTATTTTACCTTTGTAACTGCCCACTCAACAGAATTTTAAATCTCTCCTTAAGCCAACATGTATAGCAGACAAGTAAACAAAAGGGAAAGATTTTGTAGGGTTTACAACTGTCCCATCTTTCTTCCACCCATTTTTTTTACAGTATCACTGACATCACTTCTGAAAAAAGCTATTTGATTGGCATGCCAATAAGCATAAATCAAGTAGGGGGGGAAACTAAGAACCCTAAGGATCTATCTGGTACATGATCAAAACTCTATTCTGCTTCCAAATACATTTGCTTTTGACTGCATATTTGTTGAACTCTTTAGAAGCATTAAAATATTCTCTATTATATCAACTTAAAAATAATAAACAACTTCCCAACATTTGAACAGTTTAGAGTGTTTTAAAAGGCAGTATTACTTATCTGCATTCCACTCAAACATTATTTAGCACATGAAAGTTAAATGGTGGTATCTTAAAGCCAAGTACAGAGAGAGACCAGACGTTCTACTTCACACTGACCTGGAAAATCATATGCTTATTGGAATAGGATAGATTAGAAACAGTACAGAAAAATAACATAAGAGCAGCATAAATCATATTGAAAGTATCATCACAATTTCAAAAATTAGTGTCAAAATTAAGCCAGAGATGTGAAATCTCACCTAATATACCCAATATTGAAGAATCAAATGTGATATCAGATTTTAAAAATGCTATAATTTTATTCTGAGATCTAGAACTTAATGTGTTAAAACATTCTAGCTAAAATGATATTCCAGTGCCCAACAGCTAATAACTGGATTTTAGAATTTCATTCACGCTAAATCAATTAGTCAAATTTTATATGAATAATAAATCAAATTTAGTATCTGATCAAAAGGGATTACAGCCTCCAGGAAATTAAGTTCTCTGTCCAATAGCACAAACAAACAGATCAAAACATCTTTGGATAGATTACTGCAAGGTTTGCATTCACAATGGGACTACAAAAACATTTTCACAAGCACTGTCCAGAAGGCAGTACACACTAGTCAGAAAACTGGTATGAGTGTTCTTGTGGAACACTGGATACAAACCAGACTACAGATATTATCTAAAAATATTAATGACTCCCTACCAAATAGAGTCCATTAAAAAAAAAAAAAAAGAAAAAAGTATGATTCATGAGGCAGCTTCTGCCTTCTTGAATAGCAGTATCTTGACAGAAGGCAAAGAAAGCATTTGCAAGTATTTGCTCATTAACTTAGCAAAGAAACATAAAACTGAGTCAAAGAAAAATTTATTTGCTAAAACGTTACTTAAACAAGTGACCTCACTTCCTCCATTTAGTTTAATTCTAAAATTCTTTTTGACCAATGTACTGGAGAGCCCAGAACTGGACACAGTACTCTGGGTGTGGCCTTACCAGTGCTGAGTAGAGGGAAAGGATCATCTCCTTCTACCTGCTGGCCACACTCCTAATGCAGCCCAAGATGCCATTAGCCCGTTTTGCTGGCTCATGTTCAACTTGCCACCCAACATATTAATGAGATTATTCCACCCTAGGTGCAGGACTTTGCACTTCTTGTTGAACTTCACCAACTGTCAGCCCATTTGTCCAGCCTATCAAGGTCCCATTGGATGGCAGCTTCCCAGGGATCAAGGTGGGGCTGACAGGCTTGCAGTTCCCTGGGTCCTCCTTCCTGCCCTTCCTGAGGATAGGAGGGGCATTTTGCTTTCCTTCAGTCCTCAGGTACCTCTCCCAACTGTTATGATCATTCAAATATCGCCGAGTCACCTCACAATAACATCAGCCAGCTCCCTCAGCACTTGTGGGCACATCCCACCAGGGTCCATTGACCTGTGTATGTCCAGTTTGCTTAAGTATTTCCTGACCTGGTCCTCTTCCACCAAGGGTACCTCTTCCTTGATCCAACCTTTCCTCCTGCTGCCTGGGACCCAAGATTCCTGAAGGTCGGTCTTGCTAGTAAAGACTGAAGCAAAGACAGCATTGAGTCCCTCAGCTTTTTCCACATTCTGTGCCACCAGGTCCCCTGCCTCATTCAGCAGCAGGCTCATTTTCCCTAGTCTTCATTTTGTCACCCATATACTTATAGAAGCTCTTTTGGTTGCCTTTGACATCCCTTGCCAGCTTCAATTTCTGCTGGGCTTTAGCTTTCCTAACCTCACCCCTGGATTATTGGACAATGTCTCTGTATTCCTCTCAGGGTACCTGCCCCTGCTTCTACCCTCTGTATGCTTCCTTTTTGTGTTTGAGTTTTGCCAGGAGCTGTGTGTTCATCCATGCAGGCCTCCTGGTATTTTTGCCTAAATTCCTGCTCATTGGGATAGACTGCTCTGGAACTTGGAAGAGGTAATCCTTGAATATTAACCATGTTTTCTTTCTTCGTCCCTCTTCCCTCCAGACCCTTATCCCACAGGACTCTTCAAAGCAATTCTGTGAAGAGGTCAGTACTGCTCTCCTGAAGCCCAGCACTGTGACCTGGCTTTTTGCTCTGCTCCCTCCTCTCATGATCCTGAACTCCACCATCTCATGGTCACTGCAGCCAAGGCTGTCTTCAACTTTCACATCCTCAGCAAACCCTTCCTTGTTTGTAAGTATGAGGTCCATTAACACAAGTAGCACCTGTCTCCATGGGCCCCTCTATTGCTTGGGTCAGGAAGTTGTCATCAGTGCTCTCCATGAACCTCCTGGCTTGCTTATACCCTGCTGTGTTGTCCCTTTAACAGGTATCGGGATGGTTGAAGAGCCCCATGAGGACCAGGGACTGCAATTGTGAGGCTATTTCTAGCTGTCTGTAGGCCCCATCTACTCCTTCCTCCTGATCAGGCATCTTATAACAGTCTCCCACTACAGTGTCACTCATTGGTGGTGTGGGTTTTTTTTCCACAGACAGCTAGCTTGCTGGTGATCTTCAGAAAAACCAGATGGCTACCATGGCAAAAGCTATAGCTAGCTGATGGGTAATGGACTCTGCCAGTTTCAGACCCACTGCTTAAGAGATTTGGAAAGTTCACTAAAATTATCATAAAACTGTCTTTTAGTAAGGCAGCTAATAACAGCTTTTACTATACCTGGGGAAAAGATATAACACAGCAATGCTTCAGACCCATAGTGTGCAAAATGTAAATAGAGTTCAGGCACTTTCACCTTCCTCTCTAAGGGAACCCCTTGTTTTGATGTCTTGTTTTGATTTACAAAAACTTCTCTGTAGTAGACTACAAACAGGCACACAGGTGCAGCTGAAAGTCAAACATCAAAACCCCTGCATATTCTTTTAAAAAAGATTCAGACTTGGTTGTATTTTCTTTAGGAATATAATCTCACTGTGAATGTCTAAACTATATGGCTCCCTCTTGTGCCTATTATACCACATTTCAGTGTACAAAAAAAACCCAACCCCAAAACATTAAGCCATAAATACCTGGGCTCTGTTCACCCTGCAATGCCCATAAATGCTAATGGAAGTCACACACATACCTTCCAGCAGAAAATAAAACCCTGCAGTTTACAAAAGTTCTCTTTGGAACAAACCACAAAAACATCTTGCAGGCTACAAGTCTGCTGCAATGAAAGTATTTTTTTTTTGACCATTTGCTGTATTTTGATAGCAATGCAGAGGCCAAATATGCCTTTAAAGTACATCTGTAAGAACTTTTAACTATTTTTTAGTTATCAAATTACATATGTTTAGAAAGGTGTCAGTGTGGTTTATAGAGCCTGGCTAACATGCTCAAGGGTTTATTTTTGTCTACTCAACATCCCACCTGTTTCTGCTTATCAAACCAGACTACAGTTTAGCTTGCAACAGCTGTGACATGCATAAATCTGCCCATTATTCATGTGTATCCAGACTAAGCACTTGGAGAAGTTAAGTTAGAACTGCAGCGTTCTGAGAAAGCCACCCTTACAGAGAAGCCAAGGAAATAACACAGACCAACACTTGTCAAACTGTTTAAAACTGCACACCTATCAGAAGCCAAACTATTTTAATAACAGTCTAGCAATCCTACCTGGAAAGAAAACGAAGCATTTGAAGACATGATTTGTGAATCCTTATATTCCCACAGCCATTAGAAACATTCTGCAGACCACAAATGCTGCAAAGGAATTAAAATATCTTCCCTGTACAAAATATTCCCTATTTCAGTGTCTTCAAATATCAGCAAAACACTTTTTCTTTCAAGATGCTACTAGTTTTACTTTCTGCAGTATAATAGCTAACAAGAAAGTAAATACAGTTTTAAGATTTTTGTATTAGAAAAAGTGTATTTGTAAATTAAAAAAAAAAAAATAGTCTGCATACCTGAAGCAAGATCAAAATCCTGGTCACACAGGACAGCTTTCATTAAAACGCTTCTGCTAAAGCAGTAGTAGCACCGAATGAAATTATGTGTACAAAAATCTAACATTCACTTTCATAAAGCTTGTAGAGTACACTGCCTTTAATAGGAAAGTAGTTTTGCTTTGGTTTTTTGTACTTTTGTTTTTGTTTGTTTTTTTTTTTTTTCATTTATATGACAAATCCTTCTCTCCCCACCTCTTCTTCCCTTTTCCATACACTCATGAGTTACTCTTAGCTATAGCATTTTGTGGGTCAGCTTTGTTCGTAAAATGAGATGAGTGCCTGCAAGATGATGCTAAAATTAATTTCAGCTTTTCTGAATAATGAAAAATGGTACTTTGTTTTAGTGAAGAAACAGGCTTTTTTTTTTTCTATGAACTTTTTTTATGCAATATCTCATAAATTACAAGCTCTTGTTTTTGAGAGCAGAAATAGAAATAGAGTTTTAAAACTTTTTCATGAGTTTTCATCACAAACATTCAGATGAAATTGTGGTTACGTGGCAGTGCTGAAGCATGGCACCAAATAACCAGAACACACCTAAAATTTACCTAATATTTGTCACCATTCATTCTCCAAAGAATAAGTAAATAAAGCAAATAATTCCTACCTGATCTACCTTCATGCTCATGTTCAACATGAAGCAACAGCTATATTATACAAGAACATAAAACAAGCAATAAAAGCATTTGTCAGGAAAATAAAAAAAATAACCTGGTCTAGACTTCTGACCACAAGTGATGAGAACCTATATTTTAACAATTCATACTAAGGGCAACAGTAGAGTACTAAACACTTTCTTGAGTATACTAATATAAAGCTCAAAGAAAAGATTGCCATTTATCTAAGAACTATTTCCACAAAGGTTTCCCATTGCTACATATCAAACCAAACTGAATCAGTCTCAACAGTATCAGACTGAGAAGTCTTCCTCTGTGAGCTGCCATATCAGCTTCTATAGAATTGCAAATGTAAAACAGAAAATGTAACAGTGCAGAGTATTAAAGGCTTGTTACCATGTACAACACTGTCACTTGTGTTCTAAAGACATCTTGCATACATTATTTTCTTTGCTCAAACTGTAGCTTTTCTTGCTCTTAATCAACAGCATGGACTTTGATGCAGAACATAACTTTTTTTAGTGAGACATTATTTTGACCACATTAGCTTAAATGCTATACATGCCACATGAAACTTTCATAAACCAGAAATGTTTTGTCAAACATTTAAGTTGCTTTTCACATAAGAGGTATCTCATACTTCAACTGATGTTACACCAGTGCATTTTATATACATTCTTCAGTTGTGCTTGCATCACTTTGATATCAGTCTACATGTATTAATCAATTACTGAGAAGCAATTCTGAAATACTAGACAAATGGCAGCCAAAATCTAGGGCGTCACTCCAGATCCCAATTCCCTGTAAAATAGGATTTCAGGGTTTGGGGTTTTTTTACATTAAATATTGTGACCATATAACCTCTTGCATAACACTACTAGTGCAGGATTAGTCAATGACAGTGATGGAACTAGCCATAGTGGTAGTTTAGCTATCTGATTAAGTACTGCAAGAGTGTGAATAGCAGTTGGAAGAACTGGATAATGTTACACAATATTCTGCCAATAACTCCTTAAAAACAGAAGTATTTAGGGGTAAAAAGATATTCTAAATAAAATTTAGGAGTTCTGTTTGCCTAGGCAGTCTACTTTGAGGAAAAAATAGTGAAAAGCTGGAAGGTCAAGTGTGGACTGGCAGCCTAGAATAGCACATGGCAAGAAAAGAGAGTTGGCTAAACTATTGTCTCCTGGATTGTGACACCTGGAAGGAAGAATTTTGTTCCTTCTTGATATTAAAGCCTTTGTTCCTACCCTACTCCTTGCCTCAAAATGAAGTGTATCTTATTTAGTCTTTACCCATGATTTTCAATTACTTCGGTTTTCAAAATGTATCCCTCAGTTCCTTATACTTGGTAAATTGACAGTGTATTTGAAACATAACAGCGTTATTCAAACACCAAACAGCTATGCAAAATAATTCAACTTTTGTTGACTTAAAACAGTTGATAGAAAAGCTTTGGAACTCTGATAATGTTAAGGGAGAATAGAATTGCTATGGCCAAAAAAAAAATGTCTCTAGATTGCATAATTGTGGAAATTCAGTACACAGTCATATGCTTTTTACACAGATTGTGTCACAAAAAGCTTTGGGTGTTTGGACATTGAGCACTACCTTGACAACATCACATTACCTTTCACTTACAATATCAATTGTGTCTAGACATCAGTCAGAATAACAGTTCAATCTTAGAAACTAAATTTAAATCATTACTTCAAAACATCATGAAAAGTTCACCCATTTCAAGCCTCCCCATACTCAAATTATTGAGATGGGTTTATCTTTGTATCTGAAAGCAATCAAAATAATTATGTTAAATAGAATAGAAACAACAGTTAACTCACAGTCACTAGAAATACAACATATGCAATGGTTTTGTTCTATGTCAGTTAACAAGTATAAGTTTACTTTGTTTATTGCAAACTATATATTTTTCATAGAGGCATAGGTTGTAAATCTTTGCAGGTCATCTAGCCCAACTTCCCACAGGCAAACTTCTGGAGTCTGGCTACCTATAGCAAGTTGGAAACAATAATTGGATCATCCCTTATCTCTTCTTTCCCAGATAAAAGGCTGAAGGAAATGACATCTTAATAGTCCTCCTCTGATCTCATTCCAGTTTGTCGACATGTCTTTTGTACTAGTGGGCCCGAAACTGTACAGTATTGCAGATGAAACCTCACCCAATGCCAAACAAAGGACAGCAATCACTCCTCTCAACCAACTAAATACATTCTTATATATTCATAAGCCTACCAAACTGCTTTCAAGAGCAGTTCAAAAAACAGCAGGAAATTGCTGTAATGATTCAAACCTTTTAGAGCAATACACTTGCTCTACTATTTAGCGTCGCTGTTTTCACACCTTTCTCAGTCATCATCATGAGTACTACATACTGCATGTAAGATGCTTACCTGAATAACTCTGTAGAAATAGGCATACTGTCGAGCTGTATTTTTATATTGGCTAAAAACATCATGTATGGCCTGAGTTGACTGAAGATACTGCACTTCATCTTCTTCAAAATAGAGAGGAGTGTCATATTCACTGGGAAGTGTCTGGATGTATGGCAGCCAGAAAGAGTTGGGGTTGGCTCGCTCACAAAGAAGGTGGAATGCCAATGTTATATTGCCCATGGCTTGAAGAATTCGATCTTGAGAATACAGGGATCCTGAATTAACCCAGAAAGGTGAGGCACTAAATTAATTGTCCATGGAAAAGATCATCCTAGATTTACTTTAAATGAACACAATGAGATAACATGAAAGAATTTTCAACAACAAAAAAAACCTTTTCAGGTTTCTAAAATATTTAGCTGCCCATATTGTATTATGCTGCAAGTTATCTGACACAGTAAATGCCTCAGGTACAACTGCATGATGGAAGACATGAAGAAACTATAACAATACTCTCAGTACCTCAGAACATTTTATCTTCAAGCGTTATACAAGCTACATGATATGTGTTCAAAAGAACACACATACTTCTTTGGAAGATATCTAGTGTGCTCAGCCAGAAACAAAGAGGAAAATTAAATTCTTTCCACTGACACTTCAAGCTTCTAGGTATTCAAAACCTGATGGTCAACATGATAAGCAAGTCCTGTAATAAGGGATATCAGCTAAAAAAATAAAGTCTCCTATTGAATGACCCCATACATATCAACTTCTTGCTTAAGAACTTCCTTAAGCTCTTACCTAATACTGAATTTTTAGCTGACTCAACTGTCATCAACAGTTTTCTAGGAACCCACAGAAACAACTCTTCAGCCTACAAAAAGGAAAAAATGCACAGAGGGACAGTTAGCATTTATATGATATACCAAGTGTCTTAAATATGCATCGTCTTTAAATTACAGGTTGGTTTTTTTTTTAATCAAAATTATTCTGAATCAAAATTCTTCCTTCTCTTCCACTGCAAATTGAACAAATATGTTATGTTTCATAATGTGGTAACCAAATGTTCCAATCTGCGTTACACAAAGCTTAAAACAAAGGCACTTAGATTACAAAATAAAGTGCTACAGTTTGGAACTGCTAACATGTAGATTGCCCACACAGCCTCAAAGCTACCAGATGCATTATATTGCTATTAATTACACAATCAAACATTTTCTTCCCAGTAGAAGTTCTTTCACATTGCCTGGTCTTATTTTAGAAGAACTATTCAGGATTTTTATCAACTAGCAGTGGTAGCTTTATTAACTATTTGCTACTAAAGTGCTAAAATTAATATCATATGCTCCTTTTCTAATATTCTTCCTACAACAGCTGATTGTTCTTTAAAGCTGTTTCCCATCTGTAAAATGGGAATGGAAAGAGGCAATCTTAAATGCTTACCTTTTAAGTTAGCTAAGTGTGTGTGTCTATATACCTTACATGATGATCAAAAGATAATCTTTAAAATTATCAAGTAATTTGGGGTTTTTTTGACTTTCACTGGAAAATAAGTATTGCAAATACCTCTTTCTGAAGCCAAAGGACCAGTGTTTTAGAAGAGGGACAAGAGAGAAAGGAGAAGAGACTAAGTAGTTAGAAAACTGGAAGAGGGGGATGTATCAATGGGGTAGAGTACTCTGGTGATCAGGTAAACAATATAGGCAACAGAGGGAAAAAAAAAAGACTGATTAAAAATTCACAGTACTATCCAACAGTCATAAAAAATACTCAATTTTATCAATAGTTTTATTTCTGAAATACACAGAGTTGAGAGCATTTCAGAACTGCTGTTTCATAAGCAGTCAAAAGGGGAAAGGGAAGGTGGTGAGTGTTTCAGAGCTCTGCAGCTACATTCCAAACACAATTTTCTAATCTAAGTCAAATATTCACATGCTCACCTTTATCTCTCTTGTTGCTTTCAAACCAAACCCCTCCTCTTCAAATTTAGCTATTTCAAAACCCTCTGTGGATGCTCCATTTTCAGTTGCCCACTTTATCAGTTCAGGAAAATAGTCATCTCTTTTTCCATCAAAGACAATAGATAAACCTATATAAGCAATTTATTAAAAAACAAATGTAGAGATAAGTGCATCTAGAAAGATAAAGAAGTTCAATATAAAAGCACATGTAAAAAGCTATCTGCTATCCCACAGCAGTTCTACTTTGAAGTAGCTGAGTCAGAACTGGTCTTTGTTAAGTGTTACTCAATAGTACACAAATGTCATATCCAATTTTCATCAACTTAAATATTCTGCCAAATTGGCTTACCAGTCATCTTAAAAACACAACCACCTAAACTGAGCTGTGATGAAATATGAAGCTCCCCTCCTCTTTCCCTTTTAAATAAGCTGAGTGAAAATATTTCCCAGATTAATATTGATGATAAATGCAATCACCACAACATGTTAATACAGACACAAGGAGGAATTTGAGAGGCAAGCTGCATCATTAATTCAGCACTGGAGATGACGATAAGCAGAACTCAGGCTCCTTCTCTCACATACAAAGCGGTTATTTTAGTAGATCTGTATGCTACAGCATAAAGCTAACTAAGGATTGATCATCCTCCTGAGATCACAGAGCTCATCCAAATTTTTATGCTTTGCTTCTCCAACAGGCAGGTGGTCCAACAGTGAAATCACAAATCTCTAAATCTCCTCAGCTTTCCCCTTTACCGTCATCTGATCGTCAACCTATGCACTAAAGTTCCCGGCTACACTCAGCCAGCTCCCTTCGTGCCTCTGCCTCCATGTTCTCTTCAACCCAAACTCTAGTGTCAGATCACTTTAAAAGTGTCCAAACACCCCTGAAATGCTCAGGCCATTTCATGAGTGACAAAACATCATCAGCCAGTTGCTTACATCTAAATATACGTTGGTTAAACACAAGTGATAAATACATATTTAGATTAAAAGGATTTTAAGAAAGTAGTATTCATGCACTTGAAACATTCCCCCTGCCCCAAATCACGCATTTCAAGCCCTAGAAAATCAAATCTGCAGGTAACTTAAAAGTACAAATACAATGTAAAACTATAGTCTTTGATGATGCAGTATAAAAACTCAGTATTTATTTTTTTCTTAATGCAATGAGAATGTGGTGCACAGTGTTTTGTTTTTTTGTTTGAGGTTTTTTGGTGGGTTTTTTTGGTTTTGTGTTTTGGGTTTTTTTGGTTTTTTGTTTTTTGGGGGGTTTTTTTAAAGCTGGCATTTCTCCTTTATTTCATACTCCCTTCAGTATGCTATTTTCCATGGAATACATTCAGAGCTAAGACCTCACAAATCTAGTAAGACTAGCTGGATAGCTTCTACAGAACTTTGATAGGTGTTTATACTGTCCAGGACTTTGCTCTTTTGATTTCCAACACTGACTACTGTATAAGGCTACTGGAAGCTTTTAACATCCAGCTTGTATTTCGAACCATTCTGTAAGCATGTCTGAAACTCTGCCTTTGTTCCTCATCCACGATGTAGTCCAATACTTCCCACATTTTTACAGATTAAAGAGAAGAGCAGCTCTTTTAAATTGTAAGCACTATCAGGGAAAATTTTCTTTCTATACCAAACAAAATATAGCTATACTGATGAAAATCTATATAGAAAAATTAGCTTTACTTAAAATTTTGCTAATGAGTCATACAAGGAAAAATTTTAGAAAGTAAAAATACTCAGTTTTCAAATTAAGAGTTTTCTATAATCAAGATCATTTTAGTTCACATTCTACAACCCAGTGTTCTATTGAAGAAAAGAACAAAGCCTGCTACTTTAGGCAATACATATTAATTTATACACCTCAGAGTTCCAAAAAGCAATTTATAGTTCCTTTGCTAATTGTTTAAAGCTTTTATTTAGCTAGAAAACTGTGTAGTATAAATTACTGCATGCCATTAAAAAAAATAGTTTTGAAAGACACCATACTATTCATACTCACTATGTATGTAAAAACGTTACACTAAAAGCCATCTGTATGTCAACAGTGCTGTGGTTAGTAGGTTCTCCATCTTTCAATGAAAAAAAAAATAAGCTCTAAAAACATAATGCTGTTATAATAACTTTACCACTTCTGCCAGCAGCCATTTTCCCCATTAATGTTTCAATCTTTCTGGCACATAAAAAAAAGGTGTTGAAGATGTCCCTGCTCACTTCAGAGGGGTTCTAGATCACCTTTAAAGGTCCCTTCCAACCCAAACCGTTCTATGACTTTATGACAACAAAACGGTGAATCAAGTTCACTTCTACAGAGCTACAGGATGTCGTCACTCAAACAGCGTCATTTATTCTTCCACATGCCCTCTGCCAATAACTGATGTTCAGAGGTTTAAAAGTACTTTCATTAAGTGATTCTTATGCATTTGTCAAAATTACTAAAAACAGGTATGAAAAGGACATTTCAAGCCTCTAAGTACAGTCTTCTGCTTTTTCAAGCAGGTACATTAATCACTCAGACTCCATTTTAAATACAGTCTGGCTTTTCTGCCATCACCATATAAATATCAGAGAAAAAAGAATTGTTATTTCTCTGCTATTAAAATACAACAGACAAAAAAAGGTTAATTTTACTGAAGTGACATGAAAAGCATTTCTTAGAGCATCTCTCTAAATAAAAACAAAGCTAAAATTAAAATGAAGTATCAACAGAAGTGAGTTGTTGCAGAACATACCGGAAGAAAACTGTTCTAATCTGAAAAGTAAGCAGACCTTAAACTTGGGAAAATAAATAATAAAATTCCACATTAACTGTGGTACCATAAGCATTTATTTATTTTAATTATATGCTTGATCTGTAACAGATAGATTTCTTAGCTGATGTATTTATTTTGTGCATTCATATATTTTTATTTTGTCATAATTTAATGTCATTATGTTGAATTGCTGCAACTGTTTCCATGTCCAGTAAAGTGTTCAGGTTAAAATAAAAGTTATAATATGAAATTCAAAATGTTCAGATTTATAGAGGCAGACGGGCAGACTATGCAATCAGGAATCAAAAAGGCCTATTCTCAAAGGATTTTTACTTCTAGTCCTTCAGATTGTCATCTCATCACACTCTCAAGATTTTTTTTTTTCCTACTTTTTGAACAGAATTATCACAGGATCACCTGCCTGTGATATTCACTTAGAATTATACGTATGAAAACAGTTAATGGCCACCAGAACATTTCAGAAACACCCATAAGTGTAGAAAGCAACTGCATCTCAGAGAATTAAGATTTTTATCCCAAAATAATAGGATTGCATAATATTTATGTAATAACAACAACAAAAATATTCCTTTCAGCTGTCAACAGACAACTCTTTAGGCAAATCAATACTTTGAGCCACCCTTTTCTTACAGCCTTTCACATTTACCTTTTTGCTTTTTGCGAATTTTCTCAACAAGTGAACGAATCTGTACATATTCTTCCCATTCCTTACCAGGACCTGGGGTAGGACTGCTGCATTCTGTAAATAAAAACAGCAAATAAAAACGTTTTCTTTAATAAACTGTATATATGCACATTTTAACATTAGAGAAAAGGTCATTGTTTCACAGCAACTTTAACTAAACCTTAGTACTACTTGTCCTTCAAACATATTTACATGGTAAACACAATAAGCTCCATTGTTATAAACATCCTATTCTTCGACATGTAATTAACACATACTTTTAAAATTTTCACAGTATAATTTGCCTCAAGTTATTATTTTTTTAAAATATTCTTTCAGATTTAAAAATATCAAATGCTTAAAAAGCTAGGAAGAAAAAAAAGCTAAACAACCAGACCAGCCTCTTATATAAGACAAACAGCAACCAAAACCAGTCTGTTTTCAACAATCCGAGCAAAACACTCTGTTTACATTAACCTGCCCGTTGTCATTCTCGCTGTAGTGAACGCAGATAATAGCACTGACCTTACCTTAAGTAATTGAGAAATTTGCTGGTGCATACATTTGACCTGCCTAGTCAATACTGTTTTCATAGATGCAAGCATACTGGAAGGACAAGCAAAGGAACACTTAGCCAAGCTTTATCTCTAGATTATATCCACGGTGTCTCTGACAATATTCTAAATGCCAGTGTGTGGATTTCTTGATCTAAGCCACATAAATCTAAGTGGACAGCTGAAGATTACTTTGCTCAACTGATTTGAAAAATCTTTGTGTTGAATAAAACATGGAAGCTTGACAAAAAGAACAGCTGATACTTGTCTTTGCTTAGAAAATTAGATCTATGTTTTATTTTTGGTACCAAAGCAGAGGCCAATTGTAGCATAAGCATCAAACTGCTCTGCCAACTCTTTGTCTCCTCTTTGTGAGAAATGCTACAGAAAAATTCTAATTTTTCTAAAGCAACATTTAACTGTGTCCAGGATATGAAAATTTGGACTTGTGTTTCAACAAGAAGTGTAGTTCAGCACAGTTACTAATGACAGTAGAAAGAATGAACAGTATTTTAGCTTTATGATATGAAATTATGCTCTGCTTGTCATATTTACTAGAAATAACAGATGAGTTCCAAGTTCATCAACAAGTGAAACAACCTTTAGTCTATATACAAGCACCAAGCACCTCAAAAAGTTTCCAAACAGCAACAACAACAAAAAAATTATTTAAGCAACAAAAATAGTGCAGTTGAACTGTGTTGTATTGCTGCTTTCCACAGTGAATTCCTCTACTCTGGTATCAGTTCAAAGCACTGTTCAAATGATAAACAGAAACAGTGCAACGCTCGAGGTTTACAAGGAAAACATTTTTGACACAGCTTCAAGTTATCCAGAGTAGTTTGGGGTTGTTTGGGGTTTTTTTGTTTGTTTGTTTTTGGGGTTTTTTTTTTGGGGGGGGGGGGGGGGTAATCTAATCTCACCCAGGATTTATGCTTGTATTGAGTTGCAAAGCCAAAAGCTGCCAGAAATATGGTATGCCCAATACATACCCTTTTCAATAAGCCAGTAATGGTATATACTAACAGAGACACTATGAGATACATACTATTCTACCTTAAGCAGGCTGAAATAACAAGCTTGGTCACTTACAGAAAATGAATAGAAGTAATTGGCTTCAACAAGAGAACGTTTCTGAGTGGTCTGTACACCATCCCTTTTCCGAAAGAGGAATAAAAATGAAACTATGAAACTTACTTTGCAATAACTCACTAATTAGATTCAACATTTCCTTTGGAGATACTGTCGCTGTGGCTCCTGTACCTGACTTCTGAGTTTTCACTCGGCTCTTCTTCCCCATCTTCCAACTAAAACAGATTAAGAAGCACACTGTCACCAATTACTAAGAAACAAAATACAATAATGATAAATGGACAAGACCTTCTCTTATTAGTCACTTAAAAAAAAAACAACCAAAAAACCAAAAAAACCCGAAAACCCAAACAGCCTGACGAGTTGTTTCTGGCACATATATATGTGCAAGTATTATATGCATGGCCTGAATGTAAGACAACCATACAGTGCAATCTGAAGCAATACTTCATGTAGTTGCACACTAATTACCTTAGGGCAATTAGAAACTAAAAATCTTAGAGAAAAGAAAAAAAATAATAAGTTGGATTACTTGCAATTTCATTAGTTATGAACAAATATTATGGATACCAAAGTATTCATGCTATATAAAACCAGGTTGTTTTGCCTCATCAGCTGCACTGCAAGCATCAGCTGAATTAGTATTTGTGACTGCACTAAAATAGTAATTCAAAATTAATAGAAAATTAAGTATTCCATTCCAAAACAAAATGAAAATACCATATGTATCTCTTTGCAGCAGCTTCTTGTGGTTCAAGACCACTAGTTAAGGAAAACTTATTTTCAGTTACCACAATAAATGGAACATCATCCTAGGCTGGTTTTCCAATATTTAGAGCGCCTTGTTCTCATGGAGGACTTAAATCCCACAACACCTACTGGAAGGGTAGCATAGCAGGGTGTCAAATATCCAGGGAATTTCTCGCATGCACTGGGGACAATTTTTGATGCTAGTGCTGAACAGGTTCTAGGGGAGGGGTTGCACAGGATCTGGTTCTCATGAATAAGGAAGAACTGCTCACATGTATGATGGCAAACAGCAGCCTTGGATGCAGTAATTGTGAAATAGTAATGTGAGATCTTGAGTAAAGAAGCAGACTAAAGACTCTGGCCTCACAGCAGTAGAGCTGGGGCTTGCTCAGGGAACGGCAAGCAGAATGCCCTGGGAAGCTGCAAAGGAGCTCATGACAGCCAGTCATCTTCCTGAACTCTCTTCCTGGAGCACAAAAACAAGCCTTCCCAATATGCAAGAAAATCAGCTGGCACAGCAGGAGGCCAGCTGACTGTACATGGGACTCCTCACTGACTGAATGCAAATGAAACAAACATACACAGACTGGAATCGAGGACAGGCAACCAGGGGAGAATATAGATACACTGGGCAAGCAGAGACTGAATTGCAGAGGCCAAAGCTTATCTGGAGTTGACATTGAAGAGGGATTTGAAAGGCAAAAATAAACACTTATACAGGTACATCACCTGCAAAACACCTATCAGGGAAAGTGTAATTCAGCTGCTAAATCAGGAAGCAACCTAGTGATGAAAGGTATAGAAGAAGTTGAGGCACCCAACACCTTGGGCATGGTCTTTACCAGCCAAGGTCTGCTATCAGGCTTCCCAGGTTTCTGCATCTAGTAGCAAAGCTAAAGGGAGAGCAGCTGGCAAGTTAAAAGACTATTTAGGTAAACTGGACCTCCACAAGTACGTAGGACCACACAAGAAACAGCCAAGGTACTAAGAAAGCCATCTGATGTCACTGGAAGGCTGTGGCTATCATCTTTGAAAAGTCACGGTGATTGCCTATGACAGGAAATTTAAAAACAAACAAAACCCAACAGAAAAGCAAGGTGGGGGCAGGAGAGGCCAGAGGATCCAGGGAACTAGATGGTAGCCAGTCTCACTTCATTTGTTGTACAAAACATAGAGCCAGTCCTAAATTGAAGCTATTTACAAGCACAATAGACATGAAGGTGACTGGGATAAGACAACAGACTTCTAAAGGCAAACGATATACAAACCAACCTGACTGCCTTCTGAGGAAATAATTGTCTCTGAGGACCAGGGAGAATGGGTGGTTGCCAGTTGCTTTGACTTAAGCAAGACTTTTAACACTATCTTCCATAGCATCCCGGTTGTCAAACTGAGGAGACATGGACTAAATAGGTGGACAACAAGTTGGACAAAAAATTCCTTGGACCATGAGGTTCAAAGAGTTGTGATCAATAACTGTAAGTAACTGCCAAATGGTTGGACACTGTTTTTCAGTGGTCAATACTGGGCAACATCATCAGATCTAAATGCTAGGACAGAAAGCATCCTCAACAAATATACAGACTATATAAAACAGCAGTCAACATGGAGGGTAGGGCCAATGTTCAGAGGGACCTCAAACTGGAGGAAGTGGTCTAGAGGAATTTTATGAAGTTAAACAAAGACAAATGTAAAGTGTCCTGCATTTGGGAAGTCCAGCTACAGACTGGACAGGCAGCAGCTCTGCAGAAAGGACTTGGAGACTCTAGCAGACTGCAAGTTGAACCTAAGCCAGCACTGCACCTTTAAAGTGATGAAAACTAACTGTAGTTTGAGCTGCATAAGCAAAAGCATAAACAGCAGGTCAAGGGAAATAATTATTCCCTTCTGCTTGGCACTGGTGAGGCCACATGGAGAGTACTGCACAGTTTTGGGCCATGCAGCACAGCAGGTATTGGTAAACTGGAGCATGCCCAGAGGAAGGCCATTAAAATAGCAGAAGGGCTGACACATGAGATGAAAGGCATGATGAGGGGGGTTTGGGTTTGTTCAGCCCACTACTGCCTTCACCTGTGTGATGGAGTTATACAAAGGGTGGAGGAAGATTCTTCTCAGGCGAGCACAGCAAAAGGTCAACAGGTAACAATTACATGGTGCTGCAAGGGAAATTCCAAATAGATACAAGGAAACTCCTCACCCTGAGGGTGGCTGAGCGCTCGAACAGGACTGAGCTTTAACAGCAACTTCAAGCAATGCCCTAAGCAACCTGATTTAACTTCGAAGTTAAAGCAGAAAATTGAGCCTCTCGGTCTCCAGAGGTCCCTTCCTATCTACATTTTCCTATGATTCTGCATAGGAAATGTAGATGTTACTGCAACTGATATTTTCACCTACAGCCTACATAGTCTATATGGTATATAATATCTTCCTGTACAGTATAGAAAATTCTATGTCCAATTACTCTGCAGTGAGAGGGGAGTCACACACATTCAGGTAACTTTGGACATCTGAAAGATTTCAGCTGCTTCTGTCATCAAGATCACTCCAGCCACAGCAGCTTTAAGTTATCACACACTGCACAGCACAATCCATAAATAGGCTAAAAATCACTGTACAGAAGTAGTACTTTGGATTCCAGGTGTTCTGAGCACTCTGTATATATAAAAGGCATCCTTTTATCCTTGGTCAGTGTAGCTAGCTTATCCAAAACGTTTCCTCCCATACTCTACCCGTAAGTTTTGTTCTTTGGCAGCTGGTATTAACACTGGAATGTATCGACCAGGAGCTGAAAAGCTGCTTCTCCACACTGACCAAGGCTGAAACAGTGGCAATCCATATCTTTAAGTAAATGTATAGGGCAGATCTTTTAAACAGAAATGCTATTAGCTTAAACAACCTTTAGTGGGAAAGGCACATAATCTGTCTGCTTGCATTTTCCATCAATATTAGAGTGAACAAGAAACTGCCAAGTCCAAGGCCTAATTTAAATACTAAGTTTGAATGAAGGAAGCAAATTAAGGTTAACAGTGTTAACTTATTAGCTCAAAATTTAAAAGAGATCAAAACTGGATGAAAAGACAACACCTCATAACAAAAGGGAAAAAATGTAAGGCAGAACTATGAGGTGTATTCAAAAAGGAAGGCAAACAAACCAAATTATTTCCTCTTCCAACACTAAACACAGTGCAAGGAACAAGACTATCCCTGAGTACATGGAGAATGAAGTCCTGGGGCATAACCACTGTCCACCCTGATTTTAGCTCTCTCTAGCAGGTGTCTGAGGCTCAAACAACCCATCTGCACTGCTTAACTCTATCAGTCTCCCTCAAGCTGTGTAACTTACCTGCCCGGCACAGCTTCTACCATGAAAAGCCCCCATATGCAGGCCAGTAAGCAGAGATCCCACAGATTCCATGTAACCACACTGGCTGCTCGCACCCCTTGAAGTCTGTAACTGGACAGCCTCTTGAAAGACACTGCTCTACCACAAGCAATTACATTTGATATGGGATTTGATAACATTTTTCAGCTCAGATGCAGCACAGAGTAATGCTCATTATGAGATTCATGTTGAATTTACAATAGCACAAATTGGAAATAGGATCAATATAAACGGCCAACCTGCCATAAGACAGTGTAAGACAAAGCCACAGAAGAACAATATCAACAAAAAAAAAACTTAGAGAAGCTTAATTTTTATGGTCTTCCTTTTTTTTCCCCCTCCCCCCTAGTAATGCTCTCATACTTGTAAAAAGATAAGCAGAGCTCTTGGTACAGGAGGCCACCTTCACAAAGACTTTATTTGCACATCACCTAGTCACTTGAGCGTTCCCCTCTCCCATATGCCATCCCATTACGTTTATTTCAGACCTTTCTACTCTTAAGAGAAATCAAGTCAGATGGGGCTGTAACAGATCCAACAGCAAGTTTGGGGACAGAGTCCTAAATCTTCAGGAAAAGAACAATGCAATTCCATGTCGATTCATACAAATGGCTTTCTACATTCTCTCTAAGCACAATCCCCTGCACCTCTCGAATGACCAGAAAAATCAGTGCATTCAGGGTGTATTCCCCAGATGTGTACCTGTTGGAGCGTGTCCAGAGGAGGGCCACAAAAATGATCAAAGGGCTGGAGCACCTCTCCGATGAAGACAGGCTGAGAGAGTTTGGGTTGTCCAGCCTGGAGAAGGCTCTGGGGGAACCTTATAGCAGCCTTCCAGTACCTGAGAGGTGCCTATAAGAAAGCTGGGGTATAACTGTTCACAGGGCCTGTAGAAATAGGACAAGGGGTCATGGTTTTGAACTAGAAAAGGGTAGATTTAGGTTGGATGTTAGGAAAAAAGTCTTCAATATGAGGGTGGTAGATCTAGGTTGGATGTTAGGAAAAAAGTCTTCAATATGAGGGTGGTAGATCATTGGAACAGGTTGCCCAGAGAGGTGGTGGAGGCCCCATCCCTGGAGATATTCAAGGTCAGGCTTGATGGGGCTCTGAGCAATCTGCTCTAGTAAAGATGTCCCTGCTCACTGCAGGGGGTTAGACTAGATGACCTTTGAGGGTCCCTTCCAACTCAATACATTCTATGATTCTATGATGACATATAGTTTGTATCAATCAAGATGCTAATAAATATTAAGTAAGTTGAACAACAAATTATTTTGAAGGATTTTGGTTTCTCATTTCTAAGAACAAAGTATGTATATCGACCTATAAATTAAGGAAAAGCAGTCTAAGTAACTGTTCTGTATACACAACTACCAAAATACTATGGGCTTTTTTTTTTTTTTCCTTTTAAGTTGCATTTAGGGGAAGAATCTGCCTGGAATATAAACACACATTTGTAGATTTTATGTTAAAAACACACTATCAGTTTGCAAACTGGAGTAGACTATGTGAAAGCTTTTATCTTTGATTCTGATCAGTCATTTAGGAGTATCTATTTTTGAACATACTTGCTAAGCTAATTTCAGACTTTTTGGTGAGTTAAATGGAAGAGCCTTAAATGTATACAATCTTGTACTAGAGAAGGGAATGTCTCGTGTTTAACTGTAATGATAAATTCCACCTTTTTGGAGAAGACAAGCCCAAATCTTTACATCTAAGACTGGCGAAAGGTGAGTAGGATTTAAGCTGGATGTGAGCTGCAAATGGTCCTAGAGCTCGCTACATATATATGGGTGGGCATTTCCCATCTAGAAAGTGGGCAAATTCTGACCTGCTTTAGAAAAAACTTCAGAGTAACCCTGGATGCCTAGTGGTTTTCCTCCCGTTTGAGCAGCCAGTAATTTTGTGAAAAAGAATGGACTAATCCAACTGATAACTTTCACAACACCAGATGTAATTAGGATTTTACTTTCAGCTCAGTTAAGACAACAGTGCACATACTTTACATGGAGACATGAAAAGTGCCACCATGTAATCAGAACAATGATACACCAATACATGACGCTGTATGAATACGGTACAGTTAGCACTACAGTTTGAATTTTACCCTGTATGAAACACGTTAGTAGCAAGAATCTATTTTTGCAGTGAAAGCACTGCCGAGAGTTATGTCTAAAGATAAAGCTCATTTTAGAATATGCGAACTTCAGCTTCCTAAATATGACAAAAAGAAACATTTGAACAATGCTAAGTATTTGTATTACTATCTTTTTTTGCCTCTATTGTTTTAGAGGCAAAAATGTATTCTCTAACCTCTAGCCGAAATCTGCTCTATGCAAGTAAGAAATTCAAGGCTAATACAAGATCCTTCTCAGCTCCTACTACTCAGATAACACGCAGCAAAGATATAGGAAAAAACCAAGTTTGGTGAATAGAACTCATTAGATCGATGGCACTGTAATCAGAAGGGCATTTTTTCAGTAGGATGCTACCAGCATATGAACATGAAATAAGCTCAGTATTTTCACTCTCTCCTTTGATGCATGTATCTTGTCGAAACCACTGCTTCTTTGTCATCAGAATTTCTATAGAGGAAATATTCTGCATGCATGATTAAATCAGCAAGTCTATCTCACACAAAAAAGCAAAACCAGCAGACTGATATCTTGAGCTATCTTGTTATGGAAGTATATGCTTGTAAGGAATTATCTATCGTAATCAGGAGTGTACTTTTTAATCTAATTCTCAATCAGAAAAATAGGTTTCCACTTCCTACAGTACTTATTTCCATTCACTGCCCAGTTACATGAAACAGAACTATTTAAAGTCCAATGCATCTGACAGATCTTTGCTTAGTAAAAGCTGTAATTTGAAAGGAATTGCTGCTATACATGGTTGTCCAGAAAACATATTCCAAATACCAATCTAGCAGAGCAACCTTGTATAAAAAACCCCACATTATATATATAATATATAAAAATAGATTATGAAACCTTTTTCCAAACTTCTGAAACTAACACACAACATAAAATCTGATTTCACACTTGGCAAAAAAAATTTTGGTTGAGCAATGCTGTCATATTTAACCAGCAAATTATTAGTTATATCGATACATGAGACCCAATATAGAGAAAGTAAGTGTGGTTCCTTTTGAAGCTACTTTTTAAATTAAAATTACATTTCATAAAACAGATTTTAGAGTTAGATTTCACTTCTACTGAAATCCCTGAAATTCCAAACTTTTGTAACATTCTGTAAAAAGAAAGAAAATCCAAAGATTTGTAACTTCAGAAAAAACAGTATTTTTTAATTTGAAATAAAGTTTCAGATATGAAGCAACTTTTTTTGCAAGTGACTAAAAATATTGTTTAGAAAGAAATAAAGTATGAGCCTGCTTCTCAACAGAGCAATGAAAGGACAGGCTGTTTGCCAGTACATGCATGACAACAGAAGAAGCAATATAAAATATAGCTGCATGACACACAGAGAAAAACAAATAAAAAACATTCCTTGGGACTGAGATGAACTGCAGACTTCATAAATATCTGAAGAATTACAATACACATTTCAGTGGAAAAGAGGTTTGGGCTTCTTTTTTTTTTTTTTTTAAGTTTGCTTTTCTGGTTGTCTTCTGGTTAATATTTTTTTAAGTACTATGCTATGTTTCCTTTCAAGTGAATGTTGTTGAAAATTCCTGAAAGCATTCTGCAGAGAGAGAGTACGCTGACAGCAATGATGAATAAGCCTGGTACCACACAACACAGCCACATTTCCAAATATAGAGTATCAGCTGGCTTGGCAAAAAGAATCACACCAAAACTGGCTGCGAGGGGTGTAAATGATCCATCTCCCCCCTCTAATACTGCTATCAAAGAGCAGTTGCGTTGTATCAGACTTTGAACCTGTCTCCACATCACATACAAATAATATTTTAATGACCTGTAAAACATTCCCCCCTTTGACTTCAAAAAGTGAGCACGTTCAACCTAGGAGCTTTAGAAGGTAACCATGAAAAGTCTGTACAAAAATCCTGAAAGTACTAAAGAACTACCTCCAAGTGCATGTGCTTGGGTGGTTTTTATTTTGGTTTGCATTTTTGGTTGGTTGGTTTGTTTGCATTTTTTTGTGTGTAGTGGTGTTGTTCTTTGGTTTCTTTTTTAACATTACTGCTTAAACACTTTATTTAAGAAAGCTAATAATTACGGTATTAGAGAATTGACCACATTTCCATATGGAAGCAATGCCAGGCTTGGATGATAAAATATGGATACTTCCGAAAAAAATAAGCCATTTAATCATTAACAAAACCCCCAGCTTTTCACATTCACACAACCACCAAGGAGTTCACTGCAGTACTACGTACAACTGCAGTTAAGTCTGATAGAAAAAAATAAAAAAATCCATCATGAGTCACTATAAAGATATCTACCTCTCACTCACTGGGTAAAAATACAAGCTTGCCACCTTTGCCAGAAAACTGTGAATATAATAATTGTGCTAACCAAGCACCATATCAGTTTTTAAGTATTTAACTGTGTTAGTCTTTAAAGAATTTATCCCATATGATGCAGCATATGCAAAGTCCGATTTCGCCTGGATATGCATCTCCCTTTCTTACACACACACCCCCCTTTTCCATTGGTCCCAGAATCCCTGTGGTGCTCTCAGTTACCCTCCACATCTCTTCTAGGACTCCACATTGCTTTCAGTTCCCTCCCTGCATGACTTTACTAGCCAGCCAGCATTTTCTTTTTCAGGTTTTGATATAACTGCACATGTTGACTAACAGGCCAAGCAGATAAAGTATTCTCAACACAGCTTTCCCTCCAGTAAGCAGACCAACTTATGTTTGAGTTCTTCCACTCTGTCAAATTTGATTAAAAATGTTCAACAAGTTGATGGGTGAAGCAAGAACTGACCAGCAAACAGAACTGACACGTCTTTATAAGCCTTATTTCATAGAATGGTTTGGATTGGAAAGGACCTTAAAGATCATCTAGTTCCAACCCCCCTGCCACGAGCAGGGACACCAGGTTGCTCAAAGCCTCATCCAACCTGGCCTTAAACACTTCTAGGGAGGGGGCATCCATCCATATTTGTTTCAGCTATAACTTTTTACTTTATACAGTAGTAAACCAGCTCCTCAAAAATTTGCTGAGCTTTCACACTAGCAATCAAGTTAGGAATTCCCACAGCAGGAGTTATCTATCAAGTTTATCTTTGCTTCAAGGACTCAGTATATTTCCAAGGCAGTATTGTAACATTGTATCTTCTTTAATTCAGATCCTTGTAGATGCTAATTACATTATGTTCACATTACATAATAGTTCCGACCCCACGCATCTTCTTGGAATATACCAGAAGGTGACGGGCGCAGATCTAGAATCAGTATCAGAAGGACAGATATGGGTCGACAAGGGCAGACAAGGAGAAGATGCGGGAACTCTCAAGCCGTGCAAAGAGCACAGCGAGGTGAGTGCGGTGGGTGGCTGCGGGATACGTTCCTCGGCTGTGTCGGGAGGGAGGACAGATGAGTAGGATGCACACAAACCAGGCTTGCGATTTTTTTTTCTAGTTTGATTGCCTTAGACTAAGTCATTTTCACCTCTACTTCAGAAAGGGAAGTGTATCATCATCTTGTATCAACATATGTTGAGCAGCCAGGGTGTCAAGGGACAAGCTTAATGCCTATAGGCAACTGCTAGGAGTTCTCCAATCTGTATGTAGGGGAACACGATTTTACCCTTGATATGACCAGGTTTACAGGGAATGTGATCTTTTGCTTCCACTGATCAAGTTTGTTTGTTTTGGTTTTTTTCTTCCTCCTAAACTTTAATCTTATGAGTGTGGGTAAAAAGACAGACATTTTATAGCAAGTAGAAAGCATGAAATCAAGAAGTGTAAGAACAGTGTGGGTGGAGGAAGAGATCTGTGATCTTTAAGAAAAATTCAGTTTATACATTTACAATGAACACAATGTTTGCTTGTGAAAACCACCTACATCGTGTCACTTGGAAACCACATTAACACTCATCACTCCTAAAGTATTAATCTAGATGTTCCCACTAAATAAATGACTAATTAGTTACTGATTCAATCCCTTTCCCCCAGCTCTCAATTTATCACCTCTGTACTCCACCCCTTCTCTTCTTGCTATTATTTCTCCTCTCCCACCACTGCCTTTTCCTCTTTCTTTCATTCCTTCATCTCCTTTATAATCTTGCCCCAAAAGCTCTACAAAATACAACACCATTGCAGTGCACTGTGTTTGTGTAACTTTCTTCTGTAGCACACTTCTGACCATCCATTTAAATTGTAATCTCTCTTGGAAGTGGGAACTCCTGTGATTATAGGGCGCTTATAACAAGACATCTTTTTTTTTTAAAAACAAACAAAAAAACCCCAGATCTGAAGCACTGCCGTAGCACTGACGACAATGCTGACAAAAATAAAACAGTAATAATTCTAATGATAGAAAAGCCTGTGTTTTTTCAACTTAGGATGGCATTCCACTTAAAATACAATGTAAATTTATGTTTCACAAGAACTCCTTTAGCCATAATCTACACTATTTCCCTCTTTAAGAGCTAGCTTTGATATACTTGCTCCTTGTGGCAAAGTGCTGTACTCTGAATCAGCCCAACGCACAGCCCAATACAGAGTACCCCGGGTTCTTCTGCTCTCGCAAAACAACCTGCACCCCTCAAATGCAGTTCCTTCCTGCTAGTTAAGAAACTATAAATTCTCTTTTATATAAAATATAACATAAGGACTGCCATGTTTAGATTTTTAATCTGATCATCAAGTCAAGAATGCAGTCTTCAACAGCAGCCTACAGCCCCAGAAATGCATGTTCTGCAGGAAGAAGGAGATCCTGGCACACACATACATGGGTTACACACTGCAGTTGTCCTCCACTTCCATCTTATGAGATTCTGCTTATCATTCCTCCCTTCTTTTGTAGTATCTGCTCCCCAGATTCAAGACCCCACAAAGTCACATGGCTCCTTCCTCAGTCTTGACCTAAAAAAAAGACCTCCCACATCCCCTACTATCTTCCTGTCTCTATAAAGAACAGCACTGAGCAGCATCCACCATCTCCTGGAGGAATAGGGAGAACCCAAGTTGCTCTGCTCTGCTTCTCTTTAAAGTCTACAGTTCTCATCCTCATCTCAGTCTTATTTCTCTTCTCCCCTCACCCTGTCTTTTACCAGAGGAAAAGTAACAGTGATAGCAACCAAGAACAGGTACTTAGCAAGCTACAGAAAAAGCACAACAGAGATTTTTCTCCAGTATGTTCAACCAGCTCCTTGTGCTCCAAGCAGCAATGTAGTAGATTCCCTTCTTCATGAGGTTGTGAAATTACCCAGGTCAGCTTCTCCGACTTCATACAAAGTTTCAGTTTTATTTTCCTTTCAAAGACCTGATTTAGCCACATGACCCACTTGTAATGGGACTCTGCACATTTTCTCGCTCGGGTAAAGCAAATGAAATAGGCTGTCCCTGTCACTTATTATCAAGAACAGTCTGCCTGAGATAAGCTCTCTGCAAGCCCCATTTTTTTTTTTTTTTTTATTCAGGTATTCCTCCCCACTCCTTTTCTCTCCTTAATGATCAGGATAACGATCAGTTATCAGATTTTATCCAGTTCAGGAGGTAGGTACCTTTTACTTCTGTCTCCACTCTCTGGGCTACTTGCTTCTCCCAAACATCTATTTTTTTAAGAAATCTACCAAGTCAGTGGTTGTAAGCATCACTATTCCTTAAAGCAGGCACAGTATCATAACAAAAGTACAATGATCCAAAATTAACTGATTAAGAATAAATTCTTAAACACTGAATGAGCAAAAACAACTAGAGAAAAAAAAAAAAAAAAAGACAAGCCCCTATTCTTAATACTTCCAAATGAATGCTTAATTTCTCTTCCTACAGAATGGGTTTGAGTAAAGTTAGAGTGTATGAATTTGTCATTACTTTAAAACAGTTACTAAGTACATCAAAAAGCACTGCAAGATAACATCTTTGCTTTTGTACTTATACAGAAAAATCCAGTTCATGCAAAGCATCTATTTTTCAACAAGATCCTACTTTTGTTTAATTCTAGAGCTGGGCTGTTTACTAAGACATCAGACACTCACATGATCGACTTGTGTTTCAACAAAAATACACTTTGATTGTGAGAACACTGCTTACATGTTTTATGCTGGAAGGGCTGTTTGCTATAACTGTAATCCCAAAAGCAATACCCTCAACATATACAACAAGCCTTAAAAATATTTGGTCCACAAAAGGAATGAGACTAGTTGTTGTCAAGAGCTACCCTCCCAATGCTTACATAAGAAAATTTCCCCAAACTGTAGAACCATAAATACAGAGATGTTAATACGGCCTCAAGCCTTTATTAGCCTGTACGTCACCGCTATTCAAGACACAGTTAGAAAGTTACTTTGGTTTTACCTCTTACCCTGTACACACACATCAGGAAATAACATACTATACAATGTTGAATTTCTAATGTTCATATGCTTAATGATGACTTATATGATCAAGAACTAGGACCTTTTATCACCATTCCCAGTATTTTTCTCAGAGACAAAGTGACAACAGTAAGATAAATGAGTCACCATTGATGACTAGGAAGGTGTAAGTAAGAGTTAAAATTCAGCAATATTATGTTAATAGAGGTGCAACAAAACAGTACAGCACTCATTACATTGCCACAAAACTAACAACTAAAAGCAGAAGTTCAGTCCCCATTCAAGACAGCTGATGTGCTTTGAAATTTTGACAGAGCCTTGGATGAAATTAAAAACTTTAGGATGACAGTGACGATCATAATTTTAACCACCAAAAAAAAGGCAGCACCTCTTTAAAGGGGTAGAAAAACTTCTAACAAGAAGTTACCCCATTCCTCCAGTTGGTATTTAAAAAAGGAAAAAAAAAAAAAAAAAAAAGGAGGGGAAGGGGTGTAACATCAGATACATATTTTGTATGTAAATTCCCTAGGATGCACAGAAAAGACTGGATGCATATTGGCTATATATCACTTTACATTACTGTGTTTGTTTCATGTAACAGCTAGAGCAGAAGAAACTGAGCATGGCTGAATAGCAAAAAAATTATTGGGTATCACTGCATGAACTTTTTTTTTTTTTTTTAAAAAAAGTCCTTTTTTAATTGCATTATAGTCAGTGGCATAAATAATGCAAAACTAGGCAATAACATATATTCCAATTAAGTGGACTGTCTCCAAGGAAGAGATTTAAAGATGAAGATACTTAATGCCAAGGACTACTGTTTAATTGCAACAATAATTCCAACTAAGTGGAATGCCCTCAAGCAACCTAGTAGCAATTGGGCCCTTTCTATGCACTGAAAAACTCTCCTATCAGTTCTGTTTATTTTTGTCTTAACACCTTTGCCTCCCCCCTGCTTTCTACACATATTGCAACTCCAATATGATTTACTATTGCCTGCTAGGCTGCTCCTTTCCAATCAGATAATTATGTAGGGACATCATATTGACAACCCATGGCATAGGCAGCAGATCCTATAAGAGCGCTTGCCACAGTTTCTGAGCCCTTCTAATGCAACTAATCCATATGTCGAAGTTTCTCCTCCAGGCAGCTAGGTGATATAGATGCAGCCATACGTCAGATGCACTATGTCCCTTTCATTCAAAAGGACTTCTCACCTGCAGTCCTTGCAATACCTGTATGGAGCAATAAAAAACATCTTGCAAATCTCTCTAAAGAAAAGGAGGAAGGAAAGATGATATCGACAGCACAGAATAAGTTTCTACAAGCTTTAAGACCTGTTCTGTGCTATGTGGCAGCACGTGACTCTTGCCCTCAAAATTAGTTTCATTATACAGTCAAGTCTTGTAACAACTTAAATTGGCTCAATGTTTCAATACCACTGCTGGAACAAAAAAATACACTTATGGACCTACATTTGGACACCGAGTTGACACTACTCAGTGTGCACAATTAAACTGTGCTTGAGGTTATAAATATCTGAATTCAGCTACAGTTTTGTGTTGTTTCTTGGAAAACCCTGTCTTTACAGAAGAGAATCTAAGCAGTTTTAAAACAACTGCTGTATTTTTCTCTAGTTAAGAGTGAAGCACAGCTGTTCCATCACACTTCTGTCCACAGCAGATGAGCTCCTAAGAGTGTGCTCAGAGCTGGTATTGCCGGCACTGCACCCTGACTGCAGTGCCTAGGATCACTACCAGACCACAGAGAACAAAACACACTCGAGGAGCACAGAAGTGTCTCCTCAACACACAATCAATGTCAAGGACTTCCAGGCTGTGGCCAGGAACTGCAGCACAGACTACTGTGAACAAGGAGGAGGCAACAGTACAGAGAACTGCAGTGGGTATTTGTGTGCCTTTTCTTAACTTTTCTAGGACGTGTGGAAATATCTATGCCAGGTAGTGTGCTTGCTGTTAAAGGATATCGTGCATCTTACACAATTCTGAAAGACACCAGACAGCTCATTTTGAAAGAAAATTGAGTTCATGGTAGTAGGGAGGAGAAAGTTGGAGGCACTCCACCTCCGTGAGAGCATGCTGTATTTTTTCCACACTCAGATAGTACACCTGCCTGCTTTCCTGCTCTGGATGTGGAGTGACATCCAGACAGTTGTATATATTTAAAAAAAAAAATCACTGGTCAGTCTTGGAAATAAAGAATCGGCCTTACTATTGTTTATTCCATATGTACCCATGTGAAGTTTGCGGAAAATTGAGCTCTTTGTTATAAGGTAAGGTAGTGCAATGGTTGCCCCTTTCCAAGTTGTAGCAGTGCACAAATTTACTGTAATGCAAGCCATGAACAGTATCTCCAGAGCTTTTTCTTAACAGCTCAAAGGGGAAAAAAAAAATTACCAATAAAATTACCCCATAGCAGAGGCTAATGATTAAGGGGTCTTTTTTCTGGGGATACCTCACTGAAGAGATTACAGTCCTCCAGCCCAGTTATGATTACACTCTAAAATACTGTAACTTTAGTGTCCTGGAAAACACCCATAGCATACCAAGCACTCAGCAAATCTCATCCCAAAATAATATTTTGACAGTTCAGAAAGGAACTTCTGACAACGTTTAAGTGCTATGTGTATTGTAAAACAAAAAACAAAAAAGAGAGAGAGAGAGAATTTAAGAAGCTGCTTCTTATGAATGTCTGGTAAGTGATGTAATTGAGGGCTTCACAGTTGGAAAGCCTTCCAAACCCACTTGCCTTAAGCCCACTTCCCATCTAGTGGTTAAAATGGTGACTATTCTAGAAAGCGTGACCAAACGTTTCAGGTGAAATAGTGTCAGTTTTCTGATCTTATTCCAGACCTTGAAAGCGAAGGAGCAAGTTCCTCCAAGCCCTTTTTTATCTTCTGGCATTCACAGTTGGCAACTTGAGCCTTCACTCTCCTCCATGTTTATACAAACTACTGTCACTGCAGTGTTTTGAAATAAGAAAGCTTTTAACACAGGCATTTACTGGGCTGTCAGGTACAAGAAAGATTCAGCAATAAAAAGTATTACTTGGCTTCACCCCTGAGCTTTCAAATGTTTGATAAATTAATTATACCAAAATGTATACAGACCACAAGGCACTGTAAACTGCCATCAGCTCCTCAGAAATTTTAATCCTCACAATTCAGAATAACTATGGTAGAACTGCTTGGTAGCACATTTATTTTGTATGTTTGCAGGTGACAAAACAGACCAAAGCAGAAATATTTTGAACATTTATTTTAGCACACCCATTACAGAGTAAGTGCACTGCACTTTTCAGCCCCAGAACATGTCCAGGATGACCACACCACTTTTTGAACAAAGCCCTCGTCTCTGTTTTAAGGGAGAAAGATAGAACATCATCTTTTCACAAGAATACTGCCTCAAGTATACTAATGCACTGTTAATATGCCTGCTGAAAATCAGTTTTTCTACCCTGCCTTATTTCCACACAAACCACTGGCCATGTCACCGACACATCTATCTAACCCTGAGACAGACCATGCACCAAAACCAGGGGCTGGGCTGACCAGACACTACAAGCAATATCTCAATGTGTTCAGATAAGGAGCTGCAACTATTTCTGTAGTCACCCTAGAAGCCCCAGGTATCTCTTGGCTCTGATCCCTCCAAATTGAGACTTCAGTGTTCTTATTCCTAACTACCTGCATTTGTATTTTCCTGGGGCTCTCTCATTCCTGCACAGCCAGCATAGATAATCCACTTGCCACAGATTCTAGCCATTTGGACTTTCAGCAGTCCCAAGCCTCTGGAGACCCCTTTCAATCTCATCTTAGATCTGCATGGCTTCCTGTGCCACAGCAAGGAAGCACAGCTCAGAAAGCAGCTTTGAGGTCTGCTGCCACAGCTAGAGCCCTGTCTCCTTCACCAGGAACACTGCAACTTCTTCTGCAGTAAAGGACCACAAACTGGTCACTGCATTAACCAGCAAGCCACATCTGAAACACCTGCAAGATGAAATTTACATCTATCAACCGAGAATGAAAATTTGTTCCCGTGTAGTATAATCTCAAGGATAAGGGGAAAAGCAGCAGTGTGACTCCTGACAAGAATGTCTGGTGCTGTTAATATTCTGCTTCCCATTTCTTGTAGCTGAATTTCCTGGTTCCACAAACAGAACCACTATCTACTAGTCTGGCAAATTTCTAGATAGAGATGACCTCCACTCTGAGCAATTCTTCCTTAAGGAACACAAAGGACAGAACTGAACGTAAGCACCATGACTGTTATCATAGAGAAGCCGCTCCTGACATCTTGCTGCAGATGATATTGGTAAATTTCTTTCCACCAAAGAAAAACACATTCCGGGAGCAGCAGTACTTTCCAAAACCTGACTGCTCATGTCCTATGCCTTAGGCCAACTTGTCGTACAATGTCAGGGCAGAAGTCTGCAGCAGTGTGCTCAAACCAGCTTTTTGTTATTAACCTAATCTGGCATTTCTGAGAGTTTCCTAGAAAAGATAAACTTGTATCCTTACAGAAGGTAAAATGTTCCTCAAAGTTGCACAGAATTTTGCTTTCTTAGAGTAAAACAGTAAACCACCAGTAAAATAAATTAAAGTTGCATCACTACACTAACTTCCCACCTTCAAAGTAGGCATAAATTGTACCTTTAAGACCATGACCTCCATTTACCAGAGTCTGCAAAGTTTTTGGCTGTTCATATCATTATATGCAACTCTGCACTATACCTCCAAATCATTTGCAGAGACCAACTACAAGACACCACAAAATAAAGTTGGCAGTTATCACACTAGGCTATCGTTTCATTTTAGTCTTCTTAATACCCAAACTCAAAAGTGCAATGGGACAGTTTTTTGTATTCAGGCACAGATTCAAAGATTTAATAAGCCAGAGAAACAGGCTATACAAGCCAGGCATCCTACAGTGACTGAAGGAAATCACAACATTATCTGTCATTGTCTTGAAAGTAGGATTTCTATTTTTAATAGAGCATTGAGAAATGCAAAAATTATGATGTCATGAACCCTTATCGAGCTCACTATTACTCCCAAGCATCAGCTGGGAACAAAGTGAGAAATAACTGTTTGAATGCTGACTTCTAGAAAAAGGGACAGAAAAAGAGCAATCTGAATCTGACAACCACATTAAAACCCAACAGTCATTTTCTGCAACTCTAAGCTTCACAGTTATATCAGCTTCTTCAGAACACAAAGCCTCTCAAACTGGTCTGACAACACCCATTTTACTTGTTTCTGACTGACAGAACCAGGTGCAGCATACTCCAGAGGGAATGAATGCTTCTCTATTTTAAGGAGAATTAATATATTAATATGCTATCAATGCAACTCTGCTTAGCAAAGTGGAAGATCAAACGTTGTTGCTGGTCATTCAAAGTAGACAGCCATTTCTCCTTCTTCACTAGCCAACCCTTGCTACTTTGTGCAAGTCTAAAAATACTATTCTAACATGCAAAGTTCCTTGAGGAAAGAAATTAATCCATACACAGCTCAGCTTCCTGCTGAGACCCACTTTATTTGGAGAAGGCAGCTTCCAAAGAAAAGATCATCCAGTTGTGAGATCACAGATACATACATGACAGCCTCCAAAGAACAAGACACACCAGGAACACCCAGACCCGGGCCGCATGCCCCTCCACGCTGAGCAGTAACAGTACAGGAGCGCTGCTGGCTTACAGAGGGTAGCAGGGGAGCACCACAAAGAGACTGGTGAAAAGTCTCAGTCTCATCAAGTTCCTGAATCCCAGCAGCTCCAGCCATGCCACCTGGAAGCTCAGAGAGCAACCAGGTGCCACAGCCTGTACAAGGCAATGGAGCATTGACTCACAGGGTTGTGAGCCTGTTTTGAAAAGTCAGTTTTGTTTATGTAAAAAATCAAAACAGTGGACAAATGGGTCACAGGCTTTTAGATACACACCAGTAGCTATTTCCTAGTAACATGTTCAACAAAAACCAACCTATGCAGATGCATTAAATAAATGACTTTGTATCAAGGGTTCAACTGGTGGAACTTAATAAATTATTCTGTAAATAGGTGGAGGGCATCAGAAAAGACTGGAATATCTGAACACTGCATTGCTGTTTTTGAAGAATTAAGAAGCCTAGCTTTGTGAACATTGATATCAACCTCTGTTCTGTTCCATCAATTGTCAATGAAAGAGCATATTGGTAACAATTCATTACATCCCAGTGAAAGCCTGGAAAAGTAATTTTAAAAGTAAGGCGCAGTGTTTACCAAAGCAGTAAAACAGAACCATTTTGACAAACACCAAAATGCTGCCTATACAGGTATTAAAAAGGTAACAAAATTATCCATATGCCTAAACAGAACACTTTTACCTTTAGCTGAAAGTTTTCAAAACAATAAATCATAGTCTGTTGTATTTATATAAAAAAGTAGCAAAAATGTGGCAAAAATGCCACAACAAATTTTACAAAGCTTCCCAGAACCAGGCAGGGATTTGATGCAAGAGGACAACTCCATATTTGCTAACTTGGTCATCTGTTCCTGGTGTCACAAAATATGCTCTAGTGGCCTACTACTTTCACCTCTTCTAAGTGCACACAAATGAAAACTGAAGGATGGAAAGAAAGCTCTTCTGTTACTACTCCATCATTTTTAAGATCTGTAAAGAGGTGAGACTTTAATGATCACTTTCTTCGAGCTCAGGAATGGCTGACCTCTGTATGCAGGACATTAAGCAATGGTGGCAGGAAGCCTGCATGAATGAACAAGATGCTCCTGACAAAACTCAAAGAAACAGAAGGGGTGCAAGCAGGGATGGGTGACCCAGGAGGAAACAAGACACTGAACATGCAGGGATGGGGTCAGGAAAGCCAAAGCCCACTTGGAGCCGAACCTGGCAAGGGACAGGAATTACAAGACAATAAGAATGGTTTCTACAGGTGCATCAGCAGCTAAAGGAAGATAAGACAAGGCAAGGTGTGAGCCTGCTGCTGAATGGGGCAGGAGATCTAGTGACAAAGGACACAGAAAAAAGACTTTGTTACTCTGTGCCTCCGTCACTGGTAAGACCTTTTCATCCTCCTTTCAGGTGTTTATACATACTGAGGAGATCCCACTGAGCCTTCTCTTCTCTAGGCTGAACATTCCCAGCTCTCTCAGCCTTTCTTCATAGGAAGAAAGTCCCTTAATCATCTTAGAGGTCCTGCACTGGACTCTCTCCAGTAGCTCCATCTCTCTTGTACTGGTGAGCCCAGAACAGGACATGTTACTCCAGGTATGGCCTCACCAATACTGAGTGGAGGGAAGTGGTTGAAGCAAGTAAACCTGGAAGCTGTTCCCAAACATAAGAAGGACAAAGTGATTGGGAATAGTCAGCACAGATTTATGAAGGGGAAGTCATGCCTGACCAACCTTGTAACCTTGATGGGAGAGCACTGGATGCTGTTCATCACCTCTTTAGTAAGGCTTTTAACACTGTCTACCATCACAGCCTCCCAGACAAGCTGATGGAGTACCAACTAAAGCAGGCAGTGAGGCAGACTGAAACTGGCTGCACTGCTGTGTCCACAAGGATTTTGGTGAACAGCACACAGCCCAGCTGGAGGCCCCTCACAGTGGTGCACCCCAGGGATTAATACTGGGAGCAACACTGTTTACCATCTTCACTGGGATCTGGACAACGGGACAGTGTATACACACAGCTTCACTAATTATGTAACTGCAGGCACTAAGACACTGTTCACTTGAATTACCTAGAAGCAAATTTGCAAAACTAGATCTTTCAGAAGTTCTTGGCAGAAATATTTCAATACAAAAGTTCTTAAACCCAAAAGCTCCTTCTCTCAGTACCTGAAGTTATTATGTAGCTGCATCTATAAACTTAGTCTTCAAGTAAATATAACCAAATGGCTCCAAGAGTGGCCATAAAGACAATTATTCCAACCCCCTAGAAGGCCTGGCAGAGGCAGGAAACAGCCTGCACCTCATGCTTGGTTGTCACCATCCCCTCCCCACAAAGGAACTGATATTCCCTTAAACTATCACCAATATGTGCACACTGAGTAAGATCCAGCACATGGGAGGTACTGGACCATCAATGCATGTTCCATGGAAGTAGAAACCCACACATCACATCCTCTTCCCACTCCACTAAAACAATACCATGTGAAAACTCTGGGTTCTAGTGCTATAAAGCATTAAAGATTAAGGAAGATTCTGCTATTTCTTTCAACTACTTGCTAAGAAATACAGGTAGCATTTGCAATGCAACAGACAGTTTTATTGAGAGTTTCATAATTCCATCACCATCGATTATATCATTTTATATATATATATATATATATATATATATATATATATATATATATATGTAAAAGCAAAAACTGATCCAGAGGCAAAAGGCCAGAATCAGACTGATAACATAAGAGCCCAAGAGATGGACTCCTCTCCTTTCAGTGCAGGTTGCTCATACTCTTAACAAAAACAACTGAAAAGCAACTTATTAGAACTGATACAGTTTGCAGTCAATCTTCATCTACAAAGATAATTTTGGCCTACAATAAAACACTGTCTGAAAACCATGGTGGTTCAAACACTGCTGTTCAGGCACTTCCAGGACAGGTCAGTCAGTTCCTTCAGAGACATTGGGAAGATATCCAAGAATAAAACAAAACAGGAAGTAGATATGAATCTGTCACACTGTAATATTTAACAGCCTTTAATTTTAGGCTCAAAAATCCTTCTGAAAAGTAAAAGAAAACTCAAATTAGAAGTCACAGTCTATTTTGATTCTTAATAGGATATTAGCAGCTACAGTCTCAGACACATACCTTTTGCTTTGTCTGCCTTATGTCTTACTTAGATATGGTCAGCTTCAGAACATGTAACCACCTGTTTGTATGTACTCATTGGAAACAAAACTGATCTCAAGCACAGTCATTCACAGCTCTGCAAGCTTCAGCCAGCCTAGAAAGAGGTGGAACCCTCCCTGTGGCTGACAGGTCTGCTGCTCTAGCCTGGTAACAGATCCCAGAACTGAAATGCAAGACTTTAGTGCTAATTCTTCCTTACTTCAAAGAAAGGAAAAGCATTAGCAGACTTACTGAACAGTATGAGAAGTGGTAAAGAAAAGACAGGGATAGATGGAGCAAATGGAATAATCACTTGGTGGAAGAGATGCAGTCAAGAGCCAATGTAGGGCAGAACAGCTAAAAACAGAAAAAGGGAGCAAAGAAGGTTACAGCAGAGGAAGGGCAAGAGCAAGAATGCAAAGCAATGTTAAAACACTCTTGGGCACTGAACTTGCCTTTTAATTACTACAACACAAGCCTCTTCAAAGTCTATTTCTAAACAGACAAGACTAAAACCAGACAACACGAAAGGGGCACTTCTACAGTAGGATGAAGAACTCCTACTGTACTTTATTTAGATTTGAGAGGTCCTTTCTTCTATTTTATACTCAGTAGTCTTGGTTAAAATATTATTACCAGGCCTAGGAAGCTGATGTCTCTCTAATAAGTCAGCTGCCAAAGGATGGTCAGAATTAAATTAATAATCCCCTGCTTGCTATAAGAAGCTGTACCATCACAGGTGTGACAACATTACAGAATCACAGAATGTCAGGGATTGGAAGGGACCTCGAAAGATCATCTAGTCCAATCCCCCTGCCGGAGCAGGAACACCTACATGAGTTCACACAGGAAGGCGTCCAGGCGGGTCTTGAATGTCTCCAGAGAAGGAGACTCCACAACCTCCCTGGGCAGCCTGTTCCAGTGCTCTGTCACCCTCACTGTAAAGAAGTTCTTTCTCAAATTTAAGCGGAACCTCCTGTGTTCCAGCTTACACCCATTGCCCCTTGTCCTATCATTGGTCATCACTGCAAAGAGCCTGGCCCCATCCTCCTGACACTCACCCTTCAAATATTTATAAACATTAATGAGGTCACCCCTCAGCCTCCTCTTCTCCAAGCTAAAGAGCCCCAGCTCCCTCAGCCTTTCCTCATAAGGGAGATGTTCCACTCCCTTAATCACTTTGGTGGCTCTGTGCTGGACTCTCTCAAGCAGTTCCCTGTCCTTCTTGAACTGTGGGGCCCAGAACTGGACATAATATTTCAGATGTGGCCTCACGAGGGCAGAGCAGAGGGGGAGGAGAACCTCTCTCGACCTGCTAACCACAGCCCTTCTAATGCACCCCAGGATGCCATTGGCCTTCCTGGCCACAAGGGCACAGTGCTGGCTCATGGTCATCCTGCTGTCCACCAGGACTCCCAGATCCCTTTCCCCTTCACTGGTCTCTAGGAGATCATTTCCCAACCTATACTGGAACCTGGGGTTGTTCCTGCCCAGGTGCAACACCCTACACTTGCCCTTATTATATTTCATCAAGTTTTTCCCTGCCCAAGCACAAGTCTAAAGCATCTGGACAAGAGGGAAAACTGACCAACTGCTGTATATACTGCATATATCTACCCTGCAGAGAACAAACTTACTTATTTCATTTTGGTTTTAATTAAGGAAAGAATGATAGTACATAAATATTACTTACACACTGGGAAGAAGCCACTCTACAGAATAACATCAAAAGAAATTACTAAAATCAGCTAAATGTTTATTTGATACCTTTACAAAAAACCACCAATTCCAACAAATTTAGCTAATTGTTGGGAAGTAACTTCCAAAGATATTTAGTCTCAGAATCAAAGAGAACACATCTTGATGATATTCTGACTTGGGATGCTCAAGGTACCTCTAAACCTACTAAAAAAAGAATAAAGTATGTCAGTTTGACATTTATTCTCCCCCATTCCCTGCAGTTGAACCTTGTAGATTCTAAATACAAGACTGCCTCAAATTAAATATAAACTTCTGGCAAGAAATCATTAATTTGAAGGTAACACAAAACACTAAAGGGCAAAGAAAAATGGCTACATCTAAGACAACATCCCAAAGAAAAGTATGTATTTCATAATTACTATTCCTTTTATCAGCTTGCTAATTCTGAACTATTATATTAATAACTACAGGATTGTCCCCATATTCCCCTGCCTTCCATTAAAGCTTTCTTAGGCAGAAGGGGGGCTGCTTACTATAAACACTCCACTGATCTTCCAGGGAAGTCAGCTTACCAGCTGCCCCACAGGAAACAAGTCTTTCTTAATGATTAATAACACCCTTGCCTCTCTTTGGAACCAGTTCCTCAGACAACTGTTTGGCCAGAAAAAATATTTACTCTTTGCAGAAATGAATCAATAAATGGACTGTTAAACTCTACCACTTTGCCAACCTGCTTCTGTCATGTCATTTCTCTGCTTGAGTTTTCAGCTCCTCCTGAAGACTCCAACAGACTTTCCACCCCCCAAACTCCTTTTGAGCAGAATGAAAAACCCCTCTTGTACTGTTTTTATTTGCATGTTTGTAAATATGTTCTTCCTTTAGAAAATAGCAACCTCACTTCATAAGATGTAACTCCTAATTGAGAATGAAATCACATGGATCGATTTCAGGCATCAGCAGAGCCAACACAACAGTGCAGGCCACCAAAGCCCCTTGATGCTTAAACGAAGGGCATTGTGATGTGTCCTTAACAAGTGCTGAACACTAGGAAAAATACAGATCCCCCAAGATCTCCAACACTCTCAAATTGCTACTTTCTTTCAAACAGCAACCACTAAAACACTCATATGCTGAAAACTACCCAATATGTCAGCTTAACTGTATAATTAGCACTACTATGCTAGTATGTAAAATATACTAAAGCATAGCAATACTTTAGTATAGTAATGTACTAAAGCATGTAATACTTTAGATACAGTAGATATGCCCAGGTTCATGATAATATATTACAACAAAAATACCATTAAGAGGTACACCGTTCTATGCAGAGAGACATTGTGTGATTTATTTTTAAATTAAATACAAAATTGAAATTGGAAGTTTATTTCAAGACTCAGATCTGACTTCAGCATACAGATCAGGCCACCTCTAACGGGAAATAGCAACAGAGAGATTACAAATGACTCCAGGGTTTGTAGCTTTTCTTCCCCTGAGACCCTGCTTCTATTTCTAGGCACATCATGCCATGGAAGTATTTCCAACTGTACCTCAACATACACTTCAATCCAGCTTGCTAAACATAACTGAAAGCTCTACTGAAGCACAAGCTGGCATGCCTGAACCTCTACCATATTAAATTACTTCAGTGAGCAAAAATATCTGGAAACACCCTCGCCTTTGTAGCCATCACACCATTCGCTCCAACAACTGGTACACTGGCTTACCATTTTATATCAGGAACCGGTTACTGGACATGGAGCTGTTTACTCACCTACAAAATATTATGTTTCACTTTATAGTTAAAAGCTTATAACAAGCAAAAGCAGAAAACAGTTGTGAGGTATTAAGCTAACATTAGTAGCAATTTTCACAGAACAAAGCTGTCACCTGAAAAGACAGGTGCTTACATTACATACTCTTGGAAAGAAAAAAGGCAATTTGCTTCCAACTTTATTTCCAAGTCCACCAAAAAGAGCAGGTATCAAGCTTGAGAGAGGACCAACCTTGAACTAAGCTGTGAAAAACAATTTACAAAAGGAAGAGTTGAGCTTGTCCTGACAGCTAAATGTTGTCTTTGGGTAAAAACCCAAATACCACTTAAATTCAAAATTTAGGAAGTTGCTAAGAATGAAAGACAAATGTAAAGCACAGCTTCAACTTAAGCAACTCTAAGCAAGTATTACTGAGCAAGAAGGAAGATGAGGAAGAGTTCACAAGAAGTTCCATCTTGGCAGCTGTTCCAGTAACAGGGGGAGGCTGAAAAACCCAGGTTGTTTCACAAGTAACACCCCTGCAGACAGACCGTTTAAATGATTTATTCTAATTTTAAAACCCACCTTTTTCCCTCAAAGGTATAATCCCTTTACCAGAGCAGGTTGCAGACTGGGTGAGAAAAGGAAAGAGCTTTCTCTTCCTTCCAGAGGACTCTGAGGAGCCACACAGCAGCAGAGCCGCTCCTGAGCCAGACCCCGAGAGCTGGAGCTACGGCAGCTCCCCGGGAAGCTGCAGTGGGAGTGGGGACTATTCTAAATGTGTCGCACATTTAAAAAAAAAAAAAAAAAAAAAGAAAAGAATTACATCACGGAGAAAGCGGCTCCCAGCCGTTTGTTTCCCTCTGGTTTCTGCTCAGCCTCTCGGGGAGGATGGGACAAGGGAAACGAGCGTGAAGACTCGAATGTCACCGCCTCGCTCGCTTTAAACCCGCGCAGACCGGGTTGAAACGAGACCGACCCACCCACGGCGGAGCCGGACAGCGAGGAGCGCACGCCCACCGCCCCCGGCGAGGCAGCGGGAGAGAGCAACGCCACGACGAGTGGGACCGGCCGGCGGCCCCCGCTCCCCCGCGCCGGCGGGACGGAGGCGGCAGCTCCCGGGGGCAGGGAGGGGCGGGGGGCGGTGCTGGGCGGGCGCAGCCCCGCACGCCGAGGGGCGTGGCGCGTGGGCGCCCCGCGCGTGGGGTAAGGGCCGGCCGGCCCGCCGCGGGCGCCGGGCGGGGGAGGAGGGGGCGGCGAAGCCTGGGTTCGCGGAGCGCGCCCCGGGGCGGCGGCGGCGGAGGGGGTGTCCGGAAAGAGAGGCGCCTCCGGCGGGAAGGGAGGCGGCGGCGCCGGCCGCGGCGGGGGGAGGCCCCAGGCAAGGCTAAGGGGAAAGGCCCAGGCCCCGCGGGGCGGGGGGAGAAGGGTCTGGCCGAGAGGCGACCGGCTCAGCCCGTGGAGGGGCCGTCGGGCACGGCCCCGCCTTACCTCCGGCGCGGCGGCAGCTCCTGCCTCGCCTGCTGGGAGCGGCGCGGAGCCCGAGCCCCTGGCACCGGACACCGCTGCCCGCGGAGGCGGCGGCCGAACTCGCCCCAGCCCCGCACTCCTGGCCGAGCCCCGCCCCCTCCCTCGCCCCCCGTCACTATTGGCCGAGCCGCTTCCAGCCGGAAGGCTCCGCCCCCTGGGGATCCGTGCCAGCCAATCCTCAGCGACCACCCCTTCGCCTTCGCTACCGGTCTTAAAAAAAGGGCGTGGCCGCGCCCCCATTGGCTGAGATTTAGCCCAGGCCTTCAGCTTTCTATTGGCCTCCGCAGCTTGCAATCTTCTCCCTTCGGCTTTCTGATTGGTCTACTCTAAGACCACGGGGGCATGTAGCCCACCTGCTTCTTGCTGTTAGCAGATGCTGAAGGAGACGCGATTGGCTGAGGGGTGGGTGCTGCTGCTTCTCATTGGCCGCTGCTCAGCAGAGGCTCCGTCCTCGCGCGCCATGCCCTTGTAACGCCGACGTGGTGACGCAGCGAGCGGCCTGGCCTGGTTCCCAAGATGGCGGCGCGCAGGGCGCGCAGGCTTCGCTGTCGTTAGAGGCGCCGCGTTCCGGTGGGGCTCCCTCAGCCGCGCCCGGCCTGTGAGTGCGCCGCGCCCGCCTGGGGCCGCCCGCCCGCCCTTCCGGAGCGCCCGCTGGCGAGAGCCGGGGGCTGGGGAAGAGGGGAAGGGAGAGGGGAGGCCGGGGCGGGGAGCGAGCGCCTCCCCGGGCACCGGCAGCCTCGTCCGTGGCGGCCGGGCCGGGCTGGGCCTGGGAGGAGCTGAACACCCCCCGCTGGTGTGGGGCTGTACGGGACGGGGCTGGGCTCTCGGTCGGCGGGCTCGTGTGAGGTAGGACGTAAAAAAGCCGGGATCGTGCCCCTGAAATCGTCTGTGCGTTAATGGGGTGCGTAAAAAGGCAGAGTAAACCTTCCGTCGTTGTTCTCGGTCGGTGGGGCTTGGTGTGGGGTGCGTGAGGTGGTTCCTTTGGCGTGCTTTCGGGTTGACGGGTTTTGTTCCTCATTTTTTACGCAGAAAGGCTTTTGCTGCTTATAGAAACAGGGCTTGTTGCTTTGGGCCATTCCAGCGTTAACGGAGTTTTAAACTGCTCAGAGCTTTTAAAATAACTTGTTAAGAAATAACAGGCAAAGTAAACAAGAAGAACTGTAACAGGTGCAAAAATAACAATTTCTTGATAAATATGATGGGAATGTGTGGTCGTGGCATGGTGTGTTTTTGTTGGTTCTGGAAATAGTTTTAAGGACCCATTCGCTTACTTGTGACAGAGTTTGGATTGGTCTGTCACTGGTGTGATTATTTGTGAAGGTTATTCCAAAACCAATGTGGAACAAAGACTGTTTCCTTTATTCTGAAAAAGAGAAATTTTTTGAAATTGAGTGAGTCGCTGATTGCAGGCATCAGTTTGCTGGCAGTTCATGTCATCTTCCTTCCTTTTTCAGAAGGGAAATGTCTGGAAAGCTAACAGCTTAATTGTAAGGGTTTTAAGTTTGAGTCTTCTTCTGACTGTTTTGCTTAGAGCAAATGTGTTGCATCATATGTTAATCACCATTTGTTATGCAAACCTTTGCAGGTGTCTGCAGTAATTTGTGCACAGTGTCTGTAGTTTATTGAGTTACAGTAAGAGTAGTTTTGTGCCTGAAAAAAATAAAGGCAGGGAGACAGTCTTCATTCTCTCTTTACATTGAGGCTGAACTTCAGTCATAAATCAAACACCAGAAAGTTATCTGCAGAGCTTTGTGATGTAAATATACATACGTGAAGTGCTGGTCAGCACAGGAACGTAGCACGCTCTTTGAGTGTAATCAACTGCCCTGTTTTGGGGGCAGTTTTAGGTGGCTCTTTGTCCTACAGACTCCCATAGGTTGTCTTAATCTCGGTATGTGAAAGAGCAATGCTTCTGTTACCTTTTTTCCTTCAGGTAATACAAGTACAGACAACTTTACAAAGCTTTTTTGCCAAGTGGTTGCCTCTGTCTTACCACCCAGGGATATTTGTGAGACCAACTGTGTTCCCATTCAGACTGACCTAATGAATGTGTTTCCTAGTTATAATTATGTTGGTTCCCACATTTCCCCCCCCCCTCCTCCAGCATTTCAAATCTTGCTGTTACCATCACTGAATTGTTTTTACTTATTTTGTAAACAAAGTGAAAGTTGTTCTACTAAGAAGTAGCAGATATTGTTGATAATTTGTTCTTGAAGTTTCTTTATTAAACAGCTAGTAGCCAAGGTAAACTATGTCTATTTCTTTGAACTGAATTTACACTATATGGGGAAGATAAGGATGAGGTTAAATATTAATTTGAGCATGGAAGAAGTCCCTTCCAATGGGCTAAGTTAAATATTACTCCTTTTTACTCATCTTTGAGCGTGGAGCAGGGAAAAAGTCTCTTCCATTTATAAAGAAATCTCTTTTTCTTTCTTCAAGGTTCTGAAGCGACTGTCTGAAGTCTCCCTTTTTGAAAACTCAAAAAGCAAGAACAATTTTGTTTTAATAAATGAAGGAGAATAAAGAAAATTCCAGCCCTTCTGTAAACTTGGCAAACCTGGACCATACAAAGCCATGTTGGTACTGGGATAAGAAAGACTTGGCACATACACCATCACAGCTAGAGGGCCTCGATCCAGCTACTGAGGCACGGTACCGCAGAGAGGGGGCCAGGTTCATATTCGATGTGGGAACACGTTTAGGGCTGTATCCTTTCAAGTCATAGTGCTATGAAATGTCTTTATGAATGGGGGTTTTCAGAATGAAATGTACAAGAATGGTGTTGTGTGCTTAGTTAGCTGTTCAAATGTTTCTTAATCATTAATCAAAAATCTTTTTAAGCTTATCTGCCTTTTGATGTAATACGTTCCTGGATAATTTTTATCCAGTCATTGGGTATACAAGGTTTCAACTGAACTCCTTTGTCAGTAGAGAAGTAAGGTGATACAAGCTTACTGATTAAGGATAACTTTTGGCAGTTACCAAACTTGCTCTCTTACTACATGAATCTACATAACTTCTGAAATTTTGAATTTGACATTAATTTTTCTAAATATTTTTCGTCTGAGGCTTCTAACCTCTGCTTCCCCATTCTTTGGGGGTTTTTGTTTGTTTCAAGTTGGGATTTACAACTTTGTATAGATTAGTAAATTCTTTCCACTGTCTTACTCTCTCATAGACTGACATTTAAACTTTTTGCTTCCTATACTATATTCCTATGCTTCTTTTAATCTCGTCAGTTCTCTGTTTAATGAACCCTGGTGAAGATTAAATTCTACTCTTTTCCTTAAAGAGAGCAATAGGGAGCATGTTCAGATTTTATTTGCATTTGTAGCTGTGAATAATTAGTAACTTCCCTCCACACTGACACTTTTATGTGGAGTGATGATTGTTCTGTTCCTTCATGCACCTACTGCTGGCTTTGACCTTCTCTGACATGGGTGTGGCTTAACACAAGGGTGATCTTGGGTGGATCCTCCTATAAACGTGATCAAGACTTTGTACACTTCCAGTAAATGTTTTAGGTATCAACTCTATCTGGGCCAAATTACTGTATTTACACAGCTTTAAGGTGGTTTGTGGCTTTTTTCCTAAAGCTCCTGTTTTATTTGCAGTGTTTTCTAACTGGTCACTGAAAGGACAATTACTTGAAACAGCAGAATGTATCTTTTCCTTTGTTTGGTTTTAAATTTATTTTATGCCCTGTTTGAAAGTCCTTATTCTGCACCACAGACATTATGATACTCTAGCAACTGGAATAATTTATTTCCATCGGTTTTATATGTTTCATTCCTTCAAACAGTTCCCAAGATATGTGAGTATTTTCAGTATCGATCGCCTAATACAGCGATGGCACTAGGTATAGGCTGTTCAAAAGGGTGATAAGTCACTTGCATTCTACTGCTCTGAATGATGAAAAATAAGCTTTTTATCTTTTAATCAGTCCATAAAGCTTAGAATAACACTGTTCTTGGTTGTTTTCACACTTCTATTGATGCTTAGAAACATATTTATATTGACATTGGAGTTATTTCTTGCTGATGCTGTTCTTTAGAAAGAGTAACAGCTATAGTTCTGTCACTCCTGTATTGACTAAAAGAAAAAAAAAAGTAATACCATCTTAAAACTGCTTGACAGACAATGCTGAACCAGGACAAATTCTACTTTTGAGTTTCTGACTTGAAATAAAGTTGTATAAAATGGACAGTCCTGCAAATTCTGTATTTTTCCTTTGAGAAAGTAAAAGTTTAAACTAACACTACAATAAAATCAGAAATTAATACACTTATGAGGTTTTTTCTGGGAAACTTTTACAGAACTGCTAATGAAAACTGACAGTGCTTTTATACAATGCCATACTGTATTGCATATCTGCATGCAGACAAGTTTTTGAAAGCGCTTTCTTCTTTAGGTGACAGGAGCCTGCTGTCTCTTCCTGGCAGGAAAAGTTGAAGAAACACCTAAGAAATGTAAAGATATCATTAAAACAGCTCGTAGCTTGCTAAATGATGTACAATTTGGACAGTTTGGAGATGATCCAAAGGTAAAAATGCTTAGGTTGAAATTGATTTTTATCCTATTGTACTCCAGCAAAGTGACATGCATTCTTTAGAGCCCTGGCTGATTTTCAGTTGTTCTAAATTAAATTATATATTCAGCATGCATTTATAGCTCATTTGGATAACATGATAGGTAACTGTGAAAATAACTTTTGCTAATAAAGTAGCTTTGGGAGCCTACTGGGATAATTGTGTTAAAAGTTTACATTTGATTTAATGTAAATTCTGATGTTATTTTGCTAGTTAAAGTAAATTTGAGTAGTTCCATTCAGAGCTAGAAACTTCATCAAGATATAACTCATATTTGACAGTCTTGGTGACATTTTAGGAAGCAGTGAATAGCAAATGCTAAGTAAGAGAACTACATCTCAAAGTGTTGAGAAGTTTCCTGCTTAGGGTATTTGACTTAGCAAAACTATGCTCCTCTCAAAATTTGCTTATTATAAATAGCAGAAGGATCTGAAACTTGGGAGAGAAATGTGGTGAGAGCTTCCCTTTTTGTTGTGATTTTGTATACTTGGCGCTTCCATGCTGGATCTGGTTCAGTTATTTCCTCCATGGTAGAAAAGTAATTTTAAATGCCACATCCCCTAACCTACCCAGAAAAAGTATCTGGGTTTAAAGTGGTTTTTTAAAGTTGGTGAGATTTCTGTTCTCCATGGAGACAAACCCTGATGAACCAAAAGCAGACAAACATGTTTGCCTGCAAATGCTCTGTAGGCATGCTTTATACCAGCATAAAATATTTAGAGTGGAAAAAAAGGAATAATATTACCTTGTTACATTCTCTAGGAAGAAGTGATGGTCCTTGAAAGAATTTTACTACAAACAATAAAGTTTGATTTGCAAGTGGAACATCCATACCAATTTCTTCTCAAGTATGCCAAACAACTCAAAGGTAAAATACTGCAGAGTGAGCAGGTAATGCCTGTAATTAATTTTCAGAACTTAATTTACATTAACAGTGCAAGAGTATTCTATTCTAAACTATTTGTCCTTCCTAATAGCTATTTCTTACAACTTTTCTGGTGATTTTTCAGGAGACAAAAATAAAATTCAAAAACTGGTTCAAATGGCATGGACATTTGTCAATGACAGGTAAGATACTTCTAGGAAACCTTTTGAAAGTGAAATAGTTCCTGTTGCTTCCTTTATTCTGGGATTAGATATTTCTTTCACAAATGCTTGTCTTATGTTTTCTGCTTTTTGCATGTTTTCTTCATTGTTTTCAACAGTTTTTCTTTCCATCATTACCATGACAGTTTCATTGAGCAGAGAATTTAGGATGAGCATACAAGTAGACCATTAAGACCTTGGCAATTTTGTAGTAAAATTTAATGTATTTTTTAAAAGTTACTATTTGAGAGGATCAGACTGAATTATAGATCTCTGAGACAGAAGCTGGCTACTTGCCCAATCTGAGATATGTGGCACATTCTGAGAAAATAAATCGCTTCCCAATTACATCACATTGGTAAACATTTTTTCTAAATTGATATTTTGGTAATAGTAAACTAGCCATTAAATTAAGTGAGGAATACAGTGTTAGCACTAGATTTACAGTTTCTTGAGTGTGTTTAGAACCACTTTTCATATGTAGTGTGGTATTGGGGAAAAAAGTCCCACCCAAAACAGCTCAGTACAGTTTAGTCTTGTTAAGGACAGTTCTGCAGAGCTGTGCAAGTTCATTCACCAGGGATGGTTGTGTGTAATTTTTCATTTCTGTAGCAAACCCTTAGGAAAATATGTAAGTGGCCTGACTATCCAGAAATGCTAAGTACATTGCTTTCAGCCATAGCTATGGGCAAGAGAAGACCATTAAAGGTGCATTTATATTCATATGCCTAATTTGAAGGAGCCCATTGTGGATCCAAATTCTGCAGATATCACCTAAACCCTCCAAATTAGTTCAAGCAAAAGATTGCTCAGTGTATGTGGATGTCAAGAGATGTTTACTTCAGCTGTTGTCCATCTTGCAGATGATGATCTTACAGGAACAAAAATACAGCTTGACTAGTTGTCACTGTTAAGTAGTTTGTCAGGGAAAACTTCTGTGTATCCATCAAACTTTGGACACTACTGCATTTGGAATTACACGGTGTTTAATAATTCAAGGAATTTAATAATTAAAGCAAATGCACTTCAGGAAGACATTAGTATGAAGTTGGAGTGATTGTTTCAAGTAATACTTACCTCTGTTCTGGAGAGATTATCTTGAGTTTACTTACTAGGCACCATATTAGAAGTGTACTTGTTTTCTAGGATCCTGGGAAAGTAGTTCTGTACTTTGCACTACAGAGCTTTAGAACAGGGGGTTCTGTTCTCACGCAGCCCCCGTACACCCCCCAAGTAAATGTCATGAAAGTAATAATAAGAAATCAGTGTTTTAAGAGCTAGTTCTTGTCTTTTACTGTTTAATGCTAACTTGATTCTGCCAGTATTTAAGTATTCCATTGGCCTTCTGTTGCATGTAGCCCACTGGAGAGAAAACATACTTAAACCACAGTCTAGGCTACTATTTGGATGCATTTAAGGACATAATGAATTCATCAGTGAATTGTCAGAAACTTAGCTGGCTAGCTGGATCTGAAATTCTTTAAGCAGATCCCATGCAATAGAATCTATGGAGAAAATAGAAAGAAAAAGACCAGGTTGGATGAGGCTCAAAGCCAGGCTGAACAAGGCTTTGAGCAACCTGGTCCAGTGGAAGGTGTCCCTGCTCATGGCAGGAGGGTTGGAACTAGATGATCTTTAAGGTCCCTTCCAACCCAAACCATTCTGTGATTCTATGAAAAAAGGGAGAAGAAAATAAACAAAAAACAAATTTTGTAATTTAAAATGAATATCAGGAAACAGTAACTTTGATTATGACAGGAACTTATTAGGTTAATATCAATAATTCCAATAGTATCAGTTATTTTAACATTAGCTTTAACAAAAGCTCTTCAAGAGATCACCTTTTATGGTTTTTATGAGATCACTCGTAAGAGATCACTTTTTATGGCTTGATCTAAAACTTGCATCATGCTTGGTAAGTTGCTTTACAAGTTCTGTAAAGCTGTTGGCTGTTCTGTGGGGTTTCTTTCAGTTGTTGTTTACATTTGGTTGAAAAACATTTAGAAACTCTAAAATCCAAGTGTGGACATCATTCCCTAACCAGTGTAATGCGGTGACAGCATACTTGTGTAGCAGTGAACATGAACACTATGTTTGGTTAACGCTACAGGTGAGACTAGAGTGGAATGTAGCTGCCCATACTTGGAATGTAAGGCTGTCTTTTCCTTTTCCACACCCATATAGTGTTAAGTTTTCTATTTTTTAAACTCCATACCTGATGTTTGTATGTACTGTATTACTTCTGTGGGCATGTCCTCTGTATTAACTGTAAAATTGCCCTGTTTCACGGTAGCAGAAGTGCAGAAACAGTTTCGTTTTGTAAACTCTTCAGTTTAACAAGGCTATTTCTAGGTTTCTCTGTTAAAATTGTGTGGTGGGATTTTATACCCTGTTAGTTATAACTGTCATAAGTCAAAATTCTGTACTTTGAAAATCAGAATTATCTTCAGGGTTGTGAGTTTGATTTTTGTTTTTTCTTATGTTGCAGTCTCTGCACTACACTGTCACTGCAGTGGGAACCTGAGATCATAGCTGTTGCAGTCATGTACTTAGCAGGCCGTTTATGTAAGTTTGAAATACAGGAATGGACATCAAAACCAATGTACAGGCGATGGTGGGAGCAATTTGTCCAAGATGTTCCTGTTGATGTTCTGGAAGGTATGAAAAACATTTGCCACAAACAGAGGAGTATTTCCTTTAACTGTGTAATCTAGGTCATAAATAAATGCAGATTGCTTTCTATCTAGGTTTTAGTCAAAATAGTCATGTATAGAGCATGTAATTCAGGTCATATATGCTATACCTTAACCAGGTTTTTAATTAAACGTGTTAAACTGGCTTAGTCAGGAAGCATTTTTAGTTATCATGATTAGTCTTCTGGTCAATATTTGCTTTATGACTTGTTCAGTTTATAACACAGCTAATTAGCTGCTAATTTGTTATATGTGTGTTTTCTATTTTTTTAATTATTCCCTTCTCCAGCTCTACAAACACTGGAACTAGTGAAGCCTGGTTTCTAGTAGTTTTCTCATTGGTGATTGACCTCTTTAACCAAATTATACTGAGGTTACACTCACATTTTATGGTGTACTGTGACTGAGAAAGAGATTATGGGGCGTGAATTCTGGGGGTGGGGTGTGTGTGAATTCTGATAGGGAATGAATTATGGATCTTTTTCATCTATACAGATAGCCTAATACTATTTTCTTTGTGTGTATATATTGCCCATGTTTATCTGCTGCTTGTCCTCTTGAGAGAGAATCTCGGGAAGTTCATAAAACAAAGCGGGACCTCGTTTGACTCTTTAAGTAAATTGTGGTTATGTGGCCACTAATTTGTCTTTATTGAAGTTTTTAGTGACTTACCTGTACAGATGTCAGGCTAAGAATACTCGTAGTTCCATAAATTGCTTTAGAAACCTTCTTTAAAAATTGATGCTTGTCACAATCTGGCATTGGATTCTAAGGAATTTTTAAGTGGAACAGTGTATGTTGCTGTTCAGGTGGTTTAGCCTTTGTTGATCTTGGAACTTTCAGGTTGTGGTGGTTTGATCCACAGTAGGACCATGCGGTCCTGCACTCCCTCCCCCACCTGGCGAGATGGGATGGAAGACAAAACAAAGGGGGCACAGATTGGGATGAGGACAGGGAGGGCTCACTCACCAGTAATGGTCACGGGCAAAACAGACTCAAACTTGGGGAAGAAAAATCAATTTAGTTTGTTGCCACTCATCTGAGTAGCACAATGAGATATAACTACCACATCTTACAACACCTTCCCCCACCTCTCCCTTCTTCCTGGGCTCAAATCACTTGGCTCCTGATTTCTCTACCTTCCCTCCCAGAGGCACAGGGGACAGGGAATGGAGGTTCAGTCAGTTCACCTCTGCTGCTCTTCCCGGCATGAGAGTCCAGGAACAAGATGTTCCAAAGTGAGCTTCCCATGGAGTCACGGACCTGTTCGGGTCCTCCATGGTCTGCAGGGGCCTCCTTTGCCTTCTCCTTCTCCACGCAGTTGAACTGGGTGTCCGAGGTTCTCTGTCCTCCCCCTCCTACTCCTTCCGCCTGGCAGCGAAGCTCTCTTTGTTTAGGCCGATGTTCTGTTCGTATTTTGTTCAGGTCAATGGCCTCTCCACCTACTTATTTTCAGGCCAGTCCTTCCCCTCACAAACATGGATTCTCAGAGGCGTTTCTCTAGTGCTCATTGGCCCAGCCTGGGCTGGGGGGTCTCCGCCCTGGAGCCAGGAGAGCTTTTCACTCTCACAAGGTGGCCCCTTCCCCCTCTACCAAAAATATGCCCCTGCACACAAACCCAGCACAGAGGTGAATACCCTACAGTTCTGATGATTTATTAAATGGTTACTTGCTCTCTTTGTATTACAACTTTTTTCAGAGTTGCTTCAGTTTCAGATAGATCCTCTGCTGAATCCTTGTCAAACAGGGTTATAAAATGGCAGTCTCTCCAGTTTCTGCTACTGCATCAGTGAGTGCTCATTGAAAGAATTCAATTAGCTTTTCTAGAAAGGCTTTCTTTTCCTTGAGTGCTGCTCTTGCACTTGGTTATCAGTTGGTCCTACGTATTTTCTTACAGACCTTTAACTCTGAACGTGTTGGAAGAATAATTTGGTACTAGTTGTGTAATTTCATGAAACCTTTTTGACTGGCCTAACTAGATGACATATGCTTTAACACACAATCTTCCTTCACTCACTTTCTTACTGTATTGCTATCCTGTTTTTACACTGTTACTTGGCTCACCAAGCACACAATAATAACATACAGTATATTAATACCAAGACACTTTGTTGTTCTTCTGGAAGGTGTGCATATACATTTACATATTGTTTAGCATAGGTAGAAGAAACTCAGAAATGCAAGTACAAATTGAAGAAGTTTCTAAAAATCAAATCTGTGGTCATTATAATAGTGAGTAATATTTACAATGAATTTTTTCTGAAGTTGGTGTCCATAAAAAGCTTAGTTGATTATTGTGTATTGAATGTACACTTGTACACTGTGAATGTATAATCTTTTCGATTTTTTTTTATTTTTCTTTTTTTTTAAAGACATCTGTCATCAGATCCTGGATCTGTACTCACAGGGAAAACAGCAAATGCCTCATCATACTCCTCACCAGTTGCAGCAGCCACCGTCTCTTCAATCTACACCCCAGGCACCTACGGTACAGCAATCGCAGCAATCCCAGGGCTCAGAGCAGTCACAGACTCAGCAGCAAAAAGAGTCGCAACAGTCAGCACAACAACAACAGCAGCAGCAGCAAACACAAGTGCAGCAATCTAAAAAGCCCTCTCCCCAGTCAAGTCCTCCTAAACCGATTAAAAGGCCAGCAGTAAGTTTACCTTTGAACTTTACCCTGTATTTATTTACAGGCTGATCTGATGTCCATTTGATTTAAGGGCTGCAGTGTGCAGCAGAGGTGTGTTTGCTTTAAGAATGAGCTTGGTAATTAATTTTGTATGGTAGACTTCTGTTGGTTATATGGCAAGTATGTTAGTGTAGAACAGCCTTTACAGTTTTGGCATACTACATTCTCGTTCCACTTGAGGCAAAACCATTGGAGAAACTTAAGTCAGCATGTGCTATTAACATTGTAACTCTCTCTGTGGCTCTGTACTATCAAATTTTGTTGTTTTCACTGTTAAGGCTTGATTTAGGGGAAGGTCTCTTTGCCATCATACCTGAATGTGAAGGTGTGCACAGTGCTGGTGAAGACATTATTTGACTTTCTGGTCTTTGACTACAAATGCAAGAGAGTGGTGACTTCTAAAAGTATGTCAGAATTCTTAGAAAAAGTCTTTCAAAATAATCTAATAACAGCAGAAGCCTATAAATGCTGTTGTTTTTAACAATCACTTCTGGTCAAGCCCTCAGAGCAATTTACCATTTCTTGAAATTAAGTCTGAGATCCATCACATGATAATTAAGGAAGTAAACAGTACAGATAAAGTTAAGTCCTGGTACACCATAGGCATCCAGAACAAATATAAAGCAAAGGGTGACACAGGAGAATTTTGTAGGAGAACAGCACAAACGGCATGAATTTGAGAAAAGCAAATGTGATCATCTGAAATCGTTCTTCAGAAAGCAGTCTAGGAGAACAAGATGTGTAGTCTTTAAAAGATTTACTTGGTGCTTCTAAAAGGTTCTTCAGTTAGATGTACCATAAACCTTCCTTAAAATGTTTGCCTCCTTCTGTAAATAGGTCTTTATATGACTTCTACTTCGGTTTGTACAGAACATAAATACACTTTGTTCCTGGAAGCCAGATTTTTCCATTTACATGAACTCATAACTGCTGCTGAGCCAAGATGCTTTCAAGCAGCTGAGGCATTGGCCCATGAGCTTACAGACCCATACCAGATGTCTAAAGCATCTCCACATCCTCTGCATCTCTGGTGGTGAAGAGCACTTGAAAGTTGACTTCACTAAAAATATACTGGTGAATCATTAGATATAAATAGTATTTAGCTTGATTAAACTAAAAATTGTTAGTGGGAACAACTTTAATGCATATAGAAACAGCGCTGTAAGAACAGTTCCATTGTGGTATGGGTTGAGCTTATTAGGAAAGTATTAAAGAACAATCACCATGCCAATAAATCAGTACTGTTGACCCTGGGATGTCATGACTGGAGCAATACAAACTACAGCGCAGCAGAAGGACCAAAAAATGCCTATCTATATTTTAGCAGCTGCTGTTACTAGAGAAGTGATTTAAATTATCAGCAGGCTTTGGTTTTGTTGCTTTTTGATTTTTTTTTTTCTTTAGCATAAATGCAGTTTAAATCGATGTTTTTCTGTCACACGAGCTATTTGGCTCCAGTTGCTTGTTCTGTTCTAATGGCATACCTCAATAACATTATATTCTGAATGTTGCTCCCTGTTAACAAATGCATAATAACTGAATTGCTTACCACTTGAAATAATCAACTGACTTTACAAAATTAGTGATTTTTGGAAATGTTGCAAGTAGTGGAGACTTGCTTCTGTCTGAAATTGCAGGGAGACTTGATGTTTGCATTCAGTTTTACAGAGGAGGAGTTTAGTGCTAGAAAATCAAGAAAAGATTGCCCAAGTAAAATGAAGGCAGCAGGTGAATCTGTGAGAGCCACCAAGAAAAGTGTGTATGTTTGGAATGGGAAGGTAAATATTGTCCTTGCAAAATAAGAAAGCAGCCAGAAAGTGGCTGAAGGTGAATTGAAATGCTTATCAAAGGAATGTAAGAATGAGGTAGCCTCAAACAAGCCTTGAGTACCTCTGTATTGGACAGCAGAAATCTTGAGAATACCTGTTGAATTAAGGAAGATTCATTGTTCAAATGGGAGGGAAATGGAAGTCCATTCTTGCTGCAGAAGTAAAGTGATGGCAACTGAGCAACAGTTGGTAAAGGTAAAGCCACTAGAGGTAAACAGTCCTTTAAAAAAACCTATCATTCAAAAGACAGAGAAGCTATGTACTGTACCCCTCTGACTTTTATCATTAATTTTAAATACATTTGTAACTAAGCTTATTGTACTTAGAATTTCAGTTAGGTTTTCTGCTTTTCTCAGACCATCCACTGGCCGTCTCGGTTGGACTAAGTAAGCTGGAAGGATTTTTCTAACTCCTTTGTCTGTGATTTACTTTTTTTTTTTTAAAGCCACAACAAAACAACAATAGAAACACAACCAAAACCTTGTGATTGGAAGGATGATGTGAGGTTTTGTGGGTTTTGCTCAGTGTGCATAAATTTTTTTTCTGGCATAACATTTGGCTTTTATACAGTGCTTTCCATCTGAAGGCTTCTGAAATGTTTTACACTGAGCAACACTTCCACTGCCCTCCTGTTCTGGTAAATAAACCATAAAGGCCTGAAGTTATTTTGGTGCAGGTTGAATGACAGGTCAAAGCAGAATCAGGAACAGTGGCCAAATCTCTTGCTTTCAGCTTAGTGAGCAGTGTACCAGACCATGACATATGTGCAGTGGATGATAAATAAATTAAATGAGATGTAATACTCAACAGTGAGAACAGCAGGAAATGCTGTATCTAAAATAGCTGCTATTTTTTCAATCTTTTCATTCTGACAGTTAAGCTGAGCTTTCCCAATGTGATTTGACTTTGTGCAGTGTTCGTGTTGCATCTGTCTAAAGAGATTGGACGTTTTTAACCTCCTAATAAAAGTGTGGGAACATAAAGGGTTTGTCCTGCCTCCTAAGGAGGAGAAGGAAACTGGTTCTGGTTTAGTCAGATCTGTACAAAAGCTTTCCAGCACGCTGTAAGTGGTTTACTATTTTGCTTGTTTGTTACCATTTTAAAATGCTTTGTATTTTGCAGTGGTCTTATTTCCATCTTTTTTTTTTTTTTTTTTTTTTTTTTTAAACAGGCTATATCTCCAAAAGAAGAAACAAAGACATCAGGTAAATGTTAATATTTGATTCATATTGCTTTCATTTTACTGTTTGAACCAGAATAACTCATTTGCTTATGTGTGCTTAGTTTGTTTGTTTGCAAGCTTGGCAGTGCTAAACTATTCTGGTCCTAACAATGAGTCTTTAAACATATGCTGTATCTATTTTTAAAATGTTCCTAACTGCAAAACTTCAAAAAAAAACAGAGTGTAACTGTGCCCCAAGAGTCCCTTAATACAATCTATTCAGTAGAAGTCTTGCTGAACTACTCAACTCTCAACTTGCAACTCCATGCATCATTTGGAGTAGTTCTTCAGCAGTCTGTGGGGCTTTGAAGTGACTGAAGGTACCATGTCATTAAAGAGCTGCCCGAGTAAGTTGTCTGTTGGTAATCAGTGAGATTTGTAATCAGTTATTGGTATGGCTGCCAGTAAAAGCCATTTTGTATCACTATATCACTATATAGTATCACTATATAGCCTAGCTTAAGAAATGCTTCACTGCAACGATGACATCTAGTTCTTTTTGTCAGTTTGGTTTTGTGGTGTTTTGTTTTTTTTCTCCTTTGTTCTGCTGATTCGGAACAATGTATTTTCGGATTGCTAGGATACAGTTCTGTGACTTTTTCTTAGGACAGTAAGTTTTGCCCTTCTCCAGCTCTGCAGATAGATCCCAGAGAGCTGTCTGTTCTCCCTCCTCTCTCCTGTGCAATTGCCATTTTATTTGGTTTCTAGACATGTTCCACTTGCATAGTTCAGCTTTTTGTGAGATTTGTTTTAACTATTTACAGGTTACAGTTTTGTGCTAGAAAATGTATGTGTGCTCATCTGCACATTCCTGGTGTCATTGGAACAATTTGTCTCTAGTTATAAAATACATAGTTTGAATTTGTAAGCATGTGTGCTTTGGAAGACATGTGTGATACTTGATGTCACTTTAATTATACAAAGGTCTTGATTTTAGTTTTCCTTATTAAACATACACAGTAGATAGGATTTCCACTGTACTTTTGCATAGTGTAATGTGATGTGATAATCATTAGTGTGAGACTAGAGGTGGACTTTGGAAAATATTGCAGAACAATAGCCAATTAGGAACTTCCAATTATTTTTTTAGAACCACCACCACCCTCTAAAATTCCCAAAATTGAAACTTCACATCCACCAATACCTCCTGTACATCCACCTCCAGGTAAGCTTTTATTTTCTAAAATGTGTTTACTCTTGCAGTTAATTGCTTTGCTTTTCATTCAGATGGTGGTAGCAGTGTGGGGGAAGGGCTTGTTGTTTTGATTAATCAGCTTGTCAAGTAAAAGCGTTAGGTAGATAAGCTCCAAAGAGAATTTAATCTTAGTAGCACAGGCTTTTTCAGACAGAAGCAAAAAATTTATTGTGGAAACAAGACTCTACTAGGTGGACAAAGGCAAAACAAAGCTGTGACTGTTAAAGGCCTAGAAGACTAAAACTAATTGTCACTAGCAGACAAAAAGGGACTTATGTTCTCAAAAGGATGGCAGATGCCTTATTATATTACTAGAGTAGCTTCCAACTAACCTGTAGAAGTCCTCCACGTTATATCATTAGTCTAGAAATTCTGCAGGTGTGTAACTCCTAAGCAGTAAGGGGGACACTTCGTTGCTGTGTCCAAAAGGAGGGCTTTCATCTGCCAGAGAACGTTAACACAGCACACATGCCTTATGTTTGCAAAATAAACTGTACTGTTGTGAAAATGTGCTTCCAAGTGCCTTGATACATTAGCTGTCCTTCCAGTGACCTGTAAATATGACATAAATATTTTATAGAGCATGGTCCATAATGTAACTGTAAGATGACAGCTTCTAACAGGGAATTACAGGAGAGAAAAACAGTGGTCTCAAGTATAGTAGGACCATTTTTTCTCATTTGTTAAAACCTAATTAAGAATGAAGGGGTTCTTCTATCATGTTTATTATTCCTTGAGTTGTTAAATCTGGAATGCATATCTTGAATGATTCTGAAAATGAGCAAGTGGGAGAATTATTGTCTGCTATAATTCAGAAGCTGGAAGTCCTTGAAATCATAGGTACCACAGCGAGCTTACCCACCTTGCAATAACTAATTATGTAGCTGTCCTGGGGGACAATTTTGCTGTTAAAATTTTGATTGCTTAGATAAGGTAAATCCTAATTAGGCAGGTAAACATTTTGTATCCCTCATTACCTAAAATTTTCCTCTTAGAATTTGTTTATACAAACAAATAATTGTATAGGCACTGAAACATTTTAAGAACTGTCTTAGAGGCCAGCTCTTGTCTTTGGGGCCCTGAGGAAAAATAAGGTGAAAATTGAGAATGTTTATTGAACAAATGAACAGAAGCACTAGAAGATGGATTTATCTCAAATTCTGTATAGCATTGTTAGTTTAGTTGTTTCATTCCACTGGAAATGACTGCCCTGTATCTGTTTCTAAATAACTTTTCTTACTGAACAATGTTTTAGATGTTTATACAGACAAGCAAGATAGGTGTCAAGATGCCCCAAACTTTTTTGTTGGGTATTTTAATACTGACTGTATGACCATATAGAGGTGTTGCCATTAGCTCAGTCTTCCTACTGTGGTGTTCCTTCCTTTAGAATGTCTGCATTGGCAGTGGGGGGGAGAGTGGGGGAAGAAGATTCTTATTTAAGAGAAGACCTTTTAAAGCATGTTCTTCCCAGAAATGGACAAGTATAATTCTATAAAGTTGTGACCTTTTTATGAGCTTCCCCAGACTGTCAGGTACTGACCTCTGTGGAACTAATCAGTGGAACAAAGCTGATCAGATTTAATGTCCCAAGCAATCTGTTGCACTTTCTTATTTACCCTCTGGTTTTCTTCTTTCTTCCATTTGGTAAACAGGTTTAGAACTGAGTGTTAAAGACTTGAGATGTTGCCATGTGTTCTCAAATAATATTTCCCAACATGGGAGTCAAGTGAAGTGCAGAGGGTAATCCTGGAGTATAAAAGAGGTAGAAGGGTGGCTGGACTAAAAAAGATTGAAGCACTGATCAGAAGATTTTTTGGTATCTTGGGTTCTGTGACTTTACACTTGCTAGTTGTGATTCTCTCCATCCAGTCTGCTAATTTCTGCTGCTTGTAGAACAATATTTAAATTATAAGAAAATAGTAAGAATGTATTTAGCTTTTAGAATGGGAAAAAGTGAACTTGGAGCTTTGTTATGCAGCCTAGTTATTTTCTAGTGATATAGGAAGGTCTCACTGGATACCCTATGTCATTCAGAGACTGAGAGAATTGAGTCCTCTTTTGATGTGTTAACTGGAAGAAAAATACAAAGTATCCAGAAGCTGTTGTTGCCACTGCCCTTCAAAGAAAGAAACGCAATTTTCTTTTCCAGAGCGCAAGCCTCCTTTGACAACTGCGGTTTCAATGGGAGAAGCAGAGCAATCTACTACTGTGGACTCGGTAGATATGCCAAAGGTCCAGATTCCTCCCCCTGCTCATCCTGCCCCAGTGCATCAACCTCCACCTCTGCCGCACCGTCCCCCGCCCCCACCCCCCACCAGTTATATTACAGGGATGTCTACTACAAATTCTTACATGTCAGGGGAGGGTTATCAAAGTCTCCAGTCAATGATGAAAACAGAAGGACCAACTTACGGAGCTTTACCACCAGCCTATGGACCACCAACTCATCTACCATATCATCCTCATGTCTATCCTCCCAACCCTCCACCACCAGTTCCACCTCCACCCCCTGCTTCATTCCCCCCGCCCAATATTCCACCTCCTACTCCTGGATACCCTCCTCCACCTACATACAACCCTAATTTCCCACCTCCAAGATTGCCGCCAACTCATGCAGTACCACCTCATCCACCTCCAGGGCTGGGAATGCCACCAGCTAGTTACCCCCCGCCTACTGTTCCCCCAGGTGGGCAGCCACCTGTACCACCTCCAATTCCACCACCTGGTATGCCACCCGTAGCTGGACTTGGACGTGCTACATGGATGAGATAGCATGAGGTAATTTGCACGATATCCCTTTATGTTGACTAGGCAGGAGTAGCCAAAACCTACTTTGTAAAGAGAGGGGTAATTTGTATAATTTAGATGAAGAAACGAGGCGGTGAAATGAAAATTTAGCTGATCTGTTTGCAGTATTGTTTATGGTGAGTTATATAGGCTTCTAGGTTTTAATCAGCTTTGCAGTATCTACTCTAACTTTCTACATTTGACTTAAGTTTAAATTGTCTTGAGCTATTCCAGCACTGGATTACTTTGTACTAGCAAAACCAGCCATATTGGCTCAATTATATCAGCAAGAAAATTTCCTAGGAACCAGTGCCTATTTTTGAGTATCAAAATAGACAGATACCATGAAATTTGATCTACAGTAAGAAACTTCATTTTTACTAATAATTAAGCCAACACAATGTCAAGCATAAAAGCTACTTTATTTAAGAGAGATCCTGAATGCTAGCTGACTGGAATCATTTTGAGGTGTTTCCCTTGCCGATATTTTTGTTTTGGAATGTACTGGTATCTTAAAGTATTGTATGTTTACACCTATTTGCAAATTCCTGTACATAATATATATATTTTCTAAGTGTGAAAGTCTGAATGTAACAACCTACTGTGATGTACATCCTGATTATAAATGGGACTACTTCGTTCACATCTACCCAAATAAAATTCATTCTGAATTTAGTGGATTTCCAGGTTTTTCATATTAGTTCAGAATTCATAACTATGGTACTTACTGCAAGATACTTCAGCAGGGGTCTCCCAAATCTTATTCATCAGTTTATTTAAAAAGATTTTATTTTATTTTATTCAACTAGAATTATACACTATCACAATCAATCTCTTACTTCATTTTTACTAAAATATTTCAAATGAATGTTTTACACACATTATCAAAAAAATCTGTACTATTACTTTCCGTCCCCAAAAAAGCCAGAGTGGTTCAATAATAGGTAAAAACGCGTGCTAAGGTCTAAAGAATTTTGCTATGTACACAACAGCAGGTGCTAACTTTTCCAGTTCTTTGTAAATCATATACAGAAAATATAGCAGGGCTGTAAGATCACAGGTTTAACAGAAATCAAACTTTAAACTGATTTCTAAAGCAGCACAAATAGACTTTCCCCACATTATGAAAAATATACAATTTTATCACTTTACAGTCATGCACTTTGAAAAAGATCAGTAGTACTCTTCCCCCACAGTTCCTAAAAAGATAAAAGGTCACTTTAACACTGATTTCTTTTAATATCTAATATTTGGATAAAAATGTGCTGTTCTCAAACAAGGTTGTGCTCAGCAGTCTTATCAAGGTGCACAGAGCCCACTGAAGCTGGTTACACCACAGCATTTCAGAAACTTTTATGGAAATGCTGCTCACTTCAGTCACTCCAACAAAAGTCAAGGATGTGATTTTATTTTCTTTAAGCAAGCAAAGTCCATTTGTAAACAGTGGATGCTTTCTTTGTCAGAGGATTGCAGAACCCAGAGCTTCAATCTTGAGGAAATTAACTTGGACTATTGCCCCAAATACATCAAGTTAATGGCCGCTATTTCAAGGGCTGCTCCTTCCAGCTTAATGTACAAAGCTCCTCAGGTAGCTTTCACTGAAGACTTAGCGCATAGGTAAGTGAATTTCAATATGCATGTAAAACATCTTTTTAGACAACTGAAAATTCAGCATCCAAGTCATCCTGTGAAGTAATTGAGTATCATTTTACCTCAGGAAGACACTTTATAGCTCAAATGGACCTAAGTATGAAGAGTAGCAAGCCTAAGGTCACGCCCCCCATCCTCCCAGGTAACACCCTAATGTACAGTGTTGTCATGTTCTTCTGCAAAATCAGTGATGCACATCTTACACTGAAGATTTATGCTGCCAGGCAGAATCTTAAAGAAACAGGATATACCCTAAAAGTATAAAGACTGTTCAGCTGAACTACTGGCTACCCTGTGAACTGGCTCTGTGGGATTTGCAGCACTGATGGACCTCAATTACAGCACTGTTTTCCTTATAGGTGAGATCTGCAGGTGGAACAAAACAAGCTTTGCTTGAAGTTAGTGAATAGAGCTGGAGAGAGACTTAATAGCAGGGAATAGTTGAATGAGAATTACATAGCTGGTGAGACTAGTAAGCTGATTAGTATAGCTCTTGTTGAGAAGACCTGCCAGTCTAATATACTCTTAAAATAGCAAGCACGTCATCAACACAATTAACTCTCTACAAGTGCTGGCAACATTTGCATCACTTTAGTTAAAATTCACTGACGTAAATTAACCTTGTTCCCAATATGCTTCAATTCTCTGCTTAATCTAGTGATTAGACACCACCAATATTAAAATGGGCTTTCAAGCAGATAGATGAAAGTAACCCTCTGTTCGACGTCAGATGTTAGGGAAGAATGAGGCCTCTGCTTTACATTGCCTTTTCTGGTACGAAAATCTCAAGGTATAAATTGTACAGGAGGAAGAGAAGTAATCAATGGTGACTAGAAACTGGAGGTCAAAACACAAAGCAATGAGCAGGAAATCGGGACTCCTCTAAAGATGCCGTATTTTAAAGTCAGACTCTGGAATGGATTTTTCCAGCCGCACTGGATGTACAGCTTGTTAGAGTTAGAGTTGGCTAGCTCAGCATTTGCTGACTGAGCCCTAGTGAGAAATAAACTGCTGGTGAGTGTGTGAGTGAGAATATGTGTGTGTGGTTGGGGGGCGGGGGGTGGTTCTTGGTTTTTTGGGGGGTTTTGGTTTGTTGGTTTTTTTTCTCAAATAACCTACTTGAGTGTTACATTTTTATTTCTGCAATGAATGGTGAAGTGCTGCTTACTCCTACTGGTTACTGTGTAGTTTGGTTGTATTCGTCATCTGTTTTTTCACTATCTTGGCTCTAACCCTCCAAACTCTTCCCACAGGCAGCTTGATTATTGTATACCAGGGGACCAATCACCTTTCATACCTAGCAGCATGGACTCCTTGGTATTGTGTCAGTGCTCCATGTTAATACACCACCACAAGTAAAATACTCGACTGGTAGAGCAAATTAATTTAAGAGGAAGACCCTGTCCAGCTAATTCAGCTGTCTGTAGCTGTGACTATTATGGAGAATAAAAATAAAGTGATGGTGTTTGAGGTCATTAAATCTTCAAACTAATCACTAAAATAGATGCAACTTTTGAAGAGGAGGCTTTGATCTTTTCACATACCTATCTTTAAAATTATTTTACACCAATTATTTTAATAACCAAGCCCCGCTTCCTTGGACTATTGGGAAAGAACATCTAATAAAATACAGGGACAGCTGCTGCGACAACTTGGAAAAGAAGGAGGGGGGGCTCAAATTCTTACAACTATACAAGCAGCTACTCCACAATAGCAAAATATAAGTCCCATTGTTTTATATACAACCATCAGAAGAAGGAAAAACCCACTTGTTTTGGTTTATTAATAAAAATAAAGCTTGAATGGCAGGAAGTAGTCTCACCCGGCAGCCCGTGTTTATGGAATTTTTATTCAGCTCTGCAAGGTTGTTGTTTGGTTACCTTACACAGGAACCAGTATAGATAAGGGATCCAGAAAGAACATTAAAAAAAAAAAAAAATATCCAAATCTTCCTTATGTGAAAGATGAGCTGCTCTTGAAGATCCTGTGAAAGCCATAAGCACTGTTAGGACGGCAGTTTCTGCTGAATTATTTTGTAATAAAAGCTTTACAGGAAAAGTGTTGCAATATTTGTAGGGAATACTGGTGTGTGGCTGAGTGACTTCAGTTCATTCACATTACAACTGCAGAAATCTTGTGTCGTTTGTTCATGAAAAATAGTTCATTAACAGCAGATGCGGAGTCTCAAGCCTTTCTGTACGCTTGTGTGATGAGCGCCACCGTACAACGTACACAGTGGTACCCGTGTTTTTAGCTTACCGCTCAGTATTGTACACAGCGCCTTGTGAAAACAGCTGCATGTCATTTTTCAAAATAAGGGCCTTCAAAAAAGTGTTAGCAGCTCAGGAGATTGGCAGATAGCAAGCCAACGAGTTCAGATTGCTCTTTCCTTGGAAAGTGCAGCCTGGAGCCACTAACCCAGCTATGAATCATTGACAAGCGGGTGGACTGGAGTGATACAAACTGTGACTTTTCTGCAGGTTACTGGTTCTTCTTTTTCCTCTTAGAAATTCTCTCGAGTTAGTTAATTCTACAAACAGACCATTACAACAAAGCAGGTTTGAACTACAATGCAAGTCTGGCATTATTGGATGGTTACCCATTGAACAGTAGTTCCAGAGCACCACAGCCTGGAAATCAGGCCTTTAGCTGCCATATTTACACTATCGTTAAAAAAACAAACAAACAAACACAAAAACCTGAAAAAAACCCTCAACCCCAACTCCCAAAGAACAGGCAGCCAGAAACGCTGAGCTCTGCCTCTTTAGCCTTCACAGAATCAATCACTTCCAGCCTCCGGGACAGTGCTCCTACAAGGGACCCTTGAACTGGTTTCCTGACAGATGTTGCCTGATGGAGGGTTTGGAGCTCGCAGCATCTCCCAGCTTTCGCCAGACAACCTGTAAGGAAAAATAAAGGCGTGAGGAAGAGAAAGACAGGAATTTAAAAAACCCAAAGCCTCTGACGAGTTGCCCAAAGCCTCTGATGAGTTGCCCAAAGCCTCTGATGAGTTGCAGTATTTATTTTCCTAAGTGCCGCCTGAAAGTAAAACCTCAAACTGGGCTGTAATTCTCAGCAGAGCCACTGGATGGCGTCTGTGCACCAGTTTACAAGGAAAAACCATTGATGCATTTTTCTAATTAGCCTCTCTTCAAATTAAAACCACTGTTGCCTGGGGTAATAGTATAAAATAAATACACTAGGTTCAGAAAGTTAAGTTCAATGGCAGGTCAACCCTGCCACGCTTACAGAAATGATGTTACCATGAACAGAAAAGATAATGAAAAAGATAATTATTACAATTATATATATATACGACTTTCTAAAAGCATACATTTTGTCACACTAGGGCCACTGGAGTAAGGGAGGCTATTTAAAAAAAAAAAGAAACTGCAAAGCACTTCATAGCTGCCTTGAGTCTATATAAAATGAATATTTAAAGAAAAAAACATCTGATAATATACAAACAGAAATGATTGCATTTGGGAAGATGAAGCTATGGTGTTTTACCCTTCCCCCTGCATGTCCTAGGAAGCAAGCCCTCGTTTACTCCAGTCTTGGCTTTGCTTATAGGGATCCAGCAACCAAAGTGAAATGCCTCAGCCCTTGCCAAGGATGTTTGCAGTGAGTTAGTTCTGCAAGATGCGACTGTGTTCTTTACACCCTCTTTTTAGGGCTGAGGTGGTTTGCAGAATTTAAACAGAGGTTAGGCTCCCCTCTGCTGCTGTGAGGCACTAAACAGTGCCACTTGGACTGACCTCCAATGTGGACTTCTAAAAGAGAAGGCTCCATAAGCATCCTCCTCCCTTCTGTGGGCACTGTGGGTACCATCAAACAGCAAATCCCCAACTGCAGGCAACACGCAGCTGGAGCCGTGCTCTAGCAGAAATCCCAAACTCTTTGTTCAAAGCCTCAGTGTGTCCAAGGTGCTTTGAAGCTGGAGGCAGCACCACAGCAGCAGACACCACGGAGCAGAGTTGGTGCAAATGCTCACCATACAGGACATGGCAAGCTCAGTAAACAGTGTGGTTGCCCAATATGTTGGCAGTGCCCAAAGCACCTCACACATCATGATGCTGTTCAACAGCACCAGACATTAATATGCTCCCTCTGATGTTATCTTACGGTTTAGGCTGAAACACAGCCAAGTTGTACACCTTTAAAGATAGCAGCCAGTTGCTGCTCAGCTCAAACCAAGTCCTCAAGGACCCAGATGGAGTCAACTGCTAACAGGACTCTCCAAGGCAGGGAGAGCCCTTTGCACAGCTCTCGATCAGCTAGACAAGCTACTCCACCCCCTTGAAGGCAGCAGAGTGGGAAGTATCTGCTGAGCAAAGGCTGCCCTGTGCAGTGAAGGGTTACTGATACCCAAAGCAGCGGTCAGCAGAGCCTCCACTCTTCCCTTGTGCCAGTGGATCTCGCATCAAAGAGGGCTTATACGCCGCAGACCCCTGCTCCTTTGTACTAACAAAAGCCCACAAAACCCCCCGAGTTGCCGAGAGGAGTTATTACATTGCACATTTCACGAACAATCGCCTTCTCCTTTTCACTCAGGTCTTCTTCATAGTTGTCTTGCATTTGCCTGTCCAAATTTTCATGGACCTCAAGGACCTACAAAAAACAATATTATAAAAGCATTATGCTCCTCAAATAATTAAATGTCTCCAATAACCTCATTAATCAGTATTTAAACTGGTAGGATTCACAAAGCCTCGAGACGAGCAAAGACAAGCACAGCAAGTTGGGTGCCTCCATCCTCCCCCTTCCTTGGTGACGGCATGCTCCTGTCCCATCACCTCCATGGTGTGGCTGCCACCACACTCCTGGGGGAACCGTGTGATAAGTGGCAGTGAGTTACTTGTGCCCACAAACACATCTCTTCCAAGAAGGCTGCTGGTGGTCCCACCACCTTCCAGGCAGCCGTTCCCCAAGGCAGCCCCCCATTAACTCATGCTCCCTCCTTTCCCCTCTTTCACAGGAGCAGAGCTTCTCCATTCCCTTCTGCTAATCTGAGTCATGGGCCGACTGTGGTCAGCCCAGGCCAGCAGCTTTTAGGTCTAACAGGGTTTTAGCCATCAGGGAAAGAAGCAAACAGAGGTTTGTACCATCGAAAAGCAGAGTATTACCCCCCACCCCTGTGCAACTTAAGGGTGTGGTCTCCAATCAGCCATGAACTTTCAGATCTTAAATAGACACAGAAAATTTCACTCACCTTTTGGCTAAAAATTGGTTTTAACCCATTTAGTTTCTCAATGGAACCCCTTCAGAGGCCCATGATGACAGCAAGAAAGAGACAGGCTGTTAGCCCTGGGACTCAGAGATCCTGATTTGATTCCTGGCTCTTACCCACTCCCTCTTCGAGCTGGATGCAGCCAGGCTGCAGAAGGGATGGGGATGGGAATGGACTGGGGAAAAAAACAGTATTGCCTCCCAGGACCTGCATGCTGACTGCAGTCCTCTGAAAGCGCCGTCCCCACCGAGCGCCGAGCTCTGTGGTGAATCTGGGTCAGCCTCTCCTTGCGCCACAGACGCCCTCTGAAGATGGAGATAATCACCTCGACTCCCCAAGCTTTACTTTAATCTCTGTCTCTGTTTCCACCCACAGCGCAGGCCCCGCCAAGGTAAGGGAAGAGGTGGCCCTTGGCCGGGGCTGGCACACACACACCCATCCCCTGAGCCCAGGGCTGCGGCCATGGCTGCGGGGTAACGCTCACCGCCTGCTCAGGGAGTTATCACAGAATGGTTTGGGCTGGAAGGGACCTTAAAGATCATCCAGTTCCAACCCCACTGCCATGAGCAGGGACACCTTCCACTAGACCAGGTTGCTCAAAGTCTCATCCAACCTGGCCTTGAACACTTCCAGGGAGGGGGCATCCACAGCTTCTCTGGGTAACCTGTTCCAGTGTCTCACCACCCTCACAGTGAAGAATTTCTTTCTAATATCTAATCTAAACCTACCCTCTTTCAGCTTAAAGCCACTGGCCCTTGTTCTATCACTACCTTTGTAAAAAGTCCCTCCCCAGCTTTCTTGTAGCCCCTTCAGGTACTGGAAGGTCGCTATAAGATCTCCCCGGAGCCTTCTCTTCTCCAGACTGAACAGCCCCAACTCTCTGAGCTGCTCAGCTGGTTCAAGGGCTGATGAGCGCAGTCCATACCCACACAGAGCTGGTGCCAGGCCCGTCTGCCCCTCCATAAGCAGCTCCCTTTTGCCACCTTTTCTCTCATGCCTGGCTACAAACAGCCATGCCTGCAGCACCTGCCCGCAGGAGCCTATGGGGAAATGAGGCATCACCTTTCCTTTCCCTCCTGCTCCCGACTATGGGGCTTTTCCCAGGATATTAATGGGAGGCCAGCACTGCAAAAAATGGAGATGTGGCTGCAAAAGCACAGGAACAGCCTGAAAGGGAGTGAAGGGAGGATTTGAGATTCTCCAAAGAGGCTCTGCTCTGTGGCTTGGAGGGCATCTCCAGCAGATGCTCCTGGATCTGGGAAGAGACAGGTTTCCTCTTTTAGAGACAGAGCCGTTACAGCTCCAGCACTGACACTCCAGACCTGACATGTCCAGCACCCATGTTCATGGGCCCCTGGATGCCACTCAGCCTGGTGGCTGGCCACACTTTACCTTGGGAAGACAAGTAAATGTATTGTGAAAACAGCTCAACACTGCAAAAAATAGTGGAAACATCCTGCCTGTGACTTATTTTCTTAGATTTCAGGTTGACAACTTTTGAAAATGCAAAAAGTCTGATTTTAAACCTCTTTCTTCTAAACAGTACTTGGAGACATGTTCCCCAAGTGTTGACAAGATGGGGCTGCCTGAAGATCAAGGCAGCCTTGGCTTCCCGTTGGAAACACAGTGACCCACAGAGTACCCGGTCCAACACATCCGCAGGCGCGCAGATAGCTCCTCCAGACGGGAACTGCACACTTGGTGCATACCACAGCACGGGACTGCCTCGAGATCCTACCACTGCATCTGTGCTGACCTGCACACCTCACCCAGGGCTTTACCACTGATGAGCTCAGTGTGCAGGGTCAAAGCTCCTGAAATCACACAAAGCCATCAAACAGCACATGGTCTTTATCACCACGATACATCCACACGCATATAAAGCTGTACAGCAGGTGTGTGTAAATATTCTTACACCTCCTAGGGAAGTAGAGAGCTAAATGCAGAGCAAGGATGGGTCTCGCCCTTTGCTGAGGTACACAGCACCAGCTGCTCCACGAAATGGGATACCAGGGTAGATTATCCTCGGGTCTGGCTCGGCACAGCAATCCTGCTGTACTCAAACTGCGTTACGAACAAAAATAGGTCATTCTCCTAGGGCCCTTAACCTACTTCTAAAATGCACCAGCTAGTTTAACCAACATAGCTGAGACCAATCTTTGCACAAATAAGAATCACCCACATCCCTTCTAAGAGGAGAGGAAGGGCAAGGGATGCAAACAAACATGTATGTGCTGACAAAGGGAGCATCTATTTTTTGCTAAAGAGGAGGGAATTAATTATTGATCCAGGTGGACTCGAACATCGAACTCGCTCGTCTGGAGTCAGTGTGCCTCCGACACCCAGGCAGCTGCAAAGGCAGCAGCCGGCAGGATCACATCCCCGTGCGAGCGCCAGGGCTGCCTGGCTGCCAGCTAAGCACCGGCTGTGGCCACAGGGCAAGTGTCAAGGACAACCATGGTTTAGATTAGTTAAAGATCACATCAGCTCCAGCCTCTGCTTCCACCAGCCATCAATCTTGCAGGCACAAGAGTCTCAGCAGAAAAAAATAAACTGCTTTTCTATGACTTGCAGTTAAATTAAAATGACATTCCCTAGTCCAGGAGGTGTGGAAGGGTGGCACAGCCCATTTATTTCAGTGGAAATGTCTTTTAATGGTGTAAACCAGGCAGAACTGGAGCTGAAAGCTGATCAGATGGAAGTCATGGTTGTATTTCATTTCTGAATGACTTGTGACTCATTTATCCTGGAAACCATCTTGCTCCCCAGGCCCACCCCATGTCTGGGTAGGCACTTTGTAAATATGTGTTGGCATCTTGGGAATGGGAAAAAGGGATTCAGAGGGATAAAACTCAACAGCCTATCCTGGAAAGGCGTGCTGGAAAAAAATACTCTGAAGAGTGAAAACACCTCCTGAAGAAAGACAGGAAGGCCCTTCAGTGCTGACCCAGCCCCAGACATTCTCAGATGTTGCCAGGATCTGTTTAGAAGGACCAGGTTAATGTTCCTCCAATTACACCACTGGGGACTATGGATGCGCCTTCACATAAATTGTCTATGGCTCAGCTGAAGTTCAAGGACTGTGGATTCAGCGTGGATCCAGCAAACTGGGGTATATCCTTCTGTGATTTCTGCTGCATCCCAACCCAGGAGCCTACAGAACACAGACAAGTGAGCTTCTCTTCTGCCTGGGGATGCCATCTCCTGAAGACAATCCGCACCTCGCTCCTGATGAGCACACTGGCTCATCTGGCTTTGTCCTTGCTGATATGTAAACTGTGAGGGACACCTCAGCTATATTTAGCTCTCATTTGTGACTGTCTGTGACCAAGGCAGTGTCACCTCAAAGTCACCCATCCACCTCCCTGCTGGCTTGCTGTACTGGCCCTGCATATTTAAAAAACAAACAAACAAAAAAAACACCAAAGAGTTGGGGTGACTGCAGCAAAGCTTTGGAAGGGGAGCTGAAAGTTGAGGTAAGTGCTTCTGTACCAGGAAGCACTCTGAGATTGACAGAAGCTTGCTGAAGGGTACAAGCCCCACCGATTTTATTAATTTTTAAGTCAACTGGACAAAGCTCTGGGGAAGACAACATCCTGCTCTGGCAAGGGAACAGTCTATACGCCCTGCTACAACTTTTCCCTTGTTTTGGCAGGGCCAAATCCTGCCTTACTCAGTGTCAGTGGGAGTGATTGATCACCTCCTCAATGGCTCTGCACACATGGGAGAGGTCCAGGTTGCTGCTGTGGGGGAAGCCAGGTTACAGGCTAAATGTCATTCTTGTACATTTGTCTCCTCCTCATCTCCCCACGTCTTCAGCAGGTTTGCTCAGTTCCTAAGAAAAGTGCTTTGATGTTCAGCAAGATACTGAGCTGTAGCATATGTACCTTTTATTCTCGTTAGTAAAAACAGCTGTTAGGAGTGTGAACCTGTCATCCTGCTCCTTATTTAGTAGGCACAAATAAATAAAAACTATTTCAGAAGCAAAAATAAAGAAAATCTCTAAACGCGCTCAAGGAAGAACACATTTACGCTAAACGGCAGACAACGCTTCAGCCGCGTAGCTGGCGCTCAGCTGCTGGAAAAAGACAGGAAAAAGCTGAGGGGATGTTACGTAGATGGGTGCAGACAGAGGTAATACACAAGCCCTGCAGGTCCGTGCAGCGTGCACAGCCCCTCAGTGACCTTTGCTTGGGCACAGAGCCGTACCCTTGAAGCCACAGACTTCTGGACAGACTTGCATTCAAGTTTCCTCAGTCTTCAATTTCCAGCTGATCCTTGGAAATGGGCCACAGGATGAAAAAATAAACACCTTCTCATCCCCCCCTGACACACTGACCTACAGGAGAATTTCCTCCTTGCTTCAAAAGTGAGAATATTTTTAACCCAAAGTGTGTGAGCAGGACACATCACATGAGATCATTTATGCCCCGTGAGATGTGATTGCTCTGCCACCTGCTCTTGACTCCAGCCATGGCACCTTCCAGGATCTGAAGACAGACAAACATACCCCACTGGCCAAATTACAAAATTGCAAATGATAATTTCTTCCAGACCTTCCTAGTGATCAACAGAACTCTGAAGTAGAGAATTAATAATAACAATAATAATAATAATATTTGCAAACAACCAGTCATTCAACTTCCTTTCAACTCCTTTATACGCATCATTGCACCTGACCTGCTAAACTTAATTTCCAGTTTCCAAGAGTCTTCCTCATTGATTTTCCAGTCCTTTCCATAAGCTTATCAAACTGCATCTTAAAAACATTTATGTTTCTTGTCTTTACTAAGAAATTCAGTCCCATAACTTCAAAAGCAAACAGGAACCTAATTTCCCCCCAGAATGTGTTCATAATCAATTTATAACTATTTGATCTTCCAAATTAAAAACATTATCAACTCTGCTTAATATTGTCCCTCACCACCACTTCACCAAATGCAATGAAGAGCAGGAGCAGAAAGGCAGGAACCCCACAGTTTGGTAAGAAAAAGCAAACAGTAGTAGTCTGGACTGCATGAGGGCTTGGACGACTAAATGCAAGTGAAACTGGATTAGTATGAAGTGTCAGAAAAACAAAGGTACCACATGAGTCTGCAAAATTTGTCAAGGCATCAGCTTAGCAGATCCATACACACACACACACATATATATATATGAGAAATGTCACCCACAAACACAATGTAGCATAGTACAAAATGGAGCACAACAACCTCCTGATAACCCAGAACCACCCACAACAAGCAAAGAAGAAACTTGTCTGGAAAACACAGGACAGATATATGTAGGCAAGTGAACTACCACTTGTGTGGTCAGGGCTCCTTTGGGGACTAGTAAAAATTGTACTGAGGGTATTTTTTAATCCTTGACAGTGCTGGACACCTTTCTCTTAAGATTCAATAACAGTTACACAATCTGGGTATATAAAGCCTCAAATAAGCTAAAAAATCAAGATTTTCAGCTTAAAGGATCTTGTATAATTTAAATTCAGATCTGATCCAAATCAAACCAAACTTGTCTTTCCTTTCATAATTCCTCACACACCATAAATGCATAGGAGATAAACTACTTGAGAAATAGTGACACTCAGTGTCCTTCTGGAATCTTGCAACTGCCCAGAGGAACCAACATCCTTGCCAGCTGCACTACTGCTCCTCCTGACATTTGTTGGTTTTACCACCACCACCTGCCACATCTGTCCTGGACCCAAGAGACCCTGTACAGGCAGAAAAAAGCACACTGAAAACACTAAAAACTAGAAGATTTAGGGAACTTCTAGATCAAAGCTACAAGCAACATCTGTGCCATTTATTTAGCTGTCAGATGTGGAAAGGTACAAAGCAAAGACCTTTGTAAGCACCAGTCTCCAGGCCTAGGAGAGTCTAAGCTACCGCTGATGCCACTGCTGGACTTTTTTTCCAGCTATGACCATGGGGATCTGAGCTCTAGAGTAGCCATCCAGGAATCCTCCTTTGATTTGATGAAAGGTTTTTAACCCTGTACAAAATATTTCAGCTTCAACAAATCCAAATCTATAAATCAGTGTATCCCAACCAGAGCCTAATTTAGTTTTTAGGAGACTTTCCAGCCATCCCTATGGCACCGTGGAAAGGATTTGTGCTTCTGTGTCCCTTGGATACTCAGAAGTAATTTGGTTAACTAGTTAAACATGTAACACCAGGGTATTACATTTTTCCTGGTCACCAGGACTTGAGAACTGCTGTGAAATCACAGTGCAAGTTTTCTCCTTTACCTCAGCTAGCAGTGTCCCATGGTTTTTATTGCCGACAGTCCTGGCTTTAATCCCCACTGATGATGCACTATCTACATGTGTACGGTGCCGTGGTTTGCCGTGTATTTACACAAAACAAAGTCTTTCTTCTTTGAAGACTGCTGCAGAATTTTCAATAACAAAACATTTGTAGGAACTGCAGTTTTTTTATCCCTTTTAAAGACAGCATTTCAGTCCCCGCTGTCACCCCAGCGACCCAGCTTACGCAGGACTGATGAACAGAGAGGGTAATCAACACCTCAGCAGCAGACGCTTTTGTTGGAGGTTTCTCACCCGAAAAAATAGTCATGCATGATCTTGCTTAACTCCACAGCTACTGAAGCAATGATTGTTCATCGTGATACACGTGCTGGTTACCAATAATCTGCCTGAGTACTAACTTTCTATTTCTAGTTTTTGTGATTCCATGAGAAGAGCAAATGTCCAGTTCTGCCACTTCGGAGTTTGTTGCACCAGACCGCGCTGTACCGCACCGCACTGCACAGCCGTGTGCGGCATCCTTACCTTCATAGCATGCACAACAGCCTCTGGTTTCTGACCAACAGGGACATATCCTGCTGCAGGAGAAGATGCCAGATCAGATGTCATGCGAGCTGGTCCCTGTTGAAATAAGAGAAGATACGCTTTAATTCCCTTTAGGTGATTTAAGCAAGGAAGAAGAAAGTATCCAGAAAATTTGAGCACTAACTTCTCCCAAATTCAGCCACCTGCAATGACAAGAGACACCTCTACTCCTTCCTCACAAGTCACTTGATTTAATGCCATTTAAGTCTACTATCACTCAGTCTACATGTACTGGTTTAAAGCCAAATTGATTCAAGAAACATTTTTTGCTCACTTGGGATAACTTTGTACAAGGACAAGATCAAACAGGACTCATCCTTCTAGCCGAGGAAGCAATGCAAACAAGATGATTTTCCAGCATAAAGCACCCATTTCTAAGAAGCTGCACTCATCAAAGAAACAGTTGGCATAACTTCATTGGTTTTCTGGCAACATTTTCAGATAGACATCAAGTACCAATCTTCAGCTACAAAGAAAATTGTGAAGGCAACCTTAAAACAAGCAGATGTCCAAACCTAATGTTGATTGGGTTTGTTTCCAAAATGCTGGCCAGTCCTTGTGCATGAAGGATCCCATTGGGAAAGATGCCGAGATTATGCTTTACAAAAGATTTCTACTGTCCAAACAGCCTTGTAAGCACTTTTCATACGGCTTTCTTTTTTCACAGGCATCCGATGTGGATTATGAGAGACACAATACCTTTATTCAGTGAGATGCACCCTGCCTGTCCCTAATATTTTTTGCATTGCTTTGTAGCAGTGGGAGAAATTAACAATGAAACCATTGACCAAACTCTTATTTAGTCTTCACATCCTTTAGGAAATACAAAGAATGATTATACTGGGGGCCTCTGAAAGCAAATTAGGATGGCAGAGCAGCATGTAGCACCATCACAGGAATGCTTTCACATACAACACACGAGGCGCTCCATTCTCATCTCTTCCACGTTTAAAAACACAGCATGTTTTATGCTTCCTCTCATCACTTTGCCTTCTAAGTCAAGGCCAGAAAGCTAGTCATGCCAGAAAGGAGGACCAACAGAGGGGCACTTTGCCACTTCTCATTCTTCCAAATGTTTTAAGTTGTGGGGCCTTTTTTACTAATAAAAGTGTTCATGTGCATACATTAAAGAAAAAGATGGGCAAGTACTTTAGGCTACAGACAAAAACAGCATGAAAGGCATGGAGCCTTTCATGCCTGGGCCACTGATCTCTGCTTAACCCATGTCATGACCAACAGCCATTTACTCATAATAGTGACCTTCATGAACTGAGTTGCTGTTGATACAATAACTTTCTTCTGAGAGGCAGGCATCTCAGAAAATTGAAAATTTGACTTAATAATTCCACAATAATTCTCCAAGGAGATTAAACACACTGCTAAAGCACAGAGACCAAGAGACACTCACAGGCTGAGCACAGTTCTCGACCTGCTGGCAGAGGATTACAGCTTGCTGGAGCTGTGGCCACCTGGGGACATGTCCTCAGCTATCCCGTCCATGACGTCATACAGAAAAGGCAGGGGCTGGAGAGGGCTGGGTCCAGCCAGTCTACAGCTGTGACTTAAAGACTGCAAAATGGATTACAAATTTCTCACAAGGATGGTAAATGCAGCAGACTCCTTCCAGAATCAGCCTCCCACAGAGGTCAAATACATCAATACCTGCATAATTCCTCCAGCTTCAGCATGAAAGCTGCCTTCTTTCCATAAATGACCAAGATCATGACAACTGAAAGCAGAATATTCAGGAGTTTGTGGCCATGAATCATACTTGATATAGATCTTGCCCCATGGCCCTCTTTAAAAGTAGAACAGGAAATACCAAGCAAAAATCTAACATCCAGTATTTCTTCTGAGTTGAGAGTAATCTGACAAAGTAAAAGGAATTCTGCCAGACCCTGCTGCTGACAACATTTTAAATCCAGTTTCTGGCCAAACTAGGTTACGAGGTCTCCTGTATGACAGGCAGTGGCAGCTTCTCCTCACAGAACTGAAGTCACTAATGAGCTACAAAGCATTTCCATGATCGTAATCACTCTCAAAATTATTACAGAATACAAATGAAACCAGAATGATAAGAGAGAAATGTTTTCTAAAGAGCTTGATCATACTTCACTGATCACCATACTGACACAATAAAAGTAATCTTGCAAGCATGGTGATGTACTTACTGGATATATCGTATCACACAAAAAACACTCAAAGGGTCACCTTCCTTCCTGGACAAGTGGCTGAAATTCAGCAAGGGCAATCAACCAAGCTCCACCTGAACACAGGTAGAGAATTTGACTTAAGAAGAGAAAAATAATGTTAAAGAATGAGGGATGCAACAAAGGAGGTAGACCCAAACCTTGCTATTGGAGTCTCAGTACCAGATGATTTCATTTCTAAAATAGATGTGATCCTTGATCCTTAGCTTGGAAGTCAAAAGCCAACCCAACCGAAACAGATGTCTGAATTGCTGAGTGCAACCATCAGCAATGGCAGATAACTGTAAAAGGGACTAACAAGAAGAGTGTACCAAATGACCATGCTGCAGGCCTGCTATGCCCCCAGCCACAGAGACCTTCTCACCATGTGGCAGTTACTACAAAAGGCCAAAGATGCACGTGAAGAAGGTGGGGGAGCCAGCAAGGATCTCACTAACGTCCCCACTCTTTGCAAAGGTACGATGCAACAAGGAAAAATACCCACACTGCTAAGGGTGGTTTAATATTTATCATTACACTTTTAGTGCTTTTTGTGCAGTTTCACCCTTAGAAAAGACTCTTTGCAGACACACAAAGATTCAGAGCTTTAAAAAGGGGGGTAGATGCTTCATTCCCACTGATTTCAGTGTGGTTCACAAAAAAAAAAGCTTCAGTCAAACTCCTATCAGCTTCCTGCACAGAGGAATACATCCAGGAGGCCAGAAAAGAGGGGACTGTAGTCAGCAAGGAAAGAAATGACAACATATCCAGCAGGATGCATGGCCAGCCTTTGCAGGATGGAGGAGAGGAAAATGGGCAGAGGTCAGCAATAGTGTTAGCTGAAGGGGAGGAAATGGAAGGAATTGGAGATAAGGTCAAGGTTGCTGGACTGGAAAACTGCCAACAGCGGGAAAGAAGGGAGGGAATGGGAAGAAAGAGGAGGATGTGCATTTTACCCAGCAGGAAACCAGCTGAGATGAAATGCAGGAGAGGGGGAACCAGAGATAGGAGACTAAGAGAAGGGCAGGAGGGAGAGGGAAATCTCAGGAAGTCAGTGTTAAAGCAGTAGCTGAAATCACACAGATGGAGGAGATTCCTCATGCCTAAAATAGTTTGGAAACTGTGGGTAAGAACTACCCCAGCTGCACCCCAGCACTCTAACTCAGCTACTCTGAGGACCTCCATCACTTCAGAAACCCACGCCCTTCCCATTCCCTATAGCTGGCATTTTCACAGCCACAGAAACCCAACTGACTCGGCACCCTAAGGATAATGGGAAGGATAATCCGGTTACATCCTAAGAAGCAGAAATTGTCCATATAGGCAAAAAGGAATACGGTGTGTTTTGGGGCATGCATCACTCAATTTCCTCTCCCTGTCAAACATGCATTCTCTGTACTAGACAGAATATCTGGCTTTTCCACTTGCTAGGTTTTCACAGCTTTTGGTAGCTCAGAGATGGTTCATTCTTCATCCTCGGACATGTGGCTGAGGCACCACATAATTATATAAATGAATTGTGCTAAAAGACAGCTCAGAAGTCACCAAAAAGGATGCTATTATATTTATAATAAAGCTGTTGAGAAATACCATCCTGACCATTTTTCTAGTTTACTTCTGCTGAGGCCAAACCTCAGCAGAATGAGGAAGTGGAGTCATTTCAAAATGCAAAGTCTCTTAATCTCTTTGGCCACAGGTAGCTTTGTAGTTGCTCCAGGTTTACAGCAGCAGAGATGAGACTGGAAGTTAGCTCCTTTAACTCATCACTTATACAAGGGATTTGTAATTCAAAAAGAAAACAACTGTACATCTACGTTGGTGGCATCAAACGGTCACATGGGTGGAATCACATCACACATTGCTTTCTGTTTCATCCACAGCCACAGCTACTCTGCCAGAAGAAAGAGCTGCCCAGCGGTGAGATTACCAGCCTAAGTAAGAATGAGGGGCCTTAAATTACTTATCTGATGCACCAGAGTTCCCAAGTGCTTGGAGGAAGCACCTCATCTTCATACACGCTGGGTTTTTTGACCACTGCACCACTGAGACTCACAGACCTTTCTCCAAAATACGTCTTTAAGAAGCAAAAGTCCCAGGGAATCAAAGGCTGTGGAGCTCTGTGTGACCCATCCAATGCTTCTTAGGTAAATTGGTGCTTTTGCTGCTCTGCAAACCACTGTGGCAGCTCAGAGCATTCAGAGGAGTTCAGCCCTGGAAAGAACAGCCATACTTCTGCTGCCGGGATGACTCTGGGACTGCAGTGTCCCAAGAAGCTCCTGGTGAGGCTCTTCTGCATCCCTCATGGGAGGCAAGTGCCAAGTACCCACATGCCCAGCCCCTCTCCCAGTGGGGAAACCACAAGAGCTATTCCTCTGCCTCCTCTGTGCAGACAGCAGTACTGAAGCTCAACTGAACACATTTCCCCTTCAGCCCCCTCCTACTCCTCCATTTCAAGCAGATCAGTGCTGGATATTTGCTGGTGTCTGTGATGGGACCGATGCATTTCTCAGCGTTTACTGTTCCCATGTAGTATCAGCCCCTCGCCATCCTGCCAGCCCCACACCACGCATGCCCAAACCACAAATCCACCAGAGAAGCTCAATTCTGTTCAAGACCCTCCCCAAACCTCTCACTGGAGCCTGCAGGACTTGTGATTCAACCTCCAAGTCTGTAAGGAGATTCACAGTCCAGCTGTACCATTAGTAGAATAAGAAAACAGAGAGGAACTCTGCAGTCTCTCATGTCAGAGCATCTTTGAGGCCATTCACTGCCCCAGCCCAGAACCCAAAGATGTGAGAAAGAAAATATGAAGGCCACAAATACTGCCAATGATCCTTTTTAATCTGACACCCAAAAATGAAGAGCAGAGCCCTCAACCTGCAGCTACTGGAGAACATCTGCGGCTCTGTATCAAGCCACGATGGCATTGACAGTGTCTAAGACCAAGCTGCCTAATGAGTCCTTGCTGGCTCTATCTGGTTGCGTGGGACGTGGTCCAGCACAGATGTCAACAAGCACCACCATCGATATTCCATTCCTACATGTTTGGAGGAACAAAATTAATAGGACTTTCTGTAATAGGGCACGCTGGGAACTCCTGATAAAGACACACCTCCACAGAGGCAAAATAAGGCTTAAAATACGAATGTTTCTTAATAACAGTGGGAATGCCTTGGAAGCCAAGAAGAAAAAGCCTAACTGGGGATGACAGGTGTCTGCTCTTTTAGAGGTTTTGGGTTGGAAATCTCAAAAAGGAACAAAGAAATTGAGATAAACAATTTCTCCTTGATTCCTCCAGGGATCTGAAAAGACATGAGACCTTGGTCCTGCCATCAGTTTTCAATCTCTTTCTGCTCAATTATATTCTGTCTTTTAATGACATCCTTTCCTACCTCAGCTCCAAGAGAGCTATTCCTGATCTGCAGAAAGACTGAAAAAGACCAAGTTTCAAAACCCAGAGGAGAACACCATGCTGATTTTACTTCCCCTAACAGCCACAGCCCAGGCACTGAGGATGCTTCAGACCAATGTGGAGCATGCGAGCAAGCATTAATGCTTCTGAATCTCACACCTCCTTCTTGACTTCTATTAATTTTTGTCTACCATTTCAAAAACAAGCAGACATTTAGGATTCAAACCCAATTAAATAAGCCACACTTTTCTAATGGCATACCTCAGACAACATTAAAGCTAAATGGAGTCATATCAAACACTGTGAAGTTTTTATTGTCAAGACAGAACAAGGAAAATTATATTATAGGCAGGCACTGCCAGACAACTCACAATAAAATTCCCAGGCACGTCTATTTCTCTCGCAGTGGGTTTGTTTGCAGCCTGCTTACCCAGGTTTGAATTATACTCGAGCCCTTCCTTAGCACCCATCACCATCCAGGTGTTTTGTATAACTAAAGGTGCCAACACCGCTCCGTAATTCAGGACCTTCAGGGACAAGCAGGAGGTTGTAGCATGCTCACAGCCATGTGGAAAGCAGGTGGCAGACCTGGGCAATAACATGGAAAGGTGCCGTGTCTGACTGCAAACCCCAGCTGTGGTGTCCTGGCAGAACCAGGGGCCCAACACACTTTGGTTTTGTGAACAGCACTCATGGCTACAAAGCTGAGAAAGTGCCTGGAGCAGCTCCAGCCAGAGACAGTGCTGGGGGCAGGAGGGGCGAACAGCAGCAAAACCAAGGACCGAGAGCACGGGGCCACTCTGGCATGGCAGAAGCATCCCCAGACCCTCGCAGGGAATGAACTGAAGCCCTGAAGCACGGTGTCCCCATCAGAAATGTAGCACAAGCAGCACCAAGGGCAAGCACTGGGCTCACATGGACAGTCGGTCCATTCAGAAAGAGAAATCTCCCTTCACACAGAGATGAGTGGTGTCCCCAGGAGATCACACCAAAAAAAAAACATCTCCCGTTACCACTGAGAAATTTGCTGGGCCCCACAAAGGCAGATCAGACCCCTCACCATAGCCCAGGCTACGTTTCCCATCAGCTGCTGCCTTGCAGCTGCAGGGGGGTTAATAGCTGAAACAAAGCAACGGTGCAGAGCACTGAAGCATGACATGACTCTGGGCTGACATTTCGCCCTCCCTTCCTTTGAAGTCCCTTCCCTCCCTGCTGCATCTTCTCATGTCATGGCAGCTCTGCCACTGCCACCATGCGTGGTGCTCCTGAAGGGGTCTGGCTCCTCTCACAGCCCCACAGGGACAAGGCTGCCTGAAGGGATCCTGGCAGCAGCCCCAGGGATCCTCACTGGCTGCAAGAAGGAGATTTCCCAGAGGTACAAAGAAGTGACTGACGCCAGCTCCTCTGCAAACCAGTGTGCAGAGCACACCCTTTTGGCCACCCTGCTACAAGCAACGCCAGACCTGAGCACAGGACACCCTCACCAGAGCCAGGGAGCACCCAGCTCCCTTATGTGTCCAGTCTGCCTGGCAGATGTCCCAAAGCAATGATGACACTTGGCTATCATTATTCCATGCCGACTGCCAGCACCCAGCTCCAAACCACCCACTCCCACTTTGTGCACTTAAATGGCTGTATGGCCCTGTGTTCCCAAAGTCACAGCGGGCTGCCTCGCCACTGTGGGCACTGGACACCCTGCCACCCGGCACAGGAGAAGGAACACGTGGGAGATCCCGCAGAGAGACACAAGCTCCCCAGCCCAACATGGGTACTGGCCACTGGCAGAAGTGAGTGCAGGAGCCATCAATACCCCGTATTAGCATCTTCCCTATCAAATCAAGGGACTTTACTGCAGATGATAATCTTCTTCAGCATTACCTAATTTGCTGCCTTTAATCATAGAGAGCAGCTGGTCATGTAAACATGCAAATCCATGAATTAACTGCTGGGCCACCACCTCCTGCATCTTCACAGGCTCCGCTGCAGTCATGGATATCTACTTAAGTAACAAAAAGGGCTTGCACGGCCCTTTTAATTAATAAAGAAACATTTAACTGTTTCACTGCTTTCTGAGCAATGACAATATCAAGGACACCTGACAAAAGAATAGCTGTTGTCCCCGGCAGATACAACACAGCGCTGGCTGTACCGGCTGTGCTGGGGGACTAAAGGAAAGGGAGGATTTCAGGGACTGCCCCAGACAGAATAAACAAAGTCAGGACATTGTTTGCAACTGCATCTCATCTACAAACAGGAAGGGTGTGCGTTAATGGCAGACTGCAGCTCCAGCCCTGGGAAACTACTCAGCGTGTGCAAAGCCGGTGAGCAGCTTCCTCCGGGAGCGGAAGGGCAGAGGAGAGCGGCGGCTGTCCGGGTTGGTAACAGCGCTGCGGAGCTGGAACGGGAGCGCGCTGTTAAAAAGCCCCACCGCCAGCTTCAGCTGCCCCCTCGGACTGGGAAATTAGTACCAATATGACACACATACTGTGAGCCATTTCAGCCTGGCTGTTAGAGAGGGAGAGAGCCCATGCTGTACCACGGGCACAGTGCACTAACTCCAACTGACTCACAGGGGCACTATCAGCATAAGTATTTTGAGAGGTCCTGGTTGTTTTAATAAAGGAATGTCAAGTACATTTTATTTTAGAAGGAAACAGTGGGTATTTTAAGGACTTTTCTGATTTTGAAGCAAATCTGATTTGGGAATGGTCCAGGTGAAAGCCTCTGGGCAAGTGGAGGACACAGGCAGATGTGGGAGGGTACCTGCACACATCCGTATCGCCCCTCCAGGTCTCCATTTCAGCCTGGCTCCTTGGCCATTGCTGTCGAAACAGCCTCCTCCCAGCCCTGGGGCAGAGCGAAGGTCGCTGACCCACTGCCATCTCCACACAAATGCACATGATAAGTAAGCATGAGAACCTACAGCAGATCATCCAAGCAGATGAAATTTTCTCCACCCTTGTCATAGAATCATAAAATCATTAAGGTTGGAAAAGACCTCTAAAATCATCCAGTCCAATTCCCAACCCAACACCACCGTGCCCACTAACCCATGTCCCTAAGTGCCACATCTACTTGCCTTTAAAATGCCTCCAAGGATGGTGAATCAACCACTTCCCTGGGCACCCTGTTGCAGTGCTTGACAACCCTTTCAGTAATTTTTTTTTCCTAAAATCCAATCTAAACCTCCCCTAGTGCAACTTGAGGCCGTTTCCTCTTGTCCTGACATTACCTGTAAAGGCTGGTTATGGATACAGCCTGTCGGTGCCTCTTTTTACTCATCAAATCCCCAAACTCTGTCATTGCCAAACTTTGTGCCAGTTGGCTGCTGTGGGGAAAAAAGCCACCTACTGCTCAGAGCTGCTGCAATAACGGCTGATGAAGGGCAGCTGCCTTCACAAAATGGATCGGCTTGTTCTCAGCTACTGTTAATACACTCTGAAGCTTCACAATAGCACTCCCCGGGCTGCAAATCCCGACAAATCTTTCATTTTACTTTCCATTCCACAGCCGCTGTTCCCGCAGCAGCAAAACGACTGCCTTGAATTTCTCTCTTTGTCTGCTCAACAGCATCCTGGTGGTACCCACGCTGCCGGCGGGAAGGAGCTGCCTTCTGCCGCGCTCCTCGAGCATTGTTTCCCCCTGCCCAAAAACGGACACAGACGTCACCGCTGCTGGGGGAAGGCGAGAAACGGGCCTGGGGTCATCCTCTGACACACACCGGCAGCGCTCAGCTCAACTGACAGCCGCGGGGATGGAGCGCAGGGATGGGAGAAGACAGGGGACCAGCGGGGCTGCACAGGATGGGCTTGGTGGAGCGACAGAAGGGGCTGAAGGCATTTTGAGAGGCTGTGACATGATGCTGGAGCTGCAAAGAGCAGTCCTAGAGATGGCATATGCAGCGAGCAGCTCAGGGATCCCCACGCCCAGGGGGTTTTGTGCAGCACAGCAAGGGGCTGGGGGCTCCGTGCTGGTGGTGGCAGGGTCACCGTGCTGTGCAGGGACTCCTCAGGGCCATGCTAAGGTCCCTGGTGCTCCAGGTGACTCTGCAGGGGCATGAGTGCCCAGAAGGCTCCCCTGGCTCTTCTAGGTGCATCTCCTGGGCACCACAATTGGAACAGTGGTCTCTGTCTATTTCAGACTTGTGTAAAAGTCAGGTTGGCTTCTTCTCCCTGAGAGGAACAGATTTACTCCCACGCAGGCTGAGAAAGGGAATAGCAGACTTGCTCCGAATCCCCCAGTGAGACCCAAGACCAGGCTTGGGCTACAGCCACGTCTCCCTGCCTACCCCAGGATGGCACAGGGGCCAGCTTGGTCCTTCCTCTGCAGGGAGCTGAGGGAGAGATACCCAGTCACCTTCCTGCTTTTCTTCTGCCTTAGCTCTTGTATCAAAGAGAATGGAGACCACCATCTTTCCATCCAGAAGGAAGAGATAAGACTGTAGCTGGGGATTGGATTTAGCTACTACATGCTCTTCTATCACCTCCCCTCACCAGTGCTCTCACAGGCTCAGCAGACAGCCAGCGCGTCAGCCAAGGACTCTCTTTATCATCCCTTCACAACCCATCCAACGGCTTCTCTTTACACCTACAGACCACAAACATTTGGGTTTGTTTCTATAATAGCGCGTGTGCCATCTGGCAAAACGAAATGTGCTTCTCGCAAGTATCTCTATGAGGCAGAGCTATGAAACGCAGCTGGCTGTGACAGCGTGGTGGGAACCAAGGGACAGAGCTGAAGAAGCCGGTGTTGCAGCTGGGCAGCCAGAGCCATCTCGCAGGCTTTGCATCCTGCATGGAACAGGCACTGGAAAAAATGCAAGGAGAGGCAGTGCTGGGAAGCCAGGAACTTGACAGTCCACTCAGTTGAGCGCTCTCCACCACACAACCACATTTGTCCTGCTTTTTTGCATTTTCCTATGGATCTTGCTGGTTTGGGAGTAGATTTAGGGAGAAAAATGGAATCGTTTCTTCCCAGCCCAGCCTGTAGTCTAAACTAGACTCCTGAGAGATGCAGCTTTGAGTACCATAATGGAAATCTCACTTTTTTCCAGAGATACTTATTGTAGTCCCTAGGGACATATAGAAATGCTGGGCAATGGTACCATCATCACTGGCTTCTCAAAAGAGGGAGCTGTGCTCAGCCCATGCAGAGCACATCTGCAGGCGCCTTCCCCCCGTACTCCCACCTCCAGACCCCGGATGAGCACAGGTCCCTCCCTCCACCCGCAGACATGTCCTCCCGCACCCGGCTGGGGCAGCACTGGGAGCCCCGGCCCCTCATCAAGGGGTCACACAGAAAACTACTGCAGTACAAACTCAGTACAAAAACTTAAGGAAGGGGAAGGTGATATTCATTTTAACCTAAAACTGATTTTTCTAACGTGTCACTCACACATTCACCAAAAGGTAGATGTCCCTGTGGTGTGGTCAGGGTCACTGTGTGCAACACAGTGGACAAGGGACACCCACTAGCAAGTCCTAAGGACAGCTCTGGCATCCCTCCTAATTGACAACAAAGAACTGGGTTTTGGACACATTTTTCACATGTTTTAGGGGCCAATGGTTATTACAGGCTGATCTTTATCTCAGCATCCTGCTTACATCCCCCATAAACCCGAGGAAAGCTGCTGCCTGTTGTCTCCTCTCCCTCATTTTGGGGGAACCTAAGCCTTATCTAAGCCTTCCTCTTGGAACCACAGGAAGCACAATGGCACATCACGGTGTAACCTTGCTCCTGTTATCAGAGAACAGGTCTTCTAGTGATGAGCCATCTGTGCTGTGGCCTTATCACAGCACAGACCTCCTGGTCCTGACACAAACCACACATCCCACAGTGTTTACCCATTTGTTTGCTGTTAGTTGTGTCTCTGGTCATCAGCACAGGCCATTCCTGCATCCCTGGCTCTAGTGTTCCTGCTGGCATTTCCACACTCACTTTTCCATTCACACTCCATCCACACTATCCTTAATATTTCCATTACAAACCTCTATAGTTACTTCCACCAAAGGCAGGATTTCTACTATAAATTATATGAACACTGCTATTAAATTTTAAGTCTAAGCCAGACAGACTAGCTCCAACTGCTAGTAACTGGCTGGTTCTCATTTAATAGTGCTTTATGCCAATGTGGATAAATGGCTCCTCCAGGCAGCCTGCTTATGAGCTTCTCAAGGTGAAGGTACCTCCAACCATAAGAACATGAACAGCCCTCAGGCCATCTTTCCATGCCTGGGCACTGAGACGTGTCCACACGGGCAGCCAGAGCACCCAAGAGGAGGCCAAAGGGAACAGAGAAGAGACAGAGATGCAAGCTGTGGGCTGTGCCACATCCTCAGCTGTGCTACAGGATGCTCCAGAAGTCAGCAGTTGAGATTCCACCTCTTAGAAAATGAATTGCTGAAATATGACTATTAGTTACAAAACAAAAGCCTTATCATCGTGGATGAGGAATTTCCTTTTCTACCATACATTCTCTCCATGTCAGAAACATAACTCAGCAAGCATGAGATGTGACCAAAGGTTAAGAACTGTGTAGGGTGGCTTTACAGAGAGAGAGAGAGACCCGAGAGCTGACACAAAGTGTGGACAACTCTACCCCTGAGTCTTCACTCATCATTTGATTAATGCTGGAGAAAGCCCATGAGAGAAACAAAACTATAATGTCCCAAAAATTAAACACTGCTTTTTTGTATCCACCTTTGGAGGACCTTGGAGCACTTAGTGATATTTAGCTTTAGTGATAAAGAACTGCCTGAAAACCATGCTATGGAATGGGTGATTTCCCACCCAATTCCTTCAAGAGAAATATTGAGGCACAGAAAAGTGAAAAGAAGGTATGTATGTTTGCGGGAGAAGAGTTCCTCCACGGTGGCAGGCACAGCTCCCCGTCCTGATTCACAGCACTGCGCCAACTGGGCTCCTCCTCCTTCTGCAACAGCAATTACCCAAAACCACTGTTATTCTCCTAAAACTCTCAGTGTTACTGAAACATAACGTCCACCTCACTAACCAGAGGTGAGACCATAATACTGGGCAATCCAGACTCCTCGGACAATGCCAACAAACAACATTCAAAGCTGGTAACTCACACCTGGGACTGTTAAACTCCAGAAAAGCTCTGAGTTGGAAGAGTCTCCAGGATGGACTGATCATCACCTTTTCTGTGTACTCCAGCTGTACTTCCGAGACTTCCCAACATTACTCCTCCAAAAGCTTCCTGTGATAGATCAGAGAGCTGCTAATCTGAGCGCAGTCACTCATCTCAAATGCCGCCGCATCCACATGGAGGAGCCACCAAGGGAACACGTGCAGTGCAAGTAAGACATGAATGCAACACAGGTGAAAAAATCTGTTCTAGCTACCACGGAGAACCAAAGTACTGATAACATAGCAACAGCTTGGGCTAGCAAATGCAAGCACAAGTCCTCCAAGGATGTTTTGGGATCATTTCCATTGCTGACACCCAGGCAACAGGCTTGCCACTGGGTCCTCAGCAGTGCACTGCTTACAGGTACCTCTAAGTCAGCTCCCATGCCTGGGACATCATCTGACTCAAGTCTGAGCAGGTCTGGAGGCTGCCAGTCATGGGAAAGATCAAGCCAGCCCAACCAGTTTGCCCTGGAGCCTGTTCCTTTCATCCCAGGTGAATGGCAGCTCCTACAGGGAGCTGCTTTCTGCCACCTCCTCTCAGGCCTCACTCAGAGTCCAAGCCCAAGGGAATTGCCCCCACCTCCCAAAGGACATGGAGAGCCTCTGGTACACCATGAGATGACTCTGGTTTGCAGTTCCCAGGGCCAGGGAGTTTGACCAGCCTGCTATCAGTTCAGGCTAACATTCATGTCACACCTTCCCCTGCAATGGCCGGGGGCTTGTAGGTGAGAACTAACTCCCTGGGACTGCTTTTCCTGGATATTCGGTAACTACAGCAGAGCACAGAGCAAATCTGTACTTCATCATCTGCAGGGTGCACCACTGACTAAACAGTGCACAGATGGCAGTTATGAGTGTCTCCGATTCTACATCTTGAGTGTGCACCTGTGTCCATGATCCAGGATCCATCAGGAACACCAAACTGTTTCATTAACTGAGGTACATCAGGGCCATGGAGAGCTGGAGCGATGCCTATGTGCAAACTGTGTGACAGTGAGGGATGTGCTGAGGAACTTCCCCAAAATGCTGCACAGGCAGTAATGATGATGATGAAACCCTGAATGGATGTGACAGCTTTGGAGCCGACACCAATTGTCCATCATTCACCCACATGAAGCTTGTACAGGCACAAAGAGGAACAATTTCTCACAAACTCATGCCCGCTGACAAAAAAAAGCTGCAGAGAAAGTCAAGTACATCTAACTGACCACTTTCTGGGAGGTGCCCGAGACATTCAAAGACATCTGAATGAATTTGTGATTGTTATCCTTTGTCTCAAAAACAATATACCATGTCAAGCTACAAACCAAAGGAATTTTGGTAGGAATAAGTAAATAAATGGCTATGTAAATAACTCAGATGACATGGATTTGGATCCAGACTGTTTCAGTTTTTCTCTATCATCTTCCTGCAAAGAAGGTAGAACACAGCCAGGGTGACAGATGAAGGTGAGTGTCACACAGCACCCAGGCCTCTCTGTAAATGCCAGGTGACACCTCTTCCTTGAGGAAGGAGGGAGAGCAGGGACAAGTGGCCGGGCAGGGTTCCAGCAGGCAGCACCATCTGCCACCAGCCCTCTAGCAGTCCCGGTGAGCAGCAGGGGATGATGCTCAAGTCTCCTGCCAGCTCCCAGCCCAGGCACAGATCCTCTGCAGAAAGCTGCTGGCTGTATCCTGGCCTGATCCACAAGATAAATGTAAAACTGTGTGTAGTGGAGACTTTCAATGCAGGCCAACTGAGAGTCCTCCACATGGAACCGAGCTGGGGATCAAAAGCCTGAGCACAAGGGAAGTGAAGCAAAATCCCCAAAACTGTAAGGTGCCAGCACAGACAGACAAACACCTCCAGGTTCATACCTCTCTGCTCCCTTTACAAAGTACCCTGGCTTTACATATGGGGCACAAAGTTAGAGAAGAGGATATTTGAAATGGAAGAGTCTTCCATTTCATTTGCATGTCTTTGTCCCTTTTTTTGGGCTGGAGGGTCTCCACCCATCCTGCTGTTCAGCAGGAATAGAAAGGGGCACTGCTCCCACACTGGAATTTTATTTATGCAAACTTTCTTAAATTACTATTACCCCCTTTTTAACAGCTCCAAGAGGCACACAAAATATACAGAATGACTTTTACCCAAGCAGACAACCAACTTACAACTGGTCCTCCAGTACCCACAGCTCTGCTGACCAACGCCCTGGGCACAGAGCAGAAGATGGGGGGTGGCAGGGAGCTCCCCAGCTGTGCTGCCATCAGGCTTTTGCTCAGTCATGACACTCGCAGCCCACTCACAGCACGACTCCCTGACTGCATCTATGCTTTTCCTGAAATCTGGAAAACGATGTCACCAAGCAAATGTAGTGTCTCAGGCAGTCAGGCAAACATCTGGAAGACAATCACCTGGCAGGGCTCAGCCTCCTCAGCCATGCCTGGCACACCAGTGCAGGAGGAGCCCTGGCACAGTAGCACAGTATCCACCTTTTGCAAAAGGTTTTAATCAAGATTCTGCTGTTGTTTGAGAAGTCGCAACACAGGCAAATCTTAGGAAACATAAACTTCATTTGTGATACAGAAAAACCTGCAGCAAAAGTCCTAAGGACTTAATCACTAAACCTACCCTGACCATGCACTGCCAGACACTTGGCAAACCATCTTTCGCCTCATCCACAACCAGATTTTTGACAGCAGGCATCCAGGGTATTTGCAAAAAGGGAGCTGCAGGTATAGCAAAATTCACCCTTACTTTAAAAGATGCGCAACAGTCAGTGTCAGTTAACTGAAAAACCCATGCTGGGAAGTTGATGATCCAAACTCAGGTAAAGCTCAGTGATTCCAGGGGCTCCCCATCCTCCCCACAGCTGCAGGTTTCAGCTGCATGTTTGCACCACCGGTTTCAGGGTGAATTCTCAGCTGGGAGAGCTCCCCCGTACTCTGCATGTGCCCCCCTCGAGCCAGGCTCACTTTCAGGGGAACCCGTGGCTCTGTCTGTGTGGGTAAGGAAACATCTCTTACGTTTTGCAAGGCGTCTTGATACTGCGGCAGTGACGAGAGCTGTGACTCAGAGTGGTACGGGGACAATCCTTTCCTCAGAGTCCTCAGGTCCCCCGTGCTGGACTGCTGCAAACACAACGACAGAAAACAGGATAGTCCATATTAATGAGAAGAAGGAAAGCTGTGGCCCTCCTGCTGTACTGGCTTTTCCTGTGACTGCTTCTGTCCCGTGATCTGTTCCCACTACTTCTCCCTGCAACAGCAGTGACAGTGAACATTATAATAAAATAAGTTTTTCATGCCTGCACCTGGAGAAAACATTTGCAAGCAGCTGGAGGTAAACCATTCAAGATCTACTCCATTAAGTGATACAGCAAGAAGGCATTTCTATTTTACCTAAATTCTTACATGTTCATTAAAAATGTGTTAAGATGCAAATGAAAAATATTTTTAAGACTTCAGATTAAATCAAAATCAGAAAAAGAAATCCAACAGGAGAGATTTTCTAGATTTTTCTTTTTAAAACAGCATAGGCTATTCCAGCCACCTGCATGTGGAAAGCAATGTGAGTTTGTCAACAGTGCTACTGTGATTCACCTAAGCTTGAAAAATATGTGTGACAGGAACAGTTTCTTATTTGGTTGTAAATTTTCATGCACCCACAGATCTTAAACAAAGTAAAATAAATAAAGGTAGTCTATATGACCCTAGAAACCAGATTAATGCAATCAATAGTCTGCTCTCACAGGGAGAAGCAGCACTGGGTGTCAAAAGCACTGAATAATCTCCTGGGACAAAGTTTCTGCCTCTTGTTATTAGTTCTCTCTCTCTGTGATACTGGAATAAGGTGGTCCTAGAATGAGGAGAGTTTCTCATTTATAAAATTACAGCCATAAAAAGCCAACACACAAGTAGCCAAAATCAAAGGTCTGGGAGAAGATTATATCTTTTTATTATCAATAAACATCCTCATTAACTTTTCATATTTTTAAGAGTATGAAGTAGTGCACTGTCCTCTATTTTAAAGCTAGAAATTCATGACCTTTTAGATTTTTATGCTCCATTAAGACTTTTGACCTGCATTTGCTGCAGAAATGATGTTTTCTACTTCAAAAGAAACAAAGAAAAGCCACTGGTGCAATAAAATTTAACAGGAAATCTCATAAATCAGCTCAACTGTATATAAAAACCCATCAGTAACCCCAAAGGCTTGACTATAACCAAGACTTTAGGGACTGTGGCTGTGCACAAATGTCTGGAAAGATGGAAAGTTCCTTTCCATTTGTTGTTCTCATTTAGCAGAGAAGAATTGGTGCATTCAGAGTGGATACATCATTTTTTATCAGTGTCAGTGTAGCTTGTAGCTACATGGCCTGTTTTAGAATATGTTCAGCTTTGGTTTTATTTCAAGATGTTGTTTTCTTAGGTTAAAACATCCAGTGTGACCCATTGCTTTCTTAACCATCCTGGCACACTCAACACTATCAACTTCCCTTTTACAAGCTGTGAAGGGAAGGGCAATTTTCAAGAAAGCCATCATGAGAAATGGATACTAAATTCTGTATCACCCAATCTGCTGGGAACTGCTGTGACCCACATGGAGTCAAGTGACACAGAATGACTTCAGCATATTGGATGTCCAGGATTCCCTTGAATTACAAGGTGGCATCAGAGAAGATCATGGCCTATATTTCTTTCACATTTCACAACAGAGTCAAAGACAGAAAGATCTGAAGGAAATAACTCCTGAAGCTAAAAAGTGACTGCTGCAAACCCAAGTTTCCCCCACCATGCCTGGGACATACATACTTTCAAAAGAAGGTTAGCAGATCACAAAGGAAGATGATGAGAAACATCTTAGTTTACTGGCATTGTCCCAGGCATGTGATGTGTAGGGGTCCCTTGGTGGTTATCCTGTCTAGATGTTACCCTGGCTGCTTACGCTTCCACTGCCCTGCTGTGTGCAACCCCCTCTTCACTACTGTAGGTGCACGGGGGACAGCAACCTCCCAGAGAGGTCCTGACACTCTGCCACCCACTCGGCTAGTTTGTCAGCTCAGGAGCTCATGCACCCTTCCCTGACATCTGAACAAATGCGCTTGCACGGGCAAGGGAGAAGCGGAATAAAACAGCAGAGTGAAACTGTGGGGTTGTAGCTTTGTGATGCAGACCTAGAGGTGACCGATCTCCTTGAAGACTCTGCTCCAGAAGCACATGCTTGGCCTCAGCAGTGTTTAGAGGCCCTGGATTGCTCAAACTTTTGCAAAACACATTGAGACTTGTAAGATGCCACGTGCTTATGGGCACCAGGAGTGTAGAAGCAGGCATGAGAAAGAGAGATTGGGTGAACATTTGTTTGCCTCCCAGAAACTAGTTCTCCTGTCCCCAGATTTGAATGGGCTGGTCTGCATTAGATGCAGCACGTGTTTCATCACGCTACAGCTTGTCCTCAGTGAAAGTCAAAACGCCTTTCCCACCAAAGGAAGTAAGGCAACCAGACCTAAGTCTAGCCAACACACAATATCGCACTGCTGCGGCTAAAAATACGTCAGTTTAAATTGATTTAATTTAACTGCCCTATGCTCCTGCCTGGAGCAAGAGTCTGCATTAATTTCTATTTGGCATAAATTGGTTGAAATTGTGTTGGTGTATACACAGATACAGTCAAAACTCTGCTCTAACAAGTGTTCATAATGGATTAGTTCTATTGCTTTTTTTAAGCAAATCCCATTTAAGACAGTGCACTTGTGTGTGACAAAACTATTGTTAGGTTGTTTCAGTGACTGCTGATTATGAATCTGACCTAATGTATTCAATTTGATGGAAGGATTCCCACTGAGTTCAGTGAACATCAAAACAAGCTCCTAATTAAAGAAAGGAAAAAGAAAAAAAAAAATAAAAAGGAAAATAAAAAGACATCCAAGACATAAAAATGCTGAACAGAGATCTAACCAGAAAAGGAATGAGGTGTCTGGGCACATAGTGGGTTTGGCAGAGCGAGAAGAAACTTCATCTGCCATTATTTATAACACTTCTATGTTGGAGATGACCAAAGAACCATTTTTTCCTGCCACTGTCAGCCATAAAGCCAGTCCCTTCCATAAGCACTCCACTCAATGCAATTTTCCTTCTATATTTTCTAGAACTAGTTTAAAAATGTATCTTAATCTAATTATTTTTTACAACAGCCTACCAAGCACAGTTCAGCACTATTTATTTTCCTTGCACTAAAAGCAAATGTGTATTTCTTTGACATAGAAAGAAAATTTCCTTTTTCTTCCTTTTTTAAATTAAAATGGTGCACTGACACATATTCATCAGACCTCCCTAAACATTTACGCATTCATTGGGCTTTGCTATCAGTGCTAACCAGGAAAAGAGAGTGAATCTCTCATTAAAAAGCAATATGACTAATGATGCATCAGAATGAGTAGCCATTACTCCACTTAAACCTAAATTAAAAATCCTGGTATTTGCATTGTCAATTCACTCACAAAATGAAATCTCTTATTACCTTACCCAATTTTCATTACTGAGATGTAAGGGGATCCCAAATTGCTTTTCTAGTCAGGATGGCATTTTAAAAGTACAATCCCTGATCATCTCTGTTCATCATCATTGTTGGAGATTATCTCAATTAATGGGCAACATGTCTATAACAAATTACCCTTCCGGTAAAATCACTTCACATTTCTGGAGTTTCAAGGAATTTATCAGCAAAATCATTTTCATCTAAACTAAAACTCCATGGGAGAGTGCTGTTTCGATTGGACTTTTATTGGGAATGTTGAGAATGTTTTCTAAGCTGAGGAGCAGAAAGAGAGGGAGCGACACAGAGAAGGAGACCAAAAGAGAGCTGAAGAGACTCACAGTCTTTACTTAACTGGATCAGATTCACAACTTGCATAACCTGAAATACACTTGTCCCCAGCAAACATCAACAACTGGCCACTGACTACTCTGGAGTAGCTCTTGCTTTTTTACTGTGAAGTTTTTTCAAACATTAGTTTAACCAAATATATTTAAAAAAAAAAAAAAAGGCAAAATGAAAGGAAATAAGAGAAAAAGACAGCATCTCCTGACCTTCACAGTGGTATGAATGTGCAAGGCCTCCCCTAGGTCTAACTCATCATCACTCTACATGGTGTTGCCTCCCTTTACCAGCCCATGAGCATGTGGACAAGCCTGCAGACCCAACACCTTCGCCTTCAGCACAAACCTGTGCTACACGCTGCCAACCCTGATAGCTCCACAGTGCTCCCTCAGCCACAATAACTCTTCATTATCTGGAAATAATGACATGACATTTATTGCTAAATTCTTCAACTAGGCAGAACTTGAAGTGACCCCAGAAGATACTGCTCTTGGACCAAAGCCCGAGATCTTTGTCAGCCCTGTTACGAAAGAAATGGACCGAGACGTGTCCCTCCTGGCAGGGAAGGGAGTTTTGCCTGCTCATATCAGTGAGAAAAGAACAGGACCAACAAATCAGGTTTTTAGTAAAAATGGACTGCAAATCCAACTTCTCTGTCTAGAAACAGAAGCAATTTCATTATTAACATGAGTGGAAAGTGGTAGGTATTTTCCACCAAAAAAAAAAAAAAGTATTGTTTTAAATCCTTTAGATAAGAATTAGAAGTCTTGGTGCTTACCAAAGCTTAAAACTACATTAAAAAAATATAAAAATCTGCAAACACTTGTTCCTATCAAAGCTTTCTATCCTGCTAGCAGGGAGAAGAAATAGTGGCCTCTGACTTTTTGACCTGATGTGCTGAGTGATTCAATTTAAAAATAACACAAATAACACCAGAAGATGGATGGTGTTTGTGGTATTTTAAGGTCAAAGTACTAAGAAGAAACATTTATTTTCCTTTCTGTTTCTGTCCAGCAAAGTCAGATCAGTGCAGTGGCCATGTTGAACCAACTGTGAAGATAAAGTGATGAAAACTCATAGACAAGTTAGACAAATATCTTTTCTGTTACCCTTCAGTGTTATTTCTGCTGGAAGGGAGAGAAAAGCAGACAAAGGTTTAATTCCAAGGCATTTTGATGTAACAAAATGGACCATTCTTAACAGAAATTAAATACAGAAAGACAGAAATTTGACAGATATTTCTCAGCATTTATGAAAGAGATTAGCAAAAAAAAGCCAGAATTATTTCAATTAGAATTATGTGCTGAAGTGACCGAGGAAAATTAAAAAGCGACACTGTCAGCTTCCAGCTCTTCATGAATTAGCATTCAAAACAGGGCTGTTACATAAGTAGCCTTTAATTGAAAACACTATTTTCTCCTTTCGCCTCAGCTGTAACTGCTGAAGGCTGAACAGAGGTTTAAAAAAAAAAAAAATCATAAATTATCAGTTTGACCCTGTGCCCTGTGGAAATATTAAAGCTTTACAAAGAGTCACAGCTTCCCCTCTCCCCGTGGGCTGCAGGGTCACCTTGGAGCAATTTGGGCGTCTACACACGGGCATCCCGTGCCTGAGGGAGGGTATCTGAGGCATCCGTGGAGGCTTGGCAGAGGTAACGAAGAGCTGCTAGAGACCCCCATCCTCCTGGTGCATGGCAGGAGCCAGGAGGTACAGCCCTTGTGGCACCTGAGCACTACATCTGAGCACCTGAGATGCTGCTCTTGTCACTTCTTCGCAAATCATTTGTTACCTCTTCCACTGTCAAAGCTTCCTCTCCTGGTCCACTTGCCATTTAAAAAAAAAAACAAACAACAACAAAAAACCCCAAAACAAAACAAAAATCCACCAAGCACCAATTCAAAGGCCAGGAGTCCTACAAAGCCCCTTTTCCTTTATCTCTGGGAGATCCCTTTATAAAGGGATGGAAAAATGTATCCAGAATGCAGAGGAGACTCAAACATACACGAGTCACCGACAGCAGACTTCCCAGAGGACTGTCATTTCAGAGGCTTTACAATAATCAGCTTCCTTTTCCTGCAAGGCAGACCCACTGGCACTAAGCTCAAGAGACAGCAGATTATCCACTGCACCACTTAAATTTATTAATATTATACTGCCCATTCAACATAACATTAGAGGAACTTATGTATCGTAACATGAAATGCAACTAGATAGAAAGGAATATTGTGACAAACTTAATATTGGCAAGAGAAGATACCCTTAATAACACCAGTTCAGAAGATTTTCTTTGGACAAATGAATATGCCATACCATCACCAAGCCCTCAGAGAGACAAGCAATTTCCATTTTTTTAGTGCCTATTCCATCCTTTTACAAAGCACAGGAATTCCTTTAGCTGTCATTTCAATATCAGGGTGAACCTGGTTCTTAGCAATAGGGTAAGGGCATCCCATCCTGACCACGTAAACCCATAAGGATTTGGTCTTATAATTTGGGTAGTTCTCTATATGAAAAAAGTCTATATGGAAAAAATGTAATTCTTACTTCATATTCTAGTTTTACCCCATAAATCTTGGATGTTAGATGGAAAACTCTGCTGAGAACTTGGCTTTTGATTATATATATTTGTGAAGAGAAAAAGGAGGTTTTATTTCAGTCTGCTGGGTCAGGCTGCCTTCATCTTTATGGACTCTTGTACTGTCCATTACCTGAATTACTTGCCTGTCACTGTAATATAAATTCTTAAACCTACCAGCAACAATTTTCCAAACCATAATTGTTCCAGTAATTGAAACTGCCTCAATTTTGACACTCAACAACCCACTACTTGCAACTGGGTAATTAAATTGAAGGTTTAGCTCAAAATCTTTTCCTGTTATTTCCTGCAGCAATTTAGCTAAAAGTACTGACTTCTCTTCAGGTAGGTAAATGGCTTTGATTTGAAGCTGGTCAAAACTCAGATTTTACTGAGGTCTTTTGCACAAGTACAGGAGGGAAATAAAAAATAATTAGGGGCATATTTAATATATTCAGATGATTAAAAAATGGAAATTGCCAACATTAGCATGTGAAAAAACAAGCAATCAGAGCCCTAAACAACCAGCAGCAATATTAAAAGGCAGCCCCCAGATCCAAGAAGCTGTTTGTGGATGCATTAGCTCTCTCTACCTTACTGAAATTTCGTGGCAAGCTGTTGCAGTCAGGCAGCTAGAAGGGAACAGAAGAACATTATACACTTGGAAACTTAACAGAAAAAAGTTATTTTATCATCTTGGAAAAAACTCTCCTTTTAGCACAGATGACCAAAATAAGCTGGTCTTACATGCAGCACTTGATGAGATAACTTTATTATTTGAAATTCAATCTCTTTTCCCATATTAATGAATGAAGTCTTGCAGAATCCATTATTATCTACACAAACATTAACATCCTGCTATCCTGACTTAGAGCATGGTGACCCCAGTTGATAAAGCTTGATCACCTCACTCTTCTTCACAACTGCAGTTATTTCACCACGCTCACAGAGTTCAGTGGCACTATCATAACACACCACTCTGTAAGAACGACCTAGCCCAAGCTATCCTCAGTGAGTCCAGCAGAGCAGCCATATTTTGCCAAGGCAAAGCAAAGCAGAAACACATCTCAAACAATGTGAAGGAGATGCTGCAAAGTGCCTGCTTTGCACAGCTCCCACATGGGCACCAGGGCAATGGCCCCAGTTTCTCATGCCCTCAGCACCACAGGCGAGTGGCCCTTCCAGTTGGCCCTGTGCCCCAACGAGCATCCCCTAACACATGACCTTGCACAAAGACTTCCTCCTTATCTCATTAATCTGTGTTTTAGGGCCTCATGCACCAGGAAGTTGAGCAGTGGGCAATTTCGCTGTGTGAAGCTAGCAAATAATTGAATTAGGGTTCAGTAATTGCAGTTATCACTACAAGACTTATTAGAGCAGAAATAAGCTCAGCAAAGCACATATCTGACTTTAAGTATACATGAAGAGCCCCATTAGCTTCAACAGTGTTTATCAGGCAAGCTGGAAATTACACACATGAGAGTGCAAAAAAAATCAACATATTTGATTTTGAAAGAACTCTGCAAATAAGAAAAAAAATTTGAGGATGAGATTAAAACTATTTAACATCTTCCATGTCACAGAATAATATGAGCTTTCTGTAACAGGAGAGATTAAATTCCTCTGCACTGGTTCATATCCCTGTTGTACATGCAGCACATTCAGGGATCATTCCTTAGCCTGGTGACAAAGGCTTTAGAGGATGATGATCTGCCAAGACACCTACTCTCCAATTCCCTTTCCAGTATTCAGCCAGCAGGTCACAAGCGCAACCTCAGCCAGTTTCATCAGTAAAGCCATTTTCAGTTGTTCACGTGGAACTCAAAATTGTGTGACCCTGAGAAGGAGATGCACAGCCCTTGTACAGCAGCAGCACAGGGAGCCGTGAGGACGCGTTCGGACGTTGTGCCATGGCTGGACATCAGCCATTTGCAAACACAGCACAGGAGCGAGCATCCCCACTTCTGCCCATGCTCTGACTTTCCCCTCATATTCTGAGCTGCATTCATACATGTCAGAAGGGCAAAGCAGCAGATTTCATCTGGTTGCAACGGTGACAACTGGAACTCTCTGCTGTCAGGGGCGTTAACACATTGGGAAAGGCTTAATAAACAGCAAAAGATAGTCAATAAGAGGCTTAGCAGATTTTGCCATGTAAAACCACTCTTGGAAAAATATTTTTATTACTATCTCAGTGGGGTACAGGCAATAAAAGCAGTGCAAGTTTTAAACCTCTCCATTCTCTGTAGCAACCAAGGTAGGGAACTTTAGTACACTGTTAATATTCAAGAGTGTCTGTATTTTTTTTCCTCTTGTTTTAAATCAGCAGAGAAAGATCAACCCCATAACTCATGGCAGACTCAGATAATCAGCTCAAGCCAAATTGCAGTATATAATTATAATCACACAACTGGCAGACTTTGCTCAAGAAAGAATATGGGCTGGCATAGTGGAGATTCAAGCATCACAGCCTATAACCCAAACAGAAATGCAGCTCAATAGTTAACAAAGCCAAACGGAGCTATTACCATTGGCATTCGGTGTAGCCAGTCTGTGGCAACGGAGCCCACCCATGGCTCATTAGCATGCAAAATCAGTCTCTTCATTAGGGATGTCAATCGAGAAGCTAAGGAATGTTGCCCCAGTTCCACCAGGCAAGTAGATGTAGATGTGGATGTAGTATTAAGCACACAAATAAAACTCATTGGACCATCCCCTGCAGTCACCTTTCATTTTCTCCTGTCAACTGCACCCCAGGCAACAAGGCCAAAGGGAACCACCACACCTCCTCCCTACAGCTCAGCTACAGCAATACCACTGGGGCTGCCTTCAAGGCACTCCCCACATCCCACAACATGAGGGAGTGGGGAATGAGGAAGGCAAAGACCTGTATCTCTTTCTCATAAATCAGAAAAGGTCCTTGCAGGCTTTAACTAATGCAGGGACCAAGGTGGCTGAGGCTCCGCTGGCCTCCTCCCTCCTCTTTTTAACAGCACTCAGGGCAGGATGGACATTCAAGTCTCTTTCTTCTGGAGGACCACTCAGATGGTTAAAGTTCTCTGCTGAACCAGGACTCAAATAGTCAGGAAGAATCAGTTACAGCCAGTCTTAGTTTTTATGAGATAGTCTGAATATTCTTTAAAAGTCTCCTATAAAGATGTAGATTTCCATTTTTGGCTTCATGAAAAGCAAAACAAAGCTAAAAACCTAACAGTTTTGGATAAAGCCTTTCCCCCCGCCTCCCCCAAAAGCAATGAATGACTAACATCCTTCCCATACTTCCCCAAGTTGTTTTCAGATATCAGACACAGATTTCTTTTCTTGAGCTGGTCTTGAATTTGGCACTGAACTTACTGCAAAAATTTGGTTTTAAGGCCTCTGCAGCTAATGCTTAGTTTCCCCTCAAAACATTTTTCCCAGTTTTCCCCTCAAAACATTTTTCAGTCTTTCTGAGATGATCACCAAGAACCTGCGTGCTTTGAACCGCTCTACATGTTACAGAGACACAAAACGCTGCTTCTTCATAGCCTGATCTAACTGCAATTAAGAACTTTTTTCCCTGACTCTGTCCTCATATACAGAAGAAAGGAGAATCTAGTGAAATTATTACAAAGCTGGTTAAGCATAGGATGTGACTAATCCTGCATTTCACAGCTGGAGGTTAAACGGAGCCTCATTAAACCCAGTGTTCCTGCTTACCCACAACAGAAACAAATGGGGCGTGGCAGAGCTTTGTGCGTGTGCCTCTCACACCCACACTCTTACACAGAAATTCAGCTCCAGACCTTCGAAAATTTTAAGTTGCAAGAAATTTTATGATTGTCTCAAATTCCTAAGATTCAATAAATACTGTATGTTTCTATCTGTTATTTGACTTTTGAATTCAGAGCTTCTTGAGGTATATTTCCTAGGTTTTGGGGGAACTCTATATGTGCCAGGTGATATTCTTGTAAAATCCCTTGATTCCACAGGTGACAACCCCCAGATCACACAGACACCGTCCAGCTTTCATTACAAGTTGCAAAAGCTCATTTCTGTCCTTGATCCTGCTTTTTAGATGTGCTCCTATCCATGAATGGGAGGTGAATACCACAAGAATGTTTATTTTGGTAGGTAGCCCAAGACCCTTACGCCCAAAGTCAACAGAATAAACTCCATTGTCTTAAAGGCCTTGAAAGTACTTTGGATGCAAGTCTGAGACATCTTTGAACTGCTCTTGTAAAAAACATGTATCTGTCATTTTGGGGGAAAAAAACCCAATTTTATTCAATAAATATATATTGTTTACTTAAATCTCAAGTCCACTTATTTGACAGCAAAGTGGTCAGCTCAGTCTTATCATTTTCATTCATAAAAGAAGGAGGTGAAATGAAACACACTTGGACATGGATTGGTTTTGCATGTTATGTTTTCTTGAAGCTTCTGCTGCCACAGCTAAGGAAGCTATATTTTGGGGGATTCTGTTAACACTTTTTGCATTTACACATATAAGCAATGCAATGAAATTAGAGGCTGAAATCAAAGTTTGGTGACTGGTCTCATGAAAGGTCACATGAGAGAAGATCTCATGAAAATCTGGTTCTGCGTGAGCTGTGCTCCAAAATGCATGGAGTCCTGTAGAAATTCTCACCGTTTACTTGAGAGGAATGTTTGGATGAGGCTCTATCTCCTTTTTAATTATTTAAAATTAATATGAAGCTAAACATTTAAACATTGCACAAAACCAGTAATATAGCAACCTAGGGCATGTCCCCTTCAGTACTCTGAATTTAAATGGAGACCAAACACACTAGAAAGCTTTCATGTCTAAGTTGCTCTCTATTACAAAAAAATCCAATTTCCCTTCTGAGACCTTAAATTAAAGCAATTATACTTATCCTCCTCACACACAAACAGTAGGCAGACTTTGGGGAAATAAGAAAGGTTTGTAATTCTGTTCTGCTCATGGTGATTATGTGCAACGCTCCTGGCACACGCCACGGCCTCACAACAAAACTCCAGAGCCACAATTCAAGGAGAGCCCCAAACGTTACGACCCTACAGCAACTCTGAGCCGACAGGCAACTCCACAAGCAGGAACTGTTAATGGCAGACTTGGCACAAAAGCGACTGATAATAAAACAACAGAGGAAATTGCACTCTGACTCTCCTGCCGCCAGCCAGCACGTTGTGGGCAATTTCTTTTTCTTCTCTGTTCTCTACTCTTCAGGAAGAGATCGAGCTCTCCACAGAACAGCACTTACATCTTTGTTATTTGCAGTATTAATGATTCTCAGGCTCTCTTCAATCCTGGGGTCCAGTATTTCCCCCTCATTTTCAGAACAGTACACTAGAAACTGCCTGCTGAGTGCATGTTTGTGCCAAGTTCACATTTGCCTAAGAACTGAGGCAGCCTGTAGATAGACGCCCTTATCCTGGATGCTACTAGCTCTGTTTTAATAGCAGTGTTTACAGGCATTATTTACTATCATTTTACTATCTGTACAGCTGCAGCCTTCTTTTAATTCAGGCTAACCATGCAGTTTCTTAAAAATAATACTAACTACAGTTTTCAAGACCTTCCAGGGATGCTCTGAAGATCTTCCAAGGATACTCTAAATCCCAATCAGCTAGCAAGCAGATGCTGGAATGCTGTGAAGTACCAGTAATATCGAAGTCTCTTTGGCTATTTTAATTAAACACCCTGATGTTCCTCACAAATCCCAAGAGTTGTTCAGTCCCTAGAGAAGAATTTTTTTATTTCTGTTCTGCACCAGGAGACCTGAAATTTTATCTGAAAAAGGACCAGGACCTCATTGTCAAATGTCCGGTTACTCAGTCTCACCTGCCCGATACATCTGCTCTGTTCACAGCTGGGCTTTTAGAAACAAAGGTGTGCAATGTGCCCTGGGCATCCTCAAGTAGGAAAATGCCTCTGCCATTCCTGTTCTGAAGGGAAAAGCCAGACATGGCTCAGCAGAGACTATAAATCAAAAGAAGTCCCAACAGCCAGCCCATGGTGCATAGGACTTACTTAGGAGTCCACAAAGCCTATAAATTTCAGTTTTAGTTAAAAGCGCCCAATCCTTGCCATTGTACAAAATGAGCTGAAAATGCAAAATAATGTGAAAGAATGGCCAGAAGTTTGTCACTGTTACTATCTCAAAAATGTATGCATTAGTTAGAAAACTAACCAGAATTGACCTTTGGGGCACCCAAAGCTCATAAACATGGGTTTCTCTAATCTTGAACAGAAAGGGTGTAATTAGAAATTCATTTTCAGTTTAAGGGGCGGTGTGAGGTGGCTTGAGGTCTATCTTCTGCCTGTACACTTTCAGCTCAGAGGAACAGAAAGCAAATATGTCCTCCAACCTCAGGGTTTGTATCATAGTAACATGGAAGGCACCCTCATCTAGTCAGCCAGAGACAACAAAACAAGAGGTGAACAGTAGCCCTCCTGGGCACTCCCCACAATGACACAGAAAAAACAGCACTTCTCCCACATGATGTTGCACAGATTAATTGCACGCACACAGCAGAACTTAGTGCACTTCTTCCCTAGAGAAGCTGAGACTATAAAAGTGATGCTTGTGAAGCTCTCCAAAGCCAACACCCAACATTCCTCAGAGCTTACATTCATCTTCTTTACACCTCAAGTAAAACTTCCACAAACCAGCTACACCTATGAGAAAGGATGACACTGTCAACCCCAGGACACTGAGGTCCCTACCTGCTGTGTGGGGTCTTTGCCACTGTGGTTACACCACAGACACCTACCAACATCAGCAAGAAGGCACTGAGAGGTCTTTTCTGGCAGTGGCATTTGCTACAGCATCTCCCCAGCCAATATAAATCAGGGCAACAAAAGTTGTGTGTTGACAGAATTGCTGCCAGGGATTTTGCCAGCACAGCAATGCCATCCAAGAGCATGACTTTCTAGTTAACATGGCCATGCCACTGCAAAAATTACAGTGTAAACCTCAGTCAAAGAAAGGTATAAAACTGGAGTTGTTTCTCCTCAGAGGAAGGAGAACAGGAAGAGCAATGGTTACTGATGGGTTAGCAATGTCAGAAGCAGCTCATTTCCCAACTGGAAATACACATAGAATCACAGAATTATAGAATGCTTTGGGCTGGAAGGGACCTTAAAGATCCTCTAGTTCCAACCCCCCTGCCATGAGCAGGGACACCTTCCACTAGACCAGGTTGCTCAAAGCCTCATCCAGCCTGGCCTTGAACACTTCCAGGGAGGGGGCATCCACAACTTCCTTGGGCAACCTGTGCTAGTGCCTCACCACCATTTCTTCCACTTACCCTTTTCTAGTTTAAAGCCATTTCCCCTTGTTCTGTCACTCCCTGACTTTATGAAAAGTCCCTCCCCAGCTTTCTTGAAGGGCCCTTCAGGTACTGGGAGGCTGCTACAAGATCTCGAGGCTGAACAGCCCCAACTCTCTCAGCCTGTCCTCGCAGGAGAGGTGCTCCAGCCCTCGGATCATCCTTGTAGCCTCCTCTGGACTCATTTTAACTGGTTGATGTCTCTCTTGTGTTGGGGGCTCCTAGAAAGCAAAAGAAGGCAAAACCAAAAAACCACATACATGGCTATCATAAATAACATCCACTTCTCCATTTACTTTCCTCCCACTGCAAAGTGTGGCTCATGAGATGGTACTTCTTGATCTCCCAAGAAGAAGAAAAGATCTCTCCACTAATCAGTTCAAAGGAATCACCAGAAAAAGAGAAGTGTGAATCCCAGCACACCTGCGTGCAGATAACACATACAGTGCAGAGCAGCTGCCTCAGTGCAGGCTGGGGAGCTCTCACCTCTCCTGCTGAGACTTTCTTCCAAAATGCTTACAGAGAAAGGAGATGTTAGGAAGCAGAAGAAAAAGTGCAGGCTGGGGACCCCTGCACAAACTTAATTCCATGCCTGAAGGTGGTACAAAGACACCACCTCTCAGCAAAGCTTCACAGCCCAGATGCCGAAGAAGATAAAGCAACAAATCTCATTCAGGATGCTCCAGCCAGCAAAGGGGCATTGTGTCAGCAGCCACTGTAATATAAATCCTCCCGTAAAGCTTGCAATACCATTTGCAGCACCAGCCTTCTCGGGTTTCTCTGGATGAAGCACTATTTCAGCTCTATGTTTAGCACTTGGAGAGAAGCCAGGAAGACTTCCATAACCACCACTGATTTGTTAATCCCTTAATGCACAGGCACTGTTTGTTACTTAGGACGCCAGGTTTCATCACTTCTTAGCATGCCGGTGATAGAACTTCTTGACACCAGACTGCAAATATTATTGCAATGTCAATACTCCCAGGGAGAAAGCCAAGCCGAGTTAAAATGTGACTTTGGTGTTGACAAGCCAGCGTGGCATTGCAGTGTTCAAACGGGCAGGATCACCTGGCAACTTTAAAAACAAAAGAAAGTTTGTCAGGATCCTTTTTGACTAGAGTCTTATCCTGAGATCCGCATGGTAACAGCTAAACACTTTCCAATCAGATGAAGCAAGTAAGAATAGAGTATGTGGATTATACTTTTCCAGGAAAGTGCTGGGAGCAGTGTGTACCTGTGTATGTGAGTTTGTGCCTTTACAGATTTTCCTCTTCTTTCTCACTGAAAGAGAAAAAATCCAAATCTAGGTTTGTACCACAACAGATCTGGAGCTGATGCTGCTCAGTAGAGCTCACCCAGACCATGGTAGCTTCAACATTTCTCTTACTGCCCTAAGGAGAGCCGTCTTCCTGCTTACAATACAAAGAGGTACTCTTTCCTGAGTGTGATCTAAAATAGGTCAGATTCTGGTCTTTTTGGAAGGCCATTAAGATGTCACACAGGGGCTGTACAGAACATCACAGCCAGGCTGGCATCAGTGCCTGCTGCTGCTGGGGAGGCGGCTGGCCTTTTCCAGAGCACAGAGCTATTTAAAGATAATTTCCCTCCCTGCTGGATTCAAACATTTGTAGTGACCCAGCCTGAAAGGTGAGGACACCTGAGGACAGTTGCTGTGCACAGCCTTCTCACCCAGGACAGCACGAAGGTGAAGAGCTGATGCGTGGGGCTGCTTCAGGCTCACGCACCCTGAGAATAACTGGGCTTCATCCTTCCGATGCACTAAGCCCAGGCAGCTATTCAGCCCCTGTTAATTTACCACCCATTAATGACCAACCACTCTTTTTTGACCTCATAAGGCAGATCCAACCAAGCAAAGTGCTCGGCTGTGGCAGGATGAAGCTGGGCCAAGGGCACATCGAGCCTGTCCCCAAACCCACAGGCATCCCAACTTCCCATGCACAGCCCGTTTGCTTATCAATAGCTCCAATTAAATAGTCTCAGGGTTTCGGCTGCCACCAGCTCACTCACGGGTTGGGAGAAAGACAGAGGGAGTTAAAAATAAATTAGCAATTGATTAATAGATGAAGCCACTCGGTAACTGTTGAGTTGAGCACCCTTTTGGGGTTTTAACCCTTCAGTGCCCTGTGAGTTTTGTTTCATGGCTAGGAATGCCAATGAGTACAATGGAAACTCAAGGAAATCTTTTTTAAAAGCCCACAGTCAGGTTGAAATGTGTATTTAAGTAAAAATAAGGTTTGACAAAATTATTTTATTGACATACACAGAGTGGTGGGGGCTTTTTATTTATTTAAACAGGAATGTTTTAGAAATGTGATCCTGGACAGTCTATCTTCAGACTTTGTGAAATACTAAGAACAGCACAACACAAACCAGCAAAAAGGTGGAGGTTTTTTAAAAAATAATTAGGAGGATTTTTTTATTTCCAGTCCTTATAATTGGAAAGAATCTGGGACAAAATAACTGTGAAACTCAGTGCTTGAAGTAAGAAGCAAATTATAGAAAAAAAGAAAAAAAAAAAACTTTAAAATGCCAGGCAGGTTGAACATTCAACAGTGAAAGGATGCGAAGAACAAGAGAAAAAGGGTAACTCTTCCAATGGTTTAAATAGACAGCGTTTCACTGAATTCAGCAAAGCTGCCCCTGTTTAGATGAAGTGCTGTGTTTTACAGGGGATCCAAGGGACATACCAGACAAAATGACTGTTTTCTTCCCACTGTTTGACATTGCTGTATACAGATAGGTAAGCACCAGGAGTGATCAGAAGCCTGGTGGCACACGGAATAGACTTTGAAGGGTAGATGCAAGCAAAACGTGCCAGTATAGAGAGGTCTGTTCAGTTTTAAGCAAGATCTCAAATAAAAACTGGGAGGCAGCACTGCACAAAACTATTCCCAAGGCTGTCCTTTGACTACAGCCTCCTCTTTCAACAAGATAAAAAGTCAATGTAAATGAGCAAGCAAGACAAAATCCTACAGCAAGGACACAGGCAGCACCGGATCCTCACAGCATCCCCCAGAGCAGCGGTGGATCAAGGTGTTCTGCGGGGAGGTGTTAGTGCATCTCCGAAACACACACAGGCACTAAAAGAGCATTTACTTCCCCCACCAGACCCCCCCCCCTTTTTTTTTTTAACAAAAGGAGACCAAATTCCATCAGTGTTGGGGTTGATATGAAAAGACCATTATGCTCTTCCCTTTGTAGGACACCCACTGAAAGCCCTTCTGCATTGAAGTAGGCAGTCAGACACAACTATATGGAAACAAGAGAACCAAGCCACATTAATATCTATTAGGCAATAAAAAAACCTACCTGGGAAAGAAGCTTGTTGTCATCCTCCAGCAGTTTCACTTTTGTTTCAAGTTGCCTGATATAGTTGGAAGACGAATCTTTAGGAAAAGAGAAAAAATATATTTAAGCTTCTTGTTTAAATATAGTCACACAGCAACGTTTCCCCTCTCCAGGGAAGGAAAGTTTGGGAAAGAGCTAATGACTGAAAACCCATGGGTAAAGGGTGAGGAGGGGATTCTGCCAAAAGCTTTTTCAGTAAAATGCTGCAATTCAGCAACAGATACAGATTAAGTGTAATCATATCAGTTCCACTGGGGGTAGGAGGGCAGTAAAATGAAATACAGTGTTTCATAATTTTTTAGAAGTTTTTTCTGAGCATTGAAAGCCATTCTCATCCAAAATGCACCAAAATAACAACAGAACATGTTTCCTCTTAGGTTCAAATAAACAACTTCTCCACACATGTACCTGCTTCTTTCAAAACCAACTGAAAACTCACTAAAACAAGCTGCTGGCACAGCTCTACAAGGAGGTCACTGCCACAACTCCCACTGCTGTAGAAGGGGAAGAAGTGTGGGCAGCAAGGCCAGAGAGCTGCAGCATGCACACAGCCTGGCGTACACAGCCAGTGCTACCCAGGACATCTGTTTTTTCTAGGGGAAGCACATGACACTAAACAGAAAAAATACTGGGACAATAAAATACAGAATAACCTCACATAAAATGGTAATACTGAACCTGAAGGAATGTAATGGCCAGTATACCATTGCAGTAAGACAGCAACACCACATAGGGTGACCTGGCACAGAAGATAACTTGCTGGGGAGCTCTGTGGGTGGCTTACTGCTCTCCAAAACATCTGTTTTTTTGTTTTGAAATGTGCTTTGAAGCAACACATTTGCAAATTTCACAGAGAAGAAAATAAAGGAACCTGCAAAAACCTTTTCTCCATTTTCATTACAGCTTAGCAGTCTGCAATAGTTCCTTCCATCCACCTGGATGTTTGCAAAATTTCTCCCCTACTTGTAATTTTGGTAGCAGCGGCTGTGAGTTGTTAAAGCAGAAGGAATAGAGAGAGAAAGTTTTGCAGCTGAATTATATGAGAAAACTCAAAACACTTTCCACACAAATGCAAAATGGAATTATATTTTACATTATCTATTATGGCACAACTGCAAAAGCCACTATTCAACCACAGGACTCCTCACCAAGCATGAATGGGTGAGGAACTGGGCATCCATGCAACCGTGGGTGCTGCCAGTGGCCAGCACCTTCCAGGCTCAGCCCCACCACGGTTAGCAGGCACCACTGGCTGCATCTCTGCGCACAGGAACTCACGCCCCTGCACGCCTGTGAGGCTCAGGCTGGCTCTGCACTAAACAGCTTATCTTTGTCTTTCCCAGTAGCTGCCAAACGCACTCGGCACAAGCCTCAATGCTGTTTCTGGGCCACTCTGGGGGCAGTTTAGCAGAAGAGCTAGCATGCAAGCTACAGCTAATCACTGCGAGTGCTTTGACCATTCAAGAGAAAAATTGGAATATGCTTGAAAAAGTACTGCCATAGACAAGTGCCAAACCACACATAAAGGAACAGCAGGACAGATCGGAGTCAAGTGCCCATCTAAAGCACCACCACTCTCACAGGAAACATGCTCACTTTTCTGTTTGGATTGTGCTTTGTCCAAACCCAGGAAATCCAAACAAGTCCTCATGCAAAAGGTTAAGAAGACACCATAGGAAGCTACCTAAGTTCACTGAAGAGTTTAAGGGGTGGTATGGTTCACATCAATATCACCTTCAGCTGCAGGGATCACAACCTCTGCCCAACAACCACCCAAACATGGGCAGAGTCTCCAGGAAAGAGAAGAAGACGACAAACCAAGTAGGTTATAGGATCAATCCATAACACCTTTCCTGCAAAGGCCTCATGCCAACAGCACTGTGAATTTAGTCATGCATATCTAAAGGTGGCGACTATAATGCTGCAGAAGATCAGTGCTTAAGTCAGCGAGAATTCAGCATGAGCTTGAGCAACTTGCTGAATTAGTAATGAACCTGTCCTCCAGCAAGGTGAGAGGGGATTTTGAGATTCTTAAATACAATGCCAGGAGGACCCTTTGGTCCAACCTCCTCTGTGCCCCAGGCCACCACACTTTGTTAACTGACCCCTAAATTCACTCCAGAAATACCCATTTGGCTAAAGAGCTCTCAGAACAGCCTCCAGCTCCTGTCTGAAGATAACCAGAGACTCTGCCATTTCCACTCTGTGCTGGATATGACAGCCTCCATCGGCAGATCTGGTCAGATAAGGTGTCCTCCCCCACCTGCCCTCCAGCTTCACCAGTCTGGCATGCTGCCAGGACAGCAGCAGAGCTGAGTGCCCCTACACAATGAATCCAGTGATCCTGATACAGCATGTCCTCATTTTTATCTCAAAGTATCAGGGCATTCAAAGCAGCTTCAAGGAAGGATTCAAACTGGTGTCAAAGGAGAGGCTCAATCCATGCCTGCCTGGGAATCAGATACACCTCTGGACCGAGACTTTGCATGCATTAATTGCACAGACAGCAACACTGGTGTAAACACGTGTAAAAATGCTAGATCCTGCTAAAGAAGACCTCGATGCAATGTCTGTACCTCCACAAGAACCAGTTATTGACTAAGTCTGTTGCCCAAACGGCTGGAAGCCTGTTATATGCAGTGCCCCCCCTCACCTTTGTACTCTCTTATCACTACTAAACGTTTATATTGTGAACCCCCACACCAGGTCCTGGGCAAAGAACAGCAATAAAAAAAAAAAAAAAAAAAAAAAGCTTATGGGAACTATTTCTGATGCAGACAAGCCCTTTCTCCCAGTCCTGTGCCCACAAAGGCCAGAGAAACTGCAAGAGGTCCTCTCCAGCAGCTCTGCATTTGAGCACAGTGGGAAGCTATCCAAGGTGCAGCAGGCTGACAATCTAAACCTCACGAGCAATCTCTCCAACATGTGTTCATGGTGGGTTCCAGCACTGCTAACAGCTACAGGAAATTAAGGTCAAGCGGTTGAATGGTGCCAAAGAAAAGGAAATGGGGAGAGAATTATTTCCTCACTGGTTTCATATCCTTTGCAGAAAAAGGGTACTCCTTGGGAAGGCAACACCTATGTCCCCAGAAGCCAATGCACACTACAGCTACCTCCAGCCTTGAAAGCCTGTTCTGAGATTTGCTAGAATTCTTCAAACACCATCATTCAACTCCAAACCATGTTTGACATCTGACTTCAGCCAGAAAACACCCCACAGCAACATAAAATACATGGAGTAAAAGAAGAAAAAAAGCAAATGAGCTGTTTTGTGAGCAGAAGATGCTCCATCTCAGGCAAAGGCTGAGAAACAGTGCTCAGAGCCATCACTGTCCTCACTGTGACCTCAGAGATGAACCACCTCCATCTTCTGGACCTGTCTCTGTTGAGGTAGGTGCCAGATGAGCCATTTGCATCTTGATCTCAGGTTTAAAAAATCCCATAACTCTCATGACAGCAGGCAGTAACACTGCCGGGCCGAGCAGTGAAACCCCAGGCTGGGTTTCTCCCACGTTAGATCAAGAAACACATTCCCAACATTTTTCTGCCTCTGACCTTCCTCTTATCAGTGAGTTTCCATCCTCCCTTGCCTCCCCCAGAGCCATGGGGTGAGGACAGCCTCGCTGACCCATCCAGGAGAGGCAGTAGAGCTGGATCGCAGACAGCTTGGATCCCCTCATCCCCTTCACTAGAAATTAAATGAACAGTCCCCATTGCCTTGTCAAAGCCCGCCACCAGCCATGAGCAATGCTCCACCTTCACCAGCCCAAACACCCTTTCTTTGGTGGAATGAGTGGCTCCCAGAGCTGGGTGCTGGGCCATAACCCCAGTACACCTGCCTGGGCCTCCACCTCCTGGCACTGACTTCTGGTCCAGCCATGCCTGCTGGTGCCTCACCGATGACCTGACACCTTGTCCTACCCTGGCTGTTCAATCACGCCAGTTAGCTCTGTAAAAGTGTGGCACAGTGAAGGGAAGCAGACAAGGATGGTGGTCAAGGCCACACGGTCAAGGACAGGTAATCAAGGATAAGCTTTTTGGGAAAATGCTCTGGCACTCGGCGCCACTTGGGGTGCCAGTGGGGACAACGTCCTCCTCCAGTTACTCCTCGGGGCCACAAGCACATTGCATGAGCAATGGGTGCCTTAGTGGACAAGATGACACCAGAAGGAAGGAATTTCCCATCGACATATCTCATTTCCCACCCAACACTCTCCCTGTCGCAGCCATCACACTCGGTGCAGAAGAGGTCAGGGAGAGGCGTCATGCCCTGCCAGGCTGCTACCCACAACAGCAGAACAGGTGAAAGCCAAAATCACCATCAGCCATCACTCACCTGTACAATGTAAATGCTTCAAGCTAAATTGTTCACAGAGCCATGAAACCTGAAGTCCCATTTCTTTGCAAAGCCTCTGAAAACCTAACTGGATGCAGCACCATACATTATCTCCAGGAGAGGTAGAAGAGCCGCATTCCAGGCCAGGCAGGAGCATTACTGTCATTATCCACCCTCCTCAAGATTTACTGTCTTAAAAAATACACTCCATCTGGAACAGGGTGCAATTCAACTTGGATGTAATCTAGCTGAGTAACTTTTCTCCACATAGATAAACCACTTAATACTCATTACAGTTAAATTGAGGCAAGACAAATTACTCTACCTTGTTTTAGCTCAATGGCCTCTGAGAGAGCAGGAAACAGGCTGGCTCTTGAAGCTTTTTTAAAACATACATTAGAAACTGTTTTAACAATCAAAACAATCTCTCAGCCCGCAGAGCACAGAACAGTGTCATTTTAAAAGATACTTGGAGACACTGGAGCCTTTCCCATCCTCATCTGAGATTTCAGAGGAATCTGTCAGAGGCATAAATACAGTGAATTATACATTTATTTTGACAGTAGCACCAGAGGTGCCTTATTCCTCTTCCATGGCATCCTGCTGGGGTTTGATTTGTCTTTTTGATGTCTGCTACAAAGAGGGGGTTAAGCAGTGTCCGGCTGAGGTGCTGGCTGGCATGTCAGGACTGTGGTGCCCCACTCCAGCACCATCCCCATGTCCACCACAGAGGTGCCCCACACCCAGCAGTGAGGCTGGACACCTGCTGCCTCCCACTGCATTTTGTCCCCAGGAGCTACTTTTACTAAGTATGATTTAAGACAGTAAAGCACAGCTATATTTTGTCAGAGATGTCCTGCAAACAAGGCTCTTCATCCCCTCATAAAAAGTAGTAACCCTAAAGGGATTCTCCCAAATCCAAACCCCAGGAGGAAAGATGCAGGAAGGAGCAATGCTCTGCCAGGTTTGCACCTTGTAGCCAGCTGCCTTCTCCTCCTTGGCGTGATGGGATGCTGACATTTTCGTTTCCTCCCCTTCCATCAAAGATCGTCTCATAAAAAGACCTTCACCTGTGCTCAATAAAACATTTCTCTGTTTGTTGGCACTTCATTATCACACCTCTGCTCTTCAGCACCATATTTCATATTTGTACTGCTCTGCTGGTTTTCCTTCTTGACACAGGCAAGCAGGCTGAAAAATAGGCCAGTGGTTACATCTTGTAAAGAAGTTGATCTATTAAGGCAATGAGACTCTTTCAGAGCAGCTGGGAAGCAGATGAAACTCACATCTCTTTCTATATTGTCACTAATATTGAGAGAGGTGGACAAACCCATAATGCTTGCTTTTTCCTAGGCAGCCCCCATCTTTCTGCTCTTACCAGCAAACCCCATTCCTGATGTCCTCTTTTGGACTGGTGTGTGAGGCAAGTTTTCACATCAGGCTCAACTCAGATGGCTCAAATGTGAGCAGGGACACCACAAAGCCACTATTGAGTTACCTGGCTTTTGCAGGTGCTGCCCTCAACTACAACACCACCAGCGCTTTCAGCCACTTCTACCAGCACCTGGAGAACACTGATGGTGTCTGAGGGAGTTGGCCCCTGTCCCCACATTAGCCCTTGTCCTCATAGAACAAAGGCAGCTCTCCAGTCTGAGTAGAAGTGGCACCCAGGCTCCAACCCAGCTAGTCCCCACTGAAAATATCACTAAATGCAGCTGGGAAAGAGTGAGAGCAGATGGGAGGGCAGGTCTGCAGACTAAAGGCAGGTAAAAGCCAAATGTATTCCAGCAGTGAGCTGAAGAAGCTCACCAACCTAAACTCTCCTCCTCTTCTCTCAGGTCCAAAATACCACGCTTTGCTACCCCCAATCCCCGCGCCCCTCTAGTAGGAGCTTGAGCACAATTTGGGGTCTCCCTTGGGGTGAGAATATGAAAAGAATATGAAACGACAAGGTCTATGGCAAACAGAAGCTTCCAGCCTTCTGTAGCTTCGCAATATATTTTGCGAGCAAACCATACCAACCTGCTCTACCTCTTGCCCTACCACCTCATTCACCATGGGTTGTGTAGAGAGCAGTTTCCTCTGCATTCTCACAGGCAGCATTAAAGAGATGGCAGGAGGGCACTTAAAGAAACAGAACTGAGGCCAAATCTTGAGTATTTCCATAGCTGAGGTGCTGCAGCACGCTTTTACTGAACAGACACTGCCTTAGACTATGCTAAATAAATAAAAGGCCCATATGTAGCATCCAAAGCCACCCATAATAGCATATGTCTGAATAAGACTGGTAGGATCAGGCCTCATTTTCAAGGTGTAGGTGATAGCTCAGGTATAGAATAGGCATTCAAATACTAGTCAAAACAACAGAGAAGCACGTTGTCAGTCCAATCACAAAGAAATCTGATCTCAAACTGACACACTTTTAACTCTCACAAGCCGGTGGTTACACGCTGGTGACATGGCTGTGCTGCTGCAAAGCCCTGCTCCAGCAGGATGGAACATATGCCACTGCAGCTATTTAATTAACTTTTCATAGCAAGCCTGGAACTACGAGCTCTGAAGTTTTTCAAGACCACACATTCCTAACTCGGTTCCAGTTCATTAGGCCTGCCTGGGAGCTTAGCGGCCTCAAGTCGGTCTGTAACAGTCTGATAAGGTCTCTCCTGACTTCGGCTTTTACAGCTCACTACTGCGACTTCCAGCCATGACATCATCTCCATGTACAGCAAAACATCTGCCCGTGACGACTGTCAACAGGAGCTCAAGAGCTCGGGACATCTTATCGGGATGTCACTAGGAGGCAGCTGATGGGGAAGGAGGAGCATGTGCATGTGTGTGCCCGTGTACAGCAGCACAGCAGGAGAAAGCTGTCTCGTCCCATCAGAAGGTGGCCACTGGCTTCTCCTTCCTTGCTTGGGTGGCCTTTACATTGCAATCTTCACAGGGGCTGTCCCTCCTATGTGGCATAGCACAGCAGGAACCACTGGAGAAGGCTTGCATCTGAGGACTCTAACCCGCTCAACCTGTAAAACCTGCTTAACAGGAAGGTAGTAAAACACCTCACAGTCTTGCAGTCTGACACCACGCTTGAGGGGGACACCGGGTAGCTGCTCTTCTGCTGCTAGGAGTGGTCAAGGACAGACAGGGCTGCTGCGGCTCTCCAGGGCTTTCCCCAGCTCTCCTGGTAAGCCTGCTTGCACTCCCCACACAACACGCTGCCTGCATGACAGACCAGCTCAGCCCTAACAGTCTTACTCTTTGTCCAGGTTTCCTGGGGAAATTTTTCCTTCTGTCCCCTTCTATCTGTATTTTGAAGGTAAACAACCAAGGAAAAGACTGTGTTTGTTTTACAAGTTGGGTTTTAACACCTGACCGTGGGCATCACTCCGAGAACAATCAGTGTGAGTTTTTTGACGTTCAGCCTCACACTGAGCTTTCAAGCAAGAGGGGACAGACTGTAATTAGATGCAATAAACCAACACAGTGACAGAAATATTAATGTCTAAGACACACACACAGCCAGACAGTCTTGACTGTAAGCATAACAGAGGAAAGCTGGTTGACCTCCACCACGGCGCTCTTGCTCCATGCACACAAAAGCCTGCGCTGTCCAAGGGAGAAGGTGTTCTCTGGATTAATTCCAGGTGCTGCAATACCTGCAACACCCATCACAGCCCAGTGACACCAGCCAGAACTCCCTTTTCCTCAGCTTCTTAAGAAGCCATTTGCTGTCCAGCCACATAGATGTACTCAGTGAAGGATTGCCTGAATGCAGAAAGGACAATTCTAGAGAAAATAGGACAACGTTCGAACTGCAGAAGGATCAGAGCAATCCAGACACTGTGGTACCAGCATTTCTCTATCAGTGCTTACTAGTTGATATAAAGGGAGATAACAAAAGATGCAGAAGCTGGAGGAGGACAGAGGAAGATCAGAGTGACTACTGGATGTGATGCTGAGCTCATGAAAACTTGCAAGAGAGGAAAAGATAAGTAACACCAATAAACTGGAGGCTCTTTGACTGCCTCATGTCTTAGTCAAAGCATAGCTCCATCCAAAAAAGCTTTGCTTCCCATGTCAGAGCTGCACTGCAGCAGCACAGAATCTTCTGCTGTCACCCATCCCAGCAGAGTAAAGCCACAGCCTGTTGACCAGTGCCAAAGGAGGGAATTAGGAGATCACCATAATCTTCCTTATGCTGTACCCCTCTACTATTGCCGCAGATGGGCAAGGCCTGATCTACCACAGTATGGTTGAAGCAGGACCTTCCATGAGAGTCTAATTTTAGATACAGAGAGATAAATCCTCTGCTTTTGATAGACCCATGGATTGCTTCTCATTGGTGTGATGGACTCACTGATGCACAGGAAGGAGTGGCCACACCCTCCCCTGGAAGCTCACACCCTACAAGCCAGTTGTGCTTGGAGGAAGGTGGAGGCAAACCAGTGCTCGCTCAGGGAGTGGAGCTCCAAGTCACTCACCGCTAATGGGATTCTGCAGCTTTAATGATTATGAAAAGGTTAAAATGACCTGCCAGGCACCCTCAGCTGTTTAAGCCTCTTTTCCTTCCTTGTGCTGCTTTAATCTGGGTAGCACGGTCACGTGACCTGGTCGAAAAAAGCCCCGAAGCCGATTAGTGTGTTTCTGCCGGCTACAAGCGACTCAAAACATTTGGGATGGCGTGGATGCTTCAGAAAGAGTAGCCTGCTTTGATCCATGCCCTCCTTCTGCGGGCACCTCAACAAACGCTGCAGCCTCCAGAAGTCGCCAAGAGGGTACGGTCCCAGGGGGAAGTCCCTGAAACCACAGGGACAGGTTGTACTCATTTCCACCCTGCCTCGCCCCTCCAAAACCCAACCCTTCCCACCTTACTTTGGCTACCATTACAGTAGCCACTGTCCCTGTCTCTACAACAGTGACCAAAGGCTAAGCCCATCCCATTGCCCAAGTGCTACACTCAAAGCCTCTGCCAAAGTCGACCTGAACTTTTGTGGCAGCATCCTTTGATCCCTCATACACAGCAGTTCTGTCTTGGGGGATATCGCAATTCCTAAACTGGGCACAAACCAGTGTCACGCTGGGGCAAAGGCTGTATGTGGAACTGTATTGTGATGCAGAAACAAGAGCCCTGTATGTAAACAGGGGAAATAATCCTCCTTCATTAGTGCTGTTAAAGATCTTGAATAGGGAACTGTGTCCAGTTTTAGGCATCTAGCTTCAAGACCCACGTGGGCTACCTGGAAGGAATTCAGGAGAGAAATGAGGATTAGAGTGTGGAAAGTATAATCTAGTAGGAGAGCTTGAAGGACCCCAGATTGTTTAGCCTGGAGAAGAAAAAAAACAAACATAGATGGATTAAAATACATAAATAATTGTCAAAAAAAAGATAAAGTGAATAAATTATTCTGAGTGTCCACCTAGGAAGAGCAAGATCTTTAAAAACGGGGAAATTTAAGGGCTAGAAGACATTGCTTTGGGAGGTGGTGGAATTGCCATTGATGATGGCTTTCACAAGCAGGTTAGACAAACATCTGTCAGGAGTATTTAGGCAGAGCTGAGTGTGCCTTGGGGGAAAGGGTTAGATTAGGTGACCCTGAAAGCCCTCCAGTTCTGTTCTCAACGCCTACCCTGTACAAATATCACATGAGAAAATCAGTGGTTATTTCACTTAAATTCCATAAAGCAAGCACCACAATTATTTGAAGGCAAAAATGAAATCACTAACCAGCCTTTGATTGGCATGTCCAATTCAGTAATGTGAAACCATCCACATATTTTGGTTTTCCATATTCTGCAGAAAATCTCACCTAACTGCATGGCAGCTGGCAAAGAAGAAAGCAGAGCTGGCAAGAGCATGTGAAGAACAAGTGCTGGGGTAGGCCCCTCCGATACTAATGGGATGTTTGCAATAAAAAAGTTATATTGGAAACAGTTGGCTGTTTTAAAATACAGCCAAGCATTTCAGGAGTTAGCAGCACCCAAAAAAAGGGTTCTTATCTTTAAGAGTTATCGTTTCCAGCTTTTCCATAAAAATTCACAGTCCTAAATCACATAAGGTCAACGTGCAGGAGGCTCAGTATGACTGCAGTAACAGCGTAAGGTCTCCAGTCAAAAGAGCTTAAAAAAAGAGCTCAGTGAGTGCAGATAAGATGGGGAATGCCAGGAAATCATGTGGGTTAGGGAAGAGCCTCAGCAGCACTGACAGTTCAACTTCAGTCAAAGCTAGCAGGCACCATGAAGAGGAAGGGGCTGGAGAAGGCTGGGGAGACAGCTGCGTCCCTGTCTACGAGTCCTAGGGCAGCATAAGAGAGAGTATAAAGGTGCTAATTGGAAAACTGAATATGTGGGGAATGGAGGCTAGGTTGTCCTAAACTATTTCAATAGTCCAGAAACCCCCAGAACAAGCTGCTACCTTCCCCAAAACAACCACATGGTCTTTCAGGATAGGAAGGTAGCTATCAGGAGCCCAAAGACTCTTGAGTTTGCACTAGTGAAACCGAAAAGAGTTGCAAATGAAAGTCAAGTCAGGTTCAGAGCCCTTTGTCACAGCCAGAAAGCTCTGGAAAACAGGCTAATATGAAACTTTTGCACACCCAACTGCCCTGTTGTGACCTCTGCCCAATCCACTGAAACGAGTGCAAGTGTACCCCAGAACTGGCTCCCTGGTTTCCATCTTGCACTATTGCCACACTACCGCTCAGCAAGGAGAAATATTGAGCACCCAAAATCAGTATTTTTCTCTTTGAACTCATCACACTAACCAAAGCGGTACAAGACATTTGCCCCCAGCTCTGAACCCACCCAAACACACGTGGATTTGATCCCACCTTAAAGATTTGATGGGGTTGTTGCAGTTGCAAAAGCTTCACCATATTTGACAAAGTTTTTTTCTGAAAAAACTTTGCTGAAGTTTTTCCATTTTTATGGAAAACTTCTAACCATCAACAGTTCAAAGGCCTGTGGGAAAGACATCAGGTTAATCCAGAGCCTTGTGAAACAGAACAGTTGTAAGTTTTGCTTTGAAATTTTAGGTTTCTTTGAATCCTTCAACATTTTCTCCTGGATAGATGAACATTTCCTCCTTGGTAAGAAGCACTGCCGAGTTTCAGATGGCTATAAATCTTATATTTGACACTGTACATACAAATGGACCTGTAGGTCTTATGCAGAAATTCCCAGTGCCTTTGAAGGAATTCTGCTTAGAAACTGATAGCACAAAGCAGCCCAGCTGCAGAAGGGCTCTCTTGAGTTTACAAAACTACTTCCTAAGCAACCTGCGGTGGAAAAGGCAGATTACCAGATAAATCGATGGGGGTTTTTTGTTAAAAATGTAAATATGAAGACCTTAAATATTTGCAAAAGTCTTTCTTTGCAAACATCGAGTTGAAGCTTTTGCAGGCTTTGAAAATGCATTTCAGGTTGTAAATCTGCTCCTCCCTTTTGCTTGGGAAGATTCTTCTGGACAATAAACGCAGCGAGCCCGGGAGAGGGCTGCATAATTATCCACTCCACACAATGGAAACCAGCCTTTCCAACGAGGTCCTCAACCGTCAGGAATCCAAGCTGTGTGATAATTAAAACTCAAAAATCCTCTTCCACCACATCCAGAGAGAAATTAAACTTTAATTTCCACTCCTCAAATATCCCCATCATGTTCAGGGTGTCCCCTATTAAAAAAAAAATATCATAGATGCAAATGATGCCCTTCTGAGTACTGACAGGAAAAAATTATTTGGCAGCAAGAAAAAACTAATGATTAGGTTAATGAAAAATAGGCTCTATTGACTCAGGCCACTCAACCATTCCTGATGAGAGTAAACAGCTCCCCCGCTCCTTCCCCGCTCCCCTCGCCTTTGTCTGCCATGCACAGCAAGGCTGAGAGCAGGAACGCTTTCAAAAGTGATGTCTCGGTGGGAAAAGGCTGGAGTCAGATCAAAGTCCTTCCTCCCAGGGGCCCACTTGTGCCCAGGAATTTCTTATCCGCCCGCCCTGCCCCGGTCCGGTTCCAGGCTGCCCCACACCCCACCTTAGCCCCAGCGCTGGCTGCCCCATCTCTCCCCCGAGCCTAAAAAAGTGCAAGGTAGCAGAAGTGTTTAACATTGATGGCCTTTTTTGCCGCAAACAGCATTTAACCAGTTATGGTTGGCATTTACATACTGGGAAGGATGGCAACAAACCTCTTTGCCACACCTGGGGCTGGCAGGGAAGGGCTCTTGCCCAAGTGACAAGAAAGATGGATGACTTCATGGCATCGTTCACTCTTGCCATGCTACTTGGGACAAGAGCTGAGTGGGAATTTTTAGGCAAAGCAGTTTTTCATAAGAAAACACTGATTTATCAAGATAGCATTTTTAACACACGTATTCTATTTCATGCAATTTTTAGCTCAGGATGAAATTTCTGGTCAGACCCTCAGAGAGAGAAAGGAAGAAAGCCTAAAATAGCCACGAGCCCATGGCTTAAGGCAATTGCTAGGCAATGTTGAAATCCCTGCATGCTAAGCTCTTCTAGAGTTGGGGTTTGTGTGTGTCTGTGTCAAAGACACACAAATTTCTATGGCTGAGCATTCTGAGACTGGCTACACTGCAGGCAGAAACCCCGCACCTGGTTCTATTTGCCAAAAATAACTACAGTTGTACAGAGCCAGCAGCTCCTAGCAGCTAGGATGGGCACCTGCACAGGTCCCAGTACTCACCTGTACTTCAGTTTCCAATCTACATGCATTTTGCAATTAGCTGGTTCCATGTGCTGCTCTCCCAGCAAGCCAGTGTTTTGGGAAGCAAAGCTCTGCTGCAGTCTAGAGCCCTGAGGGGACCCCGTTCCCTTCCACCACGTCCCTTCTGATTTGGGGTATTTTCTGACTTGGTTCTTCTCTCTTCTCCCACCTGGTTCCTCCTTTCCACTCAGCAGCAGAAAAGCCACTCAGCCTCGCGCTCTCCTACTGCAGAGCACACTTAAACATCACGTGCTGCAACCCCTAGTAATTTAACTCATTTTTGATAAAAACATCACAACGACAGTGTGAATTTGAGAGAAAGGAGTGTTTCTTCCCAAACACCTTTAAGGACTCAGTACAGACTGGAAAAACAGCCACACATAAAAATGGTAAAGTGTGCACAGTTAATTCACTGTGCAGCCCCTCGGTGTCAAGCTGGAAGATGACACGAACCCAGACCCTGCCAGCTTTCACATGAGATAACATTCAACAACAACAAAATCAAAACCAAAACAACCAGTCTGGGTCACAGAGAAGCCCCTTCGTGCCATCAAATGACACAAACAGAGCAGAGACTGTGGCTATGTTCTTACACTGGGGTGGAGGGAAATCCTCCTTTTGGCAAGCAGCAATGCCCCATCTCCTGCCTGCACCCGCTGCCCTGCTGTGGGAGGGAGAGAAAGGAAATTAAACAGGAGAAGGGCTGTCGAGTGTAATGCGTTGGCTATGCCGAACCAGTGTGTGCTTGTCAGGGCCAGCTGGGAACAGCAGTAGGCCAGCCAAAAATATGCTATATCCCAAAACTGAGCGGTGCAGAGACTCCAGATACCTACAGTGAGTGACACGTGGTATGGCTTAAAAATCTGAATACAGTAAACGTATAATTAATGCCTGAAAAGAAAGGCTAGACAATACCTAAGCATTTCATAAAAGCACAATGTCTATAGGGAGCAGAAACAAGATGGAGAAGGAGATTACAATGTATCGCTGAGCTGGATTGAAATAATGAGACAATAGGAAACAAAATGTATTTTAAAATAATAGTACAATGTTACCGCAATAAAAATAGGATAAATCATTTAGAAATAGCAAGTCAAACCTCAGATAAATCTCCTCAGATAAATGACTCCCTCTTGTCCATGCTACCACCCTCAGCCAGGAGTTTTAGGAAGGGTTTTACAAAGCCAGTCCTTGCCAGCACTGACCCTTCCCAGGGGATGCTGAGCAAGCCTTGCTGCGAGGGAAGGTGGCTGGGAGCATCCCGCAGGACGAGCCCCGTGGTGACTAGAGAAAAGCAGGGAACTGCCCCTCACCTTGCCTGAGGCAGCCAAGGAGAGCCCAGGCATTTGGCCATAATAAAATCAATCCCACAGGGATTCAGAGACCAGGCAGTCGGAGGAGACTTTCTGCTCCCACAAGCTGAGTGAGTGCTCGCCATGGCTTTGCCAAAAGGACTGTGCAAACCTTTTCCATGTCTCCCTGAGGTCACATCCAGAACTTAAAACTATGCAATGCAGCCAGTTTTCCCTGTTACTTATTAACAGGTTTATTACTTCTCACTCAAGCCCTTTGGACTGGTGGCTGACCACTCCCCACAAGTTAACACTCGCTTCTCTGGGTCTCCAAAGTGGCCTCCAAGGCTCACTCCTGGCCTCGCCACTCCAGCAGCACCCAGGATCCACCTCTGCACATTGGCCATCAACGGCGTATTTTGCATTTTAGCCTTGAAGAGTGGGCTCTCGGCAGTAAGCCACAAGCATGGATCCCTGTTCACTCTTTAGTGTCATGTCCATGAGTCAGTTCTGGTTACACACATCACGGCAGAGTTGGGACAAAGGGAAGGGACCCTGCCATGAACATCTTCCTTCCCAATCATGTCTTCCAGGCATCTCCTGCCTGCTCACTGCAGAGGGTCACCTGAAGCCCCTATGCACCGGCATCTCAGGACTATCTGAGAACTAGCAGAGTGAGTTCTTCTTCCCACAAAATAGCTCTTCATTGCATGCATGAAACAAAAAAGACTACTAAGCACAGGAATCCTTTCAATAACCAGGTGGACTCATTTTCTAGGGGTGCACATTGCATAGAGATGGGAAATGAATCCTCACACCCAAAGATAAAGGGGGTTGCATTGGTTCAGGCACAAGGATGTGGAAGGAGAATACATGGACATTTAAGGTAACGCCATTCATAAAAGCATGAAGATGTTTCATGTCATCTAGCACAGAGGTTCCCAAACTATTTGTTAGCCAATTGATCCCACTCTTGAGAGCTCTGGTCTATGCCCTCCTCCCTCCTTACAAGCAAGGCAAGTATTTAGAAAAAGGAAGGGCAACAAATCTGAGGAGTACCGTTCCAGGGCCTGCCAGAGCCCTGCCTCACACCGGGACAAGCCCCTGCTGCTGGTTTACTGGTAATGTCTTGCTTTGGCAGACTGCAGCCCCCAGCTCCCCCGAGTTCAAACCGCAGCTGAAGATCCTGCCCTGCAAAGAGGCCAAAGTCCCACCCGCAGCCCCCTCCACCCCCCCAAGAAATGCACTGTTCCTGTGGGGGGTTATGTCCCACCAGAGCCCCTAAAGCTGCTGCTGTCACCCACCTCCCTTCCTCAGTCAAGGTTTGCTCATGTTCTCATTTTAACACAAGGCTAGTAAGTAAGCACCCATCGCTTCCCTCGAGAAACTGCCACAGCCTAATAGCTTTCACCTTGAGGCAACATTGCCTGATGACTTTCTCCTTCGCCTAATTTCATCCCATTAATCCTGGTTATACGTGCTGGGCCCACCCTGCACCATGCCTCCCCCACCCTGCAGACACGGGGGGCTTGGTGAGCGCAGCCCTGCCGAGGCTGCTTGCCTTTGCTACCAGAAAAACAGTGACCCAACCCTCACACTCACTAGCCACAGGCTCAGCCTCCAGGGCACGTGAGAAATGCCTGGGAAGTCCCTTGTGCAGGGGGGATTTGTCCTTTCCCCCCAAAAAACGTCCCCTGAATGTGGTTTTAAATGACAATTTGTCCCTGCCTTTCTCTAGGAAGTGCTTTGCAATGCCAATTTCCATCCCATGAACGCACAGCCTACACAGCACTATTTGTGTTGACCAACAGGAATTTAATCAACCAACAATAATAAACTGGGTAATACTCAATTGTATGAAGCCGCCAGTCAGATGAAAGGATTTACAAAGGCTGGATTGATCTCCAAGCCCTGGCAGCTTTCCCACGGTCCCTCTCTAATCTGTGGAGCCAGAGAGAATACGTGAAAATTCCAAAATCCGGGTTTTCCTGTGGGGTGTGTTAAGTTCAAATAAGTCTCTTGACTACAGATGTGTATTTTTCTTTCACATCCCCCCGCTCTGTGGCTGGCTCTTACCTAACCCTAAAGGAGCATCACACCAGGGCAAAGCCCCCTCGGAGACAGCCAGCTTATGTAACCGCTAATGCCATAAGCACTACAATGTCTTTAGTGACAAAAAGGCTCAACGTGGGCTCAGACCAACAGCAGCCCATTCACCATGGAGAACTGAAGAGAAGAAACCCATGTTACTCTGGGAAATCAATTGGCAGTGCCACCATTGCTATAGCAGATAGCATCTTCCCAGCAGGTATGGGAACATCATCTGGCACTGCAAAGCATTGGCAGGATGGTGTTTGCCTACCTGGGGGAGGGAAAGCAAAGAACTGCTCCAGGCCACCTTTCAGCTATGAATGCCCTCAGGGAACAGCAAACCCAAGGGTATTCCTGAGGGTGGCTGCTCCAAGAGCTGCAGAAGGATCTTACTGAGGTATTTGCACGTGCCCACTCTAACTCTGTGCTTGTGCAGCCTGCTCACACCCTCACCTTCCTTCTGCAGAACCTGCCTGCATTTCTAGCTGGGAGCCCTGAAGGCCAGGGCCAGAGGAGGGTGATGCTGGTCAACCACCACTGTGGGAGCCAACACAAGAGAGGGACAAGAGGCCAATTCAGGCTTGCCACACCCCTGCGCACATGAGGGTCCACCGGCATTGTGGGTCTCCTCTTCCAACGCCTCGGTGGCTCCCCTGCGACATGCAGCCAAGCAGTCCCACCTCACATCCTTCAGAGTGCTGGGTGGCTTTGCAAGTGGCCTATTGCTCACGTTATCCAGGCAGTTACAGTGCTGCCGGTGTTACAGCCATCTCCCCACAAACCAAGCAAGCCTCTGGGTTTGGGGGCTGCACTGCAGGAACTGGAAGCAGCCGTGATGCTGCTGATGGTGGCTGCACAGAGGCCACCAAATCTGAAGGTAACAGTCCTAGCTTGGGAAGTCCTGGAGCTGCAAATTGCTGGTGGCTGGGCAAATCCTATAGGGAAACACATTGTATGTGAACATCACATGGCCCTAGTTTTAATTCTCCTGGGCACTGCTGGAGACAGGACATCAGGCCAGGGGGATCTTCAGTATGACCCAAAGCAGCTGCTGTCACAGTTTTAAGGCTATTGCCACCTACATTCATCACATGGCTCAGAAGCACCGAAGTGGAGGAGAGGACCAGAGCAGCAGCATGTCCATTGCTCTGCCCTACATCCAGCCAGCTTGCAAGTAAGCTGATGTGTGCACCAGGGAGATGGAGGCAGAATTAAAAGGTAAAGAAAAATTAAAGAAACATGAAGAAGTACTCAAACAAGGGGGGCAACACAGCAAAAAAGAGCAGTGCAGGCAGGCTGGCTGTAGGCGCTTTCCAAGGGTCAGCTGCAATATCACATCCACAATCCAGCCACATCCTTGTCCACTGCCACAGCACAGCACCTAATGAAAGACACCTGAGAAGCTCAGCAGAGTAATAATTTTACTAGGAGTTGTTATTTAATCAATTGATTAAGAGCGTGATGGTCTGGGAGGACCTTGCAAGCAGGAATGCCTCCCTTGGCTAGGAAGCAGCCACATGAGCAAGCTGAGAGCCCACAATGTGGGCATCAGCTCCACTTTATGGCCAGCCATGGTTTGTGGTAGGATGAAAACAGGACAGAGATTTCCTGTAGTGGAAGGAGGTTTGGGCAGCGGTTTGGCAGCTTTCATCCCCCAGGCCAAGGCCACTGTTTGGGAGGTCACAGTCCTCTATTCACAGAGGAATTTACCACAAACACTCATCAGAAAAACAAAGGAAGCATCTCTATGCACCTGTGAGCATTCCCTGTCCATCCCCTGCTTCTTCAGTCCTGGAGAGAGACCAAGAAGGCAAATCCAGGAGTCAAACCTCCCTCTCAGCCCAGCCAGCTCACACCATCACAGGCTGGCTCAAGTGAATAAACACACACATAGGTACAGCACCTCGCGGCATGGCAGGGCCCTCCCTCCCCTCCAATCTGCACTAATCTCCCCCAGCGTCTGTGCTGCAGAAGATAATTTAGAGGCTATGGCATGCTCCCGAACACATTGCCTCTCTCACACAGCAATTAAATGTACATCATTGTCTGGCTGTCCTGTATCCTTGGGGCAGGAGGGATTGTCATCATCTTAAAGTCATGATTTACAGAGGTAATAATCATGGCACCAGCCTCATTACATGCCAACTTTCAGGAAATTAGGTGATAGATATTATTCATTAAGTTGCCACATGATACCCATATCCATCCATCTGTTACAGCTGAGCTAACATTTTGGTTCGGAGCATGCAAGCTAATGGCTTCTTTAGGAAGGAAGCAGGCACTGTCCTGAAAGGCAATGGGGAGAAAAGTAAGACTGCAACTGGATAAAATCAGTTTACAAAAAAAAAAAAATTGAAAATAGTATTAAATTAAACAGAGACCTCTCAGACCTCGGAGGCTTTGTGAGCACCCAGCAGCAGGACACCCAGACCAAAGCAGAGCAATGTGCAAGTCATAACATGATGCTCACAAATGGCATGTGCAAGGCAGAAGCTTCACTCCTGGTGAACTCAGCCCAACCAGCTGCACATGCCACAGCATGGATTAATACTATTTTGAGGTGCCCTATCAGGCTGCTCCGCCATACAGAGCTGCCCAGGACCCTCCAAGGAGCTATTCAGACTATGGCCAGCACAGGGTGTCTGGGCTGTGGGTTGCTTCTCCCCATGCAGCAATCAGGACGAGACTGCACAGGGGTATGTTCACAAAAGCCCAGCAACTCTTCACCCTCAGAGCCCAGGGCTCCTCCAGCCACCCTTGGCTGCTACCAGGAGCCAAGACCAGCCTTTGACAGCTCCAAAGTCATGGAAATATGTGTCACTTGTGCCTGTGCCGGACCCCATGCGAGGGGACAGAGTGTAGCCCTCCTGCCTCTGTACACAAGGGAGAGAACGAGGAAGGTGTGGAGAGGAAGATGCTGGAGATCTAGCTGTCACCCAGCGCTGCAATAGAAACCCCCCACCAGCACACAAAGAGTGCACATCCCAGCAGAGACAAGGGCCTCCAGAGCTTCTGTTCCCCCCCCCCAGAACTACCTATCACTCAGTTTTGCCTCAACAAACGCCAAGATGGGCATTTTTAGAGAACTGGCTATAAAGGGGGAATGAAGAGGATACCAGCAAAATATTTTTTCATTTTTACCTTCTTAGGGAAGGCTGTGTTCTTGGGCACAGAAAACAGAGGGTAAGTGGTGAGACCTCAGACAAGCACATTCCTACATTACACAGATATCCATTCTCAAGTATTAAGTCATCATTAGTTAAATAATACAAATGGTTTCCCAGCAAATTTCTTGACAGAAGGAGGAGAAAAGCCAGCGCTGACGGTGCTGCAGTAGCTGGTGCCAGCCTTTGATATGACGGCTCTGCAAGTCTCTGACAGAGGCTGAGACAGAAAGAGCTTCATGCCCATCAAGCTACAGCATGCCCAGAGGCGGGAATTTATCTTCTCTAACCCTATTCGACTCTTAACAAATGCTTCCTCAAGCAAAATGCATTAAAGAGGTACCACAAAAATAAAAGGATTTCTCATTTCCACATATACTCTCGATGCACAGAAGTACTGTTTTGAGCCACAGAAGATACCAGAGCTGGCTAGGATCTGGGAAATCCTGCCGAAGGGACAGCAGGAGGGCAAGGACTGGAATAAGGGCGAGGCAAGGAGCCAAAGCCTGGGAGCTGGAAAGTCTACATTGTACTTAAAAGCTTGCCACTTACAATGGGTAAGACCCAGGGGCTTGTGCCCATCCAACTGCAGGCAGCTGCCTAAAGGGGCAGTGGTATCCCGTGGCATCCCATGATGACCCAGTGATGCACAGCATCCCCCGCCAGGGCCAGCACGAGGCGGGAGGGGACGTGCAGCTGGGCATGGGGAGCCAGCACCGACCCTTGGCAGCTGCCCAAGACGAGGTCAGTCAAAGCCGCTCATGAAACCACATGCCTAGCACTTCATCTCCGAACTGGAGCTAATAACTCCCCGCTGGCTTTTCCCCCTCCATAGCTCAGGATATTTGGCTAAACAGAATGAAAACTGCAACGTGTTGTTATACAGTGGTAGTTCAGCCCAGGTAGCATCCCAACCATGCTGTGTAGCAAACCTGTTATCTTTGCAGCATTAACAAATCTGGCACTGCCAATATGCTACATAGTACTTACAGCACTTCCCACACAACCCGATAAAGCTCTGGGTACCAGGCTGGTGCTGCTGGGCTCCAATGGTGCCACACAACCCACCCCCACACGCTGGGCCTCCCCGTCGAGAGGAAAAATGTGAATAAACTACATATCAATAAAGCTAAGTGAAGCTTCCTGCAGAGGTAACAAGTGTTACACCTAGGCTGAACAGCTCAGTAACCTGAGAGATGATAAAAAACCAGTGCCTAGAGTAAATCATATATCCATATGCTTTGCCAGATCAGAACTGTGCATCACAAGCCTTCAGCATAGCCACAAGCAGTCTTCCTCACCTACCCCAAAGCCTTGTGCTTCAGGCACCAGGTTGTCTTCTCCTCACCTTTCCCCACGTGTCCAGCACAGCCATTGGGGCAGGAGCACGCCCTTCTCACTAGCACAAGTGAGAAGGTGGATGCACGGTGCCGCACATCCCCTGCGTGCTCCTCCCTGCCCGTTTGTCTTCATTCAAAATGTCTCAGGGAGGGCAGCCTGGGTAAAAATGCTGAGCAGAGAGGTGTGAGGCACAGCAGCACAGTGCACACCAGAGGAGTTACACTGCCCTTTGTGTGAACCAGCACTGCCTCAAATACATTTTTTCTGTAAATGTAACAACTAACTGGGAATTTGAAGGTGCCCTTCACTACGCTCCAACCGGTCACCTTCCAGGGTACTGCACTAGCACAGCTTCCCAGGTGGGAACTGAACGGTCGAGTCATTTTGCAGGGCTGCTTATGACACCGGTAGCATACATCATGAGGTTAGATACTGTTATTAGGATGAAAGGGACATGGTTATACCAGAACTCCAAGATGCACACCGACAGATTTGTGTTCCTTCAGGACTCGGCAGCATTTGCCTTGGGCAACAAGATGGCAGGGAAAGCAAAACATTCAGCAGCTGAAAGGGATGAAAATATCAGCACAGACAAGATTTGAAGATGTGTAGACTAGAAATTAGAAAAATGAGGTATGAGATTCAGCAGTAGCCTTACAATAAGTGCAGTAGGGGCAAAAATTCCAGAAGGCAGGCAGTGTCAAAGAAGAGGACTCACTATGGCACAAGACTGCATTCACCAATGCCAAGGGTCCCTTCTGATCTCATATGTCCTTTAATAATGGTATATTTTGAATATATATACACACACACATACACCACCACCATGTCACACACAGCATCAATGCAACATTCATCTAAGGGGATGGCCATACTCACTGTCCTTGTTTTGGATATTTATAGCATTCCTCCCTTGTGACAGTAAATCTGGTATAATTAGGTAAGGCATAATTAAAAGTAGATTCCACCCAAATTAATTTGCAAACACAAAGATTCAGGAGCAAATTCACCCTGAGTTAATTCTACTGGAGTCCCTGCAATGACCTCAGGGATGAATGTGGCCAACTTGAATACCCATGTCTCATTACTACCGGACGAGCTGTGTGCCTTACAAAGGGGTAACGGGGCTCTTGGAGAAATGTGATGATGCAGAGATGGGCATGACCAGGATGGAGGCAAAGGACAGAACTGCCTCTTCACTTAGGAACCTCTAGCACTTCAACTGCTGGTTTCACTGATGTTTTTCGTTAGGTAAAAAATTCAGTTTCAGCTTTTCTACAAAATAACAGAAGTAACACACTCTCCTTCAGGTCACTGCCACAGTGTAGCAAGCGCTGGGTGGCCCTTGGGAATGTGAGTTTTCAGACAGATTAACACAGCTTGACTGGAGAAGGGAAGATGACAGACACTACTTAACAGACTCCAAGTTGGGCTCATCCTTGAACTGAATTTTCTTCACAATCTCACAATCCTTCAATCAGAAAAGTCAGTTCCCATATAACAAAGTGCAAATACTTCTGCTCTTGGTAATTATTTTTAATTTAGACAGTGGACCAAAGGTAAAGATTCACTCTTTTGGGTTTTTTTGCTTTTACTGCCATTGTCTTCTCAAATATTCAGATGCCAGAACCACAGGTTCAGTCACAATAACTTAAAAAACATAACAAAATATTTTACAAATATTCTCATGTGTCCATGTAACGACTGGCAGCTTGTTAAGGGACTATACACTTACCCAGTGGATTTGCAATCACCAGAAGAGCAATGGGCCCTTCATTATACAACCCCTTGGAAAGTTTATCATAGGGAGTTTACCACAGTTACTGGGTCTTCCTTGACTTTTTAAAATATTTTGTGAATTATAATTAATGATATTGAAATAACACACACATATTACACTTGTCTGTGTTTTTGCCCATAAAGGACACCATCAAGGGCAGGAAAGCACAGCTACATAGCAGAAAGTGTAATTATTTGTCCTCTTCCCTCTTGGCCCCCAAATCTCTGGTCAGTCTGTTGCACCAGAGCACAGACTGGTTTATTCCATTCAGACCATGGGTGTGCTGGGTGCCGCCGTGGCGGCCGAGCCAGGGGCATGGGGCGCAGCAGCTGCACTCTGCCTGCGGCCTGGCTGTCCCTGCATCGCCGCCGCGGGGAGCGGGCAGCCCCACGGTGCTGCGTGTGCTGCCATCGGCGCTCGGGGACCCACAACCCGCCACTCTAATTTTAGCACTAACAGCCTGGCTAGCATCTGGGGAAGACGTCTGCTGTGCAGCCGGCAGCCAGTGGCAGAGCCCCAACAATAGCAACAGCAAACCCCTGGTGAGATCCACGGAGGGCAACAGCGTGAGGACACAGCCGGGAGCTGCATCTCAGCTGACGGGCGCATGGAGAGCAATGGCAAGAGCAGAGCAATGCTGGCCCAGAAGCAGAGGCAGGCTCGCAGCTGGAGGGGACAGGCACAGCCAGCACCCGGGTCAGCCCCGCATGCTACCCCAGGTGCATGCAGAGCCCACCCCTCCCCTCCATCTCCCCTGGATAACACGGAACTGTTCCAAATTCTGGTCAAAAATGACGCATTCCCAAAACCTTGTCTGATTCACCCACTGCCTCTTCCCCCAAGAGCAGAGCTCCAGCCATCCCCAGCTGCCAAGGACAACACAGCTGAGAAAGGGACCAAGCTGTCAGAGAAAATCCCTCTTTTATCTTAGCAAAACAACTTTCCCTTTCTACTGACAGCAGAAAAAAGACTGTCCCCACCCATCTGTGTTGCATAATCCAGCTGCAGAATCTAAAGCAAATGTTCACCTGGGAAAAAGATACTGGGCAGATGCTTCATGCCTGGTTCCCAGACTGCAATGGGATGCAGCACTTGGAAACTAAGAAACCAGCAACAGCTATCAGTCAGATCTGGGATCACCAGTTTGGAAAAGCAGTCACCTGGGAAGACTACGCATATTAGAGGGCAAATTCCACATGAGTGCTGGGGAGATAGGCAGGACGAGCCAGCCAGGCTTTTCCACCACAGGTAGGTGTGATCCCACAAGGTTTCTCCCCTGCCATCGCAGCCCTCGAGAGACACCCAACCTGCTCTCACAGCACCCATCTGAACATCAGCACCATGCCCCACACCTCCCAGCCCCACTGCCCTCTGCTTGCCCATGGGGCAGCTCCTCACACCCTCCAGCGTGGTCACCCAGGCTTCCAGCTGCTCAGCATCAAGAACTCAGCTCAAAGACATCGATATGAAAATGCCAAGAGTGCCGAGCCCCAGCAGGATGAATCCACCAGTCCTTGCACAGGCAATGTGCCCACAAAACAATGGGAAAGTTCATACTTGGAATCTTAGCTAGCATCATAGAACCATTAAGGTTGGGAAAGACCTCTAAGATCATCAAGTCCAACCATCAACCCAACACTACCATGTCCACTAAACCATGTCCCTAAGCACCACATCTACATGTATGCATTTTTCCTACCCTTGCAAAGAGTTTTCCATGGGGTTTTTTTGTTTGTTTAATGAGCATCAATAAAAATATTTTAAAACCCCAATCAAAATAAATTTTAAAAAAAACAAGCCATGAAAAACTCTTTGCAAGGGAAGGAGAAAAAAAAGTCCTGCTGTCTTGGGAAATGTCTTTCCCACTGGCTTCTCCTGAAGGATTTTGTTTAGGCTTGTGGGAACTTAACACATTAGAAACTCGCCCATAATTTGCATGCCCCAAACAGCAGGGAGATATCATGAGATCTGGCATTACTGAGATTTCTTTCCTTTGGCAAAACATATTCCAGACTATTTACTTGAAGAAAAGTTCACACATCATTACAAGTAAACTATGCACCTAGTGAGTGAAGAAAGGGCATAAGATGACACATTACCCTGTGGTTTTATTATACTGGCTTTGCTTCCTTACTTCATTTGCAAAATTAGGGTTGGTCATAATCCTTCCATCAGTCTTTCCTGAAAATTAGGAAGGGGCTAAACCAGATTTTCCAATTAAAAAAATCTTCCCACAGTTTTAGAGATGTGAAAATGGATTCACCAATTATTTCATCTGAAGGAGCTTTCTAAAGTACCAACTCAGCATGTGAATGCCGAGATGTTTCTTACCAAGTGATTTGGGAGATGCTCCAGTGAATATTCCCCAGGAACATGCACTCCCAAGTGCATCCCTTACACTTCACCCATTCCTCCATGAGGGAATGAGAGGGAACACAGGCCAGAGGGTAGACAAAGTTAAAAAGCTTTAAAATACGTGCTTTAACAACAGCTTTACTTGACAATGCCTCTTATGTTCCTGCAAATGCTCAGCAGCAACAAACAGGTGCAAGACGGTGCAAGAACACAGAAGCCTGCAAACCCCTTGGAGATGAGGACAACAATGCAGCCACCTCCACCAGTGCCTCCTACCAGCCCCTTTTCCCCCTGAGCTCAGCAAACTCAGCCCAAAGAGGTTCTCCAAGAGAGATGCTGAAACCCCCTCCAGGCAGGTCTGAGCCACCCGCTGCCATGGAGGACCTGAAGTGGGATAAGCAGATGTTCCTGCTTCTGTGGTGAGGAAAGAGGCTCTGCAAACCTCAAATGCAACCAGCAAAGCTGCAGAGAGATAAGAGCAGGGTCTCCTTCTGCAGGACCAGGCAAGAAGAGACATCCCCCGTATCATTCCAAGTGCAGGGGACCAGACACTTGGCACGTCAGCCCACTCAAACTCACCAGTGGGTGGTAAGCTTTAGGAAACACATCCTTCTGGCTCCAAAGGCAATCATCTTCCTTATTTTTAAAGCAGTGGTCTACCTGAGTATGCTGGTCTTGTTGCTGGATGTGACACCAGCACCCAGACAACATGCAGCAGAGTCTGAAGCCCCACTGTGTAATGTCCAGCAAAGCCACCACTGCCCAAAGGGCTTATGGTTCAGTTGGACATGGTGAATGGAAGAAGCCTTGCTATCCCCATTTCAAAGATGGGAACCGAGATACAGAGCAGCTAAGTGACTTGCCTAAGGTCACACAGGCAGCCAGTCTGCAGTCCCACAAAGCCCAATCCAGCACCTTAACCACACACCAGCTCCTCTCCTTGATGTGGTGACCAGTCTGAAGCTTAACAAGCCGCTGACATTTTGCAAAGCAAAACCACATCCTCGAGCCCTTCCTGAGCAAGTGCCCCGCGGCAGCTGGTAACTTTCAGAGCAGCAGTGAAGTCTCATGCAGCAACTGGAGCTTGTGGCCCATATTTTTCCCCCTAGAAAAAACAGCCCCTTGGCCCCAGTCCTTGCCCTGGCCAAAGCTGAGTTCTCCATCACCCCCTCTCCCTTACCTGCAGGCTGCAAACTCAGAGCCAGCTGTTGCCATAACAGACTCTGTCACCAAGGAAATACAACAACGTTTATCAATAAAAAGTGTTGGGTGTGCACAGACAAACCAGTTAAATTCACTGGGGCTAGAGCCACACCTCCTGTTCTCCAGCTCTCTTAACCCACCTGTGACCTTCTCTGCGGCTTCATACATTACCACATGCACAAGCAAAGACATAGAAAGACTTATTGGCCTGCAGAGCTTCCTCATTCCTTCAGTCCAGCATTGCAGCAGGCTGCCCAGAGAGGCTGTGCATTCTCCAGCCTTTGAGGTTTTCCAGACCTAACAGAACAGTGCCCTGAGGAACCTCCTCTGATCTCATCATGGCCAATGCTGCTTTGAGCAGCAAGTTGGAATAGAGATGTCTTGAGGTCCCTTCCAGTCTGAATTACTCTCTGACCTGTCCTGGCCATTGCTCTTCCTCCCATTGCTCCCTCACTGCCATAAAATGCTCATGCCCAGCAGGTGGTGGGACTTGAGCATCTCAGTCCCCACTGGACCAGCTCCATGGGGAGTGTTCCCTCCTCTCACTGCAGCTTCATGCACACGTGGATGTCATTCCCCACACTTACAACTCTTGACTCTGTAAGAAAAGGTAAAACTTGGTATAGAAAGGTAAGAGCCAGATTTTGTAAACCCTTGTCAAGAGCAATAGGCCCAAGTTGTTCACAGATGTGAAGCTGGGTATAAGTGGCTCAGAGTTTGGGAACAAAGACCAGAACCTCAGTCTTAACACTGGAATTAAGCAAACCATGGTTCTTGAAATCCATCAGCCTACAATTCCTGAACAGCAAAAGAAAAATATTCCCAAATTTACAGCAAATAGGAAATCCCAATATTGACTTAAAAAATGAAATGCAAAAGTTTGAAGAAAAATTTTTAAAATATCTAAACACATGATAATCAAGCCAATAAAAAAATTGAGGGCAGTGTTACAACTTAAAGGAAAAAAAAAAAGAAAATAACCTATCTGTAAAGCTCCTTCCCTCCTCTAGGATACTGCCCAACACACTCCTATTCTCTAGTATTTGCCCAGAGCAGTGTGCAGGAAAGCCTCCTACCAGCAGCACCTACCACACACTAACTTCCCCTACATACCACTCCATTTTCTCTTAAGGCTGGGTGTTTTCAGAGACCTTACAGGAGACTAGGGTTTTCCCCCATATTTTTGTTAAACAAAACTTTAAAATTAAGCTACTTGAGTGATCACATTCTTCCAAACAAGTTCACACGCAGCTTCACAATCAGGAAGAGGAGATAACCTAACTTGTGAAACAGGCTGAAATTTACTTTATTTTAATTATTAAAAATGACAGTGTTAATTTCAGAGCCTTCAATAATTCAGCTTAATTACCCAGGAGACAAAACTATCAGACTGAGCCCTGTAAAATATATATAAACAAAACAAAACATATCAGTAGCAGGCAGAATGACTGAATCTATTGCCCTGTCCCCATATGAAAGCCACACTGCTGAGTGCTGGCACGGCTGTAGGTAATAAAAGTGAGGCTGAACGTTTTGGGAGGGAACAATGCTCCCACGGGCAGTTAGAAGCGGGTGACAGCATCTTTTCTTCGATTCCACTGGGGGCTTTTAAAGCCATAGCCACTCAGCCCCCTCCAAACCCTATTGTTCAGCAAAGAAGGCACCCGGCACAGATGGCACCAGCTTGTGAGACAAACCGCTCCGATAACCGCTCCTCCGGCCGCCAGCAGCAGGAGAGCGTGGGGAGGCAGGGACCGTGCGGCCACAAACCTCCCTGTGACGGGCACCTGCACCCTCCTCTGCCTCGCAGCTCTGCGGAGGAGTGCGCAGGGCCGAGGGAAGGCTGGAAAAAAAAGAAGCGTGCCCTAAAGAAAAGCTTATGTACCAAAAAGAGTTGAACCAGTTGTGACAGCACCAGACCCGGCACCTTTGCTGTGCCTTACACAGGAAGCCTCTGAGCACAAAGGAGCGCGTCCCGTTATTTACACAAACCACCGCCGCTCCTCGCGCCAATCCGGGCCCTGTGCTCACTCGAGTTTCCCAGCGCGCTTCTCTTGTTGTCAGTGAAAATAGACCCCTCCGTTTCATCTATTTAATTTACTTCTTCCCCCAAGCACACTCGGTGGGGGGGGGGGCGGAAAGAGGAAGGAGTACCCAGGGACAGGACCCCCACAAAAATCTGTGTCAGCTTCTTGTCACTAGACCGTTCCTGAGAAAAACAAATGCCAAGCTGAATTTTATAAGCCACCATAACCATCATAAACACAGATTCCTGCAAACATAAATACCATCAAAAAAAGGTCACATGGGTAGCAAGGGTGAGCTGGTGCTCAGAGCCAGGCAGAGCTCTGCCCTCCTGCACTTGCTGTTCTTGCTCCCACATCTGTAGGAGATACATCTCTGATGCTGCATCCCCATTTAGAAAGACTCTGGGAAATCTATTCCTTCTATTGACAGTCCTGTTGTGGAATTTGGTAAACGGGTAACACGCTTGGTATCTACTAGCATGACTATAAACACAAAAAAGGAAACGAAAAGCCTGCGGCAAGACTAATATTAATACCCAGCCATGTCACTCTCAATTAAGTTCATATCTAATGAGCACATTTTCTCCTTGCACTGTCCACTGATGCTGTAAGCAATGTCCAATGAAAAGCATAAAATGCCGCTTCTGGAAAGCAATGATCTGTACTGGTGAATTTTGAACCAACCAATTATGAACATTATTTTCAATGGAACAAGCAGGGTTTCTACTGACTATAGTCCTCAATGCCAGAAAATGTCTGCGTCTACAAAATGTCCAGACATGCTTCTCAGACTTCAACCACTATTCCTATTACTTGATTTGCTAGTACTGTTACCTCTGTAAATATATATATGTGTAATATAAATAAATCTCCTGTCCACCTTGACAACCACTCTCACTCAGGATTGCATTTGTATTGGAATTGCCTGCTGTCCATGAACATGAACCATTTGTTCAGATTGCACAAGATCTGAAACTAAGTGGTTAAATCTATCCAAGCCATACTCTTCATTATTAGGTAGGATGTAATTTTGCTTTGTTGCCCTAAAAAGCAGCGTCGTAACATTCAAACATGGAAAAACTTGCATCATCGCCCCTAGAAGCGCTTATCTGCTCCCTGCTGAAGGTGTGGCAGGGAGAACCAGAAGTAATGTTGGGCAGATCTCAAGCGAGTAGAGCAGGATAGTGCTGTGGCCAAGCGAACAAGTCCTGACGCACAATCTTCCCTGGAGAAGGTTACGTTACGCCTGGATCCACTGCTACAGGCTTCATTCCCACAGGCATCCATCTGTCCCTGGGTTCTGCTCCATGACAAGGTACAGGCGCACCCTCCAAATCATTTTAATGAAATTTAGCTGTAAGGAGAAAGTCGACCCACCTCCCCAGTTCAGTTCAGCTTTGTAAAATTAAGCTTTGGATTGACTACATTAATGTAATTCATGTTAGTCTGCACGGCTGGAGACTCCTGGAGACAACATGGAGCTCTGAGGCACACTGAAGGAGAGTTGCTTTGCTCCTGAGGGGAAGAGTCACCTCTCCTGTCCATGATGCCTGATACATTTCTCTCCCTCCTCCCTTTTTTTCCAGGAAAAAATTTCTTAATCGTACGGATGTCACAGCGCATGGCTGGCTCTCATCCCCTCTCAGGGAGCTCTGGAGCACACAGCCACATCCAGGAAGCTTCCTACATCTCTTCTGCATTGAGGAGACCCAGGAATATACAGGACCAGCTTCCTGCCATCATACAGACATGGTGCTGGCCTACCCTTCTCTGCCAGGGAGAGCACAGTAACAATGGGTGGTTAAACCCAAAACATGTACCAAAAGCCATCCTACCCAGGGACAGACCTACTCGGATAGGGGCAGCAACGACTGGAATGCTAGTTTTGAAGCCAGATACAGGCCTGTCCTTTCTGGACACATCAACAGCTGCACCTACACTGCTGGCCTGGCTTGCTCCACAGCTTTGGTCCATCTCCACCCAGCACTTCATCAATAACACCCCATCTCCTGTCCAAAACCAACAAACCAGCCATCATAGGCCAAAGCATTAATCCTAGCAGGTATTGGGTAGAATAGAAAGATCGTGTCTATCTTCCACCATTCTTTCCTTCTACTGCCAGTATTTTCTTACTGCTTTTTCCTGGTTTAGGTACCAGGTGTTTCAACACGGGACAGTGAAGGAGCAGAGAAAGAAACATTCACTAAGGTACAGTCTATTTCTCAAACGATTTTAACACACAGGCAGAATTCTACATGAGGATTAACCTTCAAAATATTTAATACAAAAAAAACTTTTTTTTTTTTTTTTTTCTCAGGCTGGACCTGTACTTGCAACAAAACAAAATCTATCCCTTGGGGTGGGAGAAAGGGGAAAAGAAATGTTCTGAGTCAGTTCAACCTCAAAGAAATAATGCTGTTGTTTTAAAATTACCCATCCTTCTGAAGTCAGCCAGTCAGAAGTGATCCTTTCCAAACCTATCTGCTTTGTTTTTCCTCACTGCTTTAACAAGGGTTTAAAGGACAGAGGGGATGGAAAAGAAAAGTGAACATTTTTAGGAGGTATCTGAGCCCCACCTGACCCCACCACCCACACCCCCATACACATGCTTGCAATCCAATACAATCATTTTATGACAGCTTCAGTTCTGCTAAATCCAATTCATCCACCAGGCCATAAATTTTGCCATATATTGGAGCTCCGAGAGATGCTTCACCCAAACAATGAACATCCTGACTTGGTTATTGTTTAACCTGTGGTGAGGCAGGGGGAAACACACAGTACAAATGACAGTTTGCTTGTCAGTGTGTGCAGCTCGGAATGGCAAGTCAGCAAGTGATAGGGACCCAAATGTTTAGCAAATACCAAGGAAGTAAAAAAAAACATTTGTATTCAACAGCTTCACCAAGTCTGCACAAACACTCCAAGGTCAAATCCACATGTGGACTGTTGAATGATCAGTCATGTGTTATGAAATTCTTCCTCCAAAACCCTGAAGTTTTAAAACTACCCAACAGAGACAAAAGACCTGGTAGGAAGTCAAACCTATTTCACAGGGTAATTATCTTCCATCCTTTAAAACTGTTGCCGGTACTGAAAAAATGGGAACTCAGGATTATCGCCTCAAAATGCCGCAAGAACAGCCCTGTGTCCTCTTGCGACACCCCCGCGCCTGGCAGCCGCGCAAGGCTGAGCGCTTGCACAACTCCCGGGGCTGGCGAGTGGCCCACGTGCTCGGGGAGGGGAAAGCACAGAAGGGCCATCCTTCAACAAGCAGAGAGAAGAATGCACAGGGTGTGATCCTGAGCTCTGGGAAAAAGGCTGGAGGGCTCCTTTAGTCATTCCTTTGCCACAGGTAATGCCAGCTGGAACATGGGCTTGATGCCTGGCTCTGGGCAAGTGGCTTGGCTGCAAGGTACCTGTTGGCCATGCTTTGGGAGCTTACTTTGCTGAGGTGCTTCTACCATACATGTGACTGTCTGGCAGGAGGTGGCTTGACTTTGATGCTGGAATTCCTGGTCATTTCAGGGGAGGACAAGGTAACTTATGGCAGATCGGTGGTGAGGAAGGAGAGGCTGGTGAGCAACCAGTTTTGCTGCTGAAGAGAACACGTTAGGTAGCTGGCCCCTCCCATGCAACTATTTTCTGTGAGATCTATTTTGAGCCCAAGCATAAACTGTGATTTCAAGGCAGCAGAGGTTCCTAAACCTGTGTCACACTAAGACAATAAGAAAGGTCCTTTGGTTTGGTTTCATTGCACAAGGTCCCACCCCCACACCACACTAAGAGTTTCTTATGAAATCAGGTGAAACAGTAGGAGTAAAGAAAAAAAACCTGAATTCCTAAAGCAATGGCAACCCGCCAAGTTATTAAATAGGCAAAGCTTGCAAGCCTCTCTGGAAACTCAGGTAACTCACTGCATGAGCCAAGGGGAGAAATTACATACTCCATTCCCTTCCCTCAGCCTCTTCTTTTTCATGTATTTCTGCTTGATAGAAAAGATAGTAACAATAAAAATGGAAGTCGGGACTACAAAAGCAAGGACCTGCTCATAGATACTTCAGGGACCCTCTAGCACTGCCAACAAACACAGCCCAGGCTGCAAACTCCACTGGAGCTCCAAAAATCCACTCAGACATGTGGGAACCTCAGAGGTACCTGCCCATGTACCGAGGTTTCCCCCTCTCTGAGGCCAGGCCATGAAGCATGTGCACCAGTTACAATGCCTTGCTCAAGGAGCTTGTTATTCCCCATAGAGACTGACACACTGAGCTCTTGGTAACCAGCAGACAGCCTGCACCAACTCCTCCCTCTCTGCTTAGCATCATCCTCACACAGCCAGCTGGTTTGGGGCATAATGCTTCAAAAAAAGAAAGCAGATTGATTTGACAGTCCACTGGGGAGCAAGACTTCTCTGCAGCCTAGAAAATATGACCTACAAAGAATGACTGAAGGAACTAGGTTGTTTAGTCTAGCAAAGACTGAGGACAGACACGATAACTATCTCTAAAATACATGACAAGTAGCTGGATAGAAGTGAACAACCTGTTCTCCTTTCCCATGGCAGATCGGACAAGGCAAAACCACACCTACATTGCAGTAATGAAGATTTGAGCTAGAGGTTAGGAAAAGCCTTCCAGTTAGGAATGACAATGCCACACTGCAAGTCATTGCCTGGTGAGGTTACGGAATTGCCATCTGCAGAGGTTTTTAAGACCAGGCTACAGAAACAGCTATTCAGATATAAGCTGGTCTTGCCTTAGGGCAGAGAGCTGGGGTAGATGACCCCTGGAAGACTCCTTCATGTCCTTTTGCCTTTTACTCAATTAATAACAGTGGTTCACAAGTCAGTATCACAATTTCCAAATCAACTGGTTGCTTTGAGGCCCATTCTTGACATCCACAATTTCACACTAAATCCAGTCCTCCCAGGACTACTGCTCTGTAGGCAGCAGGTCCCAAATTACTACCAATAAAACAGGCAACCACAAGAGTGTATCTGCTTTGCACATTGGCTTCCACATAGTGAAGGAGGTCCAGAGCAACTAGTCTTGCTCACAAGGACAAGATTTCCAAATGACAGCAGAGCTGGCAGAGAATCACACAAAATTCTGGAGTGTAGCCAATGCTCTTCTGAACTGGTGTCCCTTGGCCAGCTTGTCACCAATGCAGCCCCAGCCTTGTACACATAAATGGCGAGCAAATCTCCATGAACATTTCTGTTGCCAGCCACCTAAGTCTGCAAGCTGACTGCTGTAGTCTCAAGGGGTGTATTCTGTCTCCTTGTACATGTGTATACTGCACAGATATCTAAGACACAAAACATGACAGTTAATCATCAGTGGGGGAAAAACAGTGTCTAAGCAGACACCAAGAACGTACCAACCTTTTGAACCCAACTCTTTTGCGATGCACATCTGCCTTGGACTCACCTCAGAGCAGACAGTTCCCAGGTATGTTGATGCACAGGAGGAGACTCAAGCCTCTTCCACCTCCCCAGGCCAAAGATCAGACACAAACACAGAAGGTCCAACCAGGCTCTTGATCAAAGGCAACAGAGGTCACTTCCCACCTCAGCACAGGCAAGCCCCTGGTCTTCATTGCAGCTGAAATCCCTTCCAGAATTCCTTCCAGCTCTCTCTCCCTGAGGGTATCACTTCTTCCTTCCAAGGCACGGTAATGGCCAGCTCATATTGGAGAACACACATTTCTGGAGCTAAGGTGCCCATTCAGCCAACAACCTCGTCCTTAAAGCTCCCACTCAGAACCTGCAGCACAGCCCCATAGCAGCACAGAAACAAGTGTAAACAAGCCAATGGCTAAAATACACCATCAGAAATCAAATACTGTATAAAATAATAAAGGTCTGGTTTTAACAAGGGGGCATAAGGAGACACATTTATCATCTTATTTTAATTCTTCAAAATTGTAAGGATTTTTTAATCTATATTAATTCTTTGAAGGAAGTCGTTCTCCCCTAATCATCCTGGCTTATATTTACATGATGAGGTGTAATGATGCATCTCAGGAATGTTATGGTATTAGTTAAATTAACTAAGACAACTTTGACTGCAAACTGATGAATTTTAATGTGTCAACATCAGATATGAAAATGCAGTTGTGTGGATCTCCGGATTCATGTGACCATATGGTTCAGAATTCTAATTAATGCATTTGGATTTCATTTCACATAACTTAGAGCTACATTAATGCAATTTTTTTTTTCAGAATTTTTGAAAAACGTTATTTTGCCAAGCTGTGGGTTTTCAGAATAAGTGGGAGAAAAACCTTCTATTTCCCCTCATCTTACCCCCACGTGGACTGGCAGTCCTTCCCAAACCAGAGGTCAGCTGGAGCTGTTTCTCTGCCCCAACCAGTCTGGAGAGACCCACTTTGCAAGGGCCATAAAGGTTTATTACTAAAAACAAACTCGTTTTCAAATTGTTATGTGCTGTAAGCAATGAGACAAACTCTCCAGGAGGAAACGCAGTGCAGCCTCTCAAGCACAGTGGTTGTGACATGTAGGGATAGCACAGAGCCTGCAGCCAGGCACTGCTATCAGCACTGCAGACCATCACAATCATACGAGCATTGACAGAAGATTTCCAGCTCCGTGGGGCGCTGCACAGTGCATGGGTTTGCAAGTTCCAGTCTGGGGACAGTGATATTTTCTCTTCCTCATCTGACCCCAATTCTTAATGATCCACATTCATGATCTCCCTCTAGGCAACAAACAACATTTACTTGTGCTTCTCATTAGTTAAAGCAAACTTAAATAAAATGAAAGCACAACCTATATTCATTCCAGAACTCAAAGCAGATCTGATCAGACATATGTGCCATTCACTGTTATTTTAGAAAAAATAACCTCAAGATCTACATGGTGTGAACAGAGCCACTCTGTGGCTCTCTGAAACACGTGCAATGCTTTCAAAAGCCAGGTACATTAGCAACAGCCCACAGTAGACTTGAAAGAACCCCACAAGTGAACCTGGCAGGCACTGGCTCATGTCCAGTACAAGAGGGCTTCTTATCTCTAAGCTCATCTTGTCATGGCTACATTCACGCAGGATTTCTTCTGATATTATAGAGTTACGCACTTCTCACAGCATGGCAGGGAAAGGATGGCCTTGAGAGGCTTAAAGATTTAATGTTTCTCTTATTTTCCTCCACAAGAGCTACGTATAACCACAGGCACTATCAATTTAAGAGCTCAACTCTGCAAGAACTAAACACACTCAACTTCCCATCCACAGTGCCTTGCAGGGGGGAAGGTTTTAAAGCATCAGACAATGCTTGTTCCATTTTTCTAAAGGGTCAAGAGGATCCAAGATTGGGATTATCAGACCTGTAGTTTCCTGCATCCCTTACGTCAGAGAATTGCTAGGGAAAAACGGATTGCAGGAAAAAAAAAAACCCAATGCAAGTGCTGAATTAGTGGTTGCACTCCCAAAAGTGGTATTACAGAAACACTGGTAAGGGCCACACAGCACAACATGCGGTGATGATGTGTCCCAGTAGGTGCCTGTTGTCTACAATGTCTAAATGGAAATGCTCTGGAGCAGGCACAATGTTTTTGCTGCCACAATGATCAGTCCCTGCTTTATGTATGAGATTCTTGATATTGCCCAACTAATATAGCAAATAATTCATCAAAACACCAAAGCAATGGCCCACATTCTCAAAGAGCATTTATGTACCCAACTCCATTTCCCTTCAATGGGTATGAGGCACTGACACGTTGTTGAGAATTGGCTACAGACAAACTCTCCCAAAAATTAGTTATTTCCACAGTTGCACAAGACGGGGTAAGAAAACATCAGAAAGCAGCAGGACAAAGGGACACAACCAGAGTTCTGCAATTGCTGCAGAACTCTTCTGCTCCAAAGGACTAAAGCTGCATCAACATGAGGCACCAGCCTCACCACTCCTCTCCTCGGGCAGAAGACACTCACCTCCGCCTGGCCTGGACCCAGCCATTAGCACCAGGTCTCCTTGGCCACCCTCTTTGGTAAAAGAAGCGGATGAGATAAGAGAGCCTTGTCCCACAGGGACCCATCGCCTGTGGCTGGGGGACATGGCCAGGGGCTGGGAACATCCCCTGGTCCTTGGGCTCCTTCCTAACCCCCTCCTCTGGTTCCAGATCTAGCACCCTGCTTCTAGAGTGAGGAAAGTAGTCTGACTTCAGCAAAATAAATAAACAGATCTGTTGAATTCAAAATGTTCAAACTCCCTCTTTCCACCCCAAAGTGTAGGAAACAGCCTGGATGGTCAAAAGCAAGGGCCAGCTTTTGGCCTGTTTTAAAGCTCCATATCACATTAAATGCCAGTCTTACAGAGACAGCACAATGGTGGCAAACAAAACTCCCAGAAGTGCTGAAGTTTTTCAAGTGAAACAGCTGCAGTTTAATCTCATGAACCTCTATAAAAAGATGTTATTAATGTACAAGGATCTCTGTAAATGCTGCATGACAAGCAGTCAGGTAGAGCCGATGAGCACTTACTTAACAACAAAACCCTGGGAAATATTAAAGAAAAAAAACAGACTGCAATCCTAATCCTTCTACCAATCTTCTGCTTAAATATTGTTATTATGTATTTGTTATTTGCATTATAAGCCTAGTCACAGACAACAAGCCTTGTCTGAGCTGCTGTTCAGACCCCAAAATAAAGACAAGTTTTTCATCCCCAAGTGACTGGAGACATCACAGCTAAAGCAGGGACACACAAGGAACTGTGGGAGTCTTGTAAAGGCTGTGTCCCCATTTCTGCTCAGAGATGAACTGTGCCAAATGCACGTGATCCTGCACTGGTACCCACCAAGGCAGAGCATCCCCGTGTGTCAGGCTGTGATTAACCATCCCATCTTCCCTGCGTACACACCAGGGATCTGCCCATGTTCTCCTCGATTTGTGCATAACGCTTAATTGTTATTTCTCCTTTGGAAGTGCCTAGGAACTCCTAAAGGTTTTAGAGTCCCATTGCCCCAAGCACCATAAAGGCAGTAAGCCCAAGGTCAGCTCCCACCCACAAAGACAGGTGGGATTGCATGTGTCAACCACAGCACTCTCCAAACCCTCAGGTGGCCCCAACAAACCTTTAACTCATCCTGAGCACAGGGGCCAACAACCTACCCCACACAACTGAAGATAGGCTGGTTTCTGATGAAGCAAAAAATAAAGTCATTTCTGGGGAAAAAAAAAAACAAAAAAATAAATTAAAAATAAGAAAAAAGAAAGAGGGGAAAAAAAAGAAAAAAAAAATAATCCCAGATCAAATTAAACCTTGTTCTAAATGGCTGTTAAGAAGGAAAAGTTTGCTTTGGGTCCCACATTTGTGTGAAAGCAATATAGTTTTATTACAAGAGATGTCTTTTTTAAGGCCCTGGGGCTTTTGTACTGGAGCTTCTCACCCCATGGCAGGACAGAGGCATCGAAGCAGAACGTCACAGACAAATAAGGATGTGATATGCTGAAACACTGCTCTCGGATGAGGAAGTTGGACATTCTTCAGTTCTGACAATAAAACACTGTTTATTAAGGCTTGGAGAGCTGTTTCCTAAGAAATACAAACTTTATTCAAATCCCAGAGCAATTCATAAGCCTGATGCTAGCAGCCACCCTCATATAAATCACTGACTATGTGTTGAGAGCAATCTCATTAGCTATTGTACAAGGAGCTCACATACATATCGATGAGTGCTGCACATCACTCCCCACCTTCCCACATCTTTTCAAATAGGTGGAACATGCAAAAAGAAATCTTCTGTAGGCTTTGAAAAGACCAAGAAGCTTCAGAAAAGGCTTCTCATCACCATTTTTTTTCAAATGCAGGCAAAAAAAGAAAAACTCACTGAACTCTCTACTCTTTCATGAAAGAAAGGGCAGCAGTGTTGCTGCTCTCTTTTTTAGTACTCAGCAAGGGGTCCTTTCTCAGACAAAATCCTTGCTGATGCAAGTGGACTTGGAGGCTGGACACTGACACAGGAGACCCTTCGCTCCCTGCGAGGCACCCAGATCCCACCGTGCACCCTCAGGCAGGGCAAGAGAGGGTCTGCACACCCTGTGCTCCAGGGGAGCCATATCTGACCACGCCTTTGCCTCATATTTCTTTTCTTTTATCATTTCTACATTTTCTTATCTTCTAGACTCATTTGCTGAAGCTCATCCTCCTCCATATCTTCATTGCTCTCTGCCTCTCTGCCGTCTTCTGCTGCTGTTTTACGCTTTACTTTCACTTTAAATACACACATTTAAACAAGCAAAATCACAAGATAGCTGTTCTTCCCTGCATGCCAAAACACACACTCTTGCCCCAGCAGTTTCATTGCTTGGCTCCAGTCGAATTAGGCAAAGAGTTCATCCAGGCAATCTGGTAGAATGGCTGATTCTGCTTAATTAGGGATCTGCTCCATTGGCAGATCAGTGGAGCCACTGATCAGGCCTGGTCCCACCCTGCTGAGAACAGCAACTTCTTCCACTGGGTCAGCCAGCTCCAAAAATGCCACTTTTCTGCCCAAAGCTTTGTCTGAACAGACATAACTTGTATTGCTGTAACAAAGCCGGTGCACAGCCCCTTCCCTCCTTCCTCAGATGCCATCACACCAGCATACACGGGCGTTCACCATCACTCTCATCCCACCAAGAACAAGCCGCAGGGACACATGGCATGTTCCTGCAGCTAGAGCTACACCTGAGCCAGGCATAACCACATGGGTTACAGCAAACAAACACAAGAGGCAGGCAGCAAACCCACAGAGCCAGGTACGCGCTGCTGCGGCTGCACACCCGGACACACCTTGGGAGGCTCCCGTTCCTCCACCTCCCAGCCCTGGCAAGCGTGTGAGAACAGAGCAGGTTCAGCTCCACATGCTCCTGCGCCTTCCCAGCGCTGCATCCTCTCCCAGCTCTCCCTTCAGAGAGGAACCATCCTAATGAGATGCAAGAAGAAACCCAAAGGCACCAACAGCACCGCAGCTAAAGGTTGAGGATTGGGGGCTTTTTTCGGTTTAAGCCTTTTGAGTGAATAATGACTTATTTTTAATTAAAAAACAAACAAAAAAAACCCCACAAAAAAAACCCCACCAAAACTAAATAAATGCACCCAATTTTTAGTGAACTGGGTCAGCACTGTGACTTAAATGGTATCTGTTTCAGCAGCAGGACCAGGCACTTGAAGCCAGCACTGATAACAGCGACATTTCCCACCAGCAGCAGTAGGTGATGTGCTATCACAACGTGTCGAGGCATTAAGCTGATTAGCCACAGCAGCCTGTGTGAACCCATTTTGCTGGCTTGGCTCTGGGGGAAGGCTCAGGTCACAGGAACAGCTCCGGTTTGGCCCTGCAAGCACAACTTCAGAGCCCAGTGGGTACTGGTGTCCATCCAACCGTCCATCCTAGAGAAGGTCCAGGACGTGTTTTGGCAGCTTTGTGGGACAATCAACTTCCAATTGACTCAGGGATGCTGCTCTTCACAGCTTCATGGGATGGAGATTCGGAGCTTGACAGCTGTCTCTGATATACACCGACCTCTGCACAATGCAAACAGGACCCTGGCACTAAAGATTCCAGTGCAGCCGGTGGAAACCAAACTGTGGGCAACCCTGGTGTCAGCTCCAAGCGAGGAACTTGTAAACATCTTCATCTGCACAATGGGGAACCGCTGTTATTTATTGCCTGCTGCCAGGGGGATCAGTCCTGCATGACACCTGGAGGAAGACAGGGTGCCTGACCCAAGTAGCTAACAAGCGCACCGCTGCCCTAAAACAGCGTTTTTGTGCTTTCATGAAATACTTACAGCCTCCCAGAAAGCATAAGGGAGAATGCAGGAAATAAAAACATCCCTTATCACTCAGGATGCTTAAGCAGAGATTAGATAAAAATGAGAGGCATTTCAAAGCAGGAACCCAGCCTGGCAGGGGAATCTGCCAGAGCATTTCTGACAAGCTTGGAGGTTACGGACAGTCCAGGGAGGTCACCCTTAATTTCTTTCATTATAGGAGAGAAAAGTCTTGAACATCTTTTTCTTCTGTTGTCACCCAGAGCCATGCTATGGGAAGGGATTAGAAACTCCAGCTGAAATTCTTCTTTCCTACCTAGTGCCAAGGAACTGAACAGCCCAGGATGGATCCTTTGACTCAAGTATCTGTTTTTCCAGCTCTGACATCTGCCTTGCAAGACCCTCAGTGCAGCATAATTAAGGCTCTTTATTGCTCAAAGCAGAAGTTGGCTAATCAAAGCACAGGCTAACTCTCCTCAAAGCCACAGTGCTCAAAACAGCTCCAGCAGCAGCCCTAAACCCAGCAATAAAATAATCAGAGGCCTCTTCCCAGGTCCCAGCGCAGAGCATCAGAGAAGGCAGAGGGCTGCGTGGGTGGGACAGGACGTTAGCCCAGTCTGTGCAGCAGTCTTCACCCAAACCAGGTTGTTTTGGGGATCAGTTCTGCTCCAAACCAAGGGCCCTGGTCCCCTTTTTTGGTAGCCTTCCTCCTACGCCATAAACAGGGTCACAGCGTCATTTGTTGAATGGTATGTGAGCTGGGCATGCTTTAAACCCCAGGCAAAAAGTCCTCCACATGCTGCCATTCCTCACCTGCTCTCCTTCGCCCCATCCCCGTTTCTTCCACAAAGAGAGTAAAATCAGAAAGGGTTTCACTGTAGTGCAGAGGTGTAAACAGATATGAAAAGTTTTGAAGGAGAGGCCAAAATGTGGATACTTTTTCCCCGTAGCACACCTGCATGCAGAACACCATTCCCAGCTTGTAACTCTGACAGCACCTATTCAGTCTCTGCACCTCCATCCTGGCACAACTTCAATGGCCAGGCCACGGAGGACATGGAAACCCAGCTCAGACAAGAGTCAACTCAATTCAGCTTGCAGCAATAAGGGGTATTGTAGGTCCAACCCCTGCAGATGCAATTCCCTGGCTTGCTCTACAAATCAATTCTTTTGTGGGACAGGCTCTGGAGCAGAGTGAGCTTCCTTTCCCCGCAGGTGCCTGCAGAGTCCCATGAGCAAGCTTATGAGATGGCTGCTCTGAGAAAATTGTACCTCCAGGAACATTTTCATCAAGCAGTCATCTCATCATCAGCACCTGCACGAGCCTTAAAGCACAACTGGAAAGCTGCATCTTGGTACTTGCCTTGTGGCTTCATAGGAAAGTTTTCCTTTCCACCTCCTTCACCACAGGAAAACCCAATTTTCCACCTCACAGAATAGCAAAAGCTGTGACTGAGGTACTCCTGAATGAAGAAAAAACAGCTCCTTCTAGAAAGGTTCAAGGACTGTTATGTGAGAGCTTCTCCAAGCATCCCCACCAGCAGTGAGGGGCTGAAGCCGTCCGGGCCACCGGGCAGCCTGCTCTGCCCTTTGCAAGATACTACAATTCGGCAGCTGAAAGCTGGTGTTGGCCAGAAGCAGGGCAGGTATTGCTACCGGGAAATAAGAGTTCAGGCCAACACAGCTCTTGAAGAGCAGTGCCATTTATTTCTGTATAAGGGCTACTTAAATGCAATGTAACCATTTCTTTGCTGATCATTTTGCAGTAGGATAAATACATTGCTGAACACAAAGGGAAAGCAAACAGAATTACTCTGCTTTGTCTTCTTCCCTTTTTAGGTTGGTCTATCTAGATTCATGGCTCTTCTCGTGGGAAGGACACCCATGCAGCGAAGGTTTTGCCACAGACTGTACAAACAAGGAAGTTTGGAATGAAAAATAAAAATTCTGCTCTAATCTACTAACACTGGCACTCCAGCAAGTCTCGTAGTGCCACGTGAACGCTGAACAGCACTCTCCTCTCTCCTTTGAATGCCACGCAGTCAGAAACTGTCTTCAATGAACAGTTTCTTCTGACTCTTGATGGCAAACAAACAATGCACATTCACTATTTTTAGTTATGGCCTCGGATACTTCATGACTTCAAAACATATGCTTAATTCACACATATGCAAGCAAGAAAAATTACTCATGGGCAATGAATAACAAGTGTTTGACATTTAAATGTGATTTTTTTTAAGAGTAGTTAACATACGTATTAATTAAGGCACACTCGATGCAAGATTGCTCTGTGCCATTCACGCTAGTATATATGACAATTGTTGTCTGGATCAGAAAAAGAAGTTAAAATTGTATTTAATTACCTGCCTGTACTCTCCACCTGGGTATCATAAAGACAGTAGAATGCCACTGAATTTTAATTCAACATTCTTGCTGAAAACCTTATGCAAATATCAAGTCCTAGACGTCATCAAAGCCGCAGGGCTTGGTGCACAGAAGCAAAATATATCCACAAATCCTGTGGTATCGATGGATTGACAGCGCTCTACCTCTTTGAAAAAAAATCTATCAGCTTATCACATTTTTGGGAATGTCCATGCATTTAAGCCAGATCTAACCGTATCAGACAGATACCTGGATTTGTCCTTTGACCTGTCTGGAGCCAAACTATTGGTAATATGGCTACATACATTTTCTGGGTATCTATTTTCCATTTGAAGGAGATGCTCACAATTAGGACAAGAGGAAATAGTCTCAAGTTGTGCCAGGGCAGGTGTAGGTTGGACGTTAGGAAAAATTTCTTCACCCAAAGTGTTGTCAAGCATTGGAACAGATTGCCTAAGGAAGTGGTTGAGTCACCATCCCTGGAGGTATTTGCAAGATGTGTAGACATGCCATTTAGGGACATGGTTTAGAGGTGGACTTGCCAATGTTAGGTTAATGGTTGGACTCAGTGATCTCAAGGGTCTTTTCCAACCTAAGTGATTATATGATGCTACGATGATTAATTCTAGTTTAACAACATTACTTTCAGTTTTGTAGATGTGAGATTATTACAGGAGCAAGCCCACCAAAGAATATGGGACCAAGGCCCTTAGAGAGCAAGCAATGCCACAAGTTATCCTCCAGAAGGACAACCACGCTTCTCCAACACCCAACCCACATCCCTTTCAGTAACATAAACTTTCCTAAAGAACAGAGTTTCTACCGGCACAAATAAATAAATAACAATGTGCCTGCAACCACCCCAGTCTTTAATTAAATGGCAACTGAATAAACAACTTGGATGCTGCCGCGCCGGGATGGCCATAACCGCGCTCCCGCTGCTGCCCTTTTGGCTTTGCGCTCCCAGGGTCAGATTCTCGGCATACCCTTCCCTATAGCCCTGGGTTTTTGTTTGAAGCAGCACAAGCTCTAGTTCTGTTGGGGTTTGGGGGGTTTGTTTTTAGCGTAAGGACAAACAGCACGCCTGCCACGCACCAGCCTGCTGGCAGGGATTTCCTTACCCTCCCGGGGACTGCAGTGGTGTTTGGCAGAAAGTTTCCAGGACCTCAGAAAAAAGGCAAGAAAGCGTCAAAAAGATATCACATTAATCTCAAGAGTTGCTTCCTACTATCACTCATCACCTTCTAGGCAGGACCTCCATTTATAACACCTATAAAAGGATCTGTGGCCAGGTAGCATGCATTCATCATGGGTGCAGTTCCACCACCAATTAATTTGCCCCCCCTCCACCCCAACTTTGTCCTGACCAAACATAGCTCTTGCCCTGAGGAAAGAAAAAGCCACGGGGGGATGGGGGGGAAAAACACCACACCTTTGTAGCCTTATCTTTTAATACAACACACTATGTGTTGTTCTTCCTTTTATATTAACAGCTCAAGTTATCAAGGTTTTCCACCCTGGACTACATTATCAGATCTCCGTCATCCTACTATTTTGAGGAAAAAAAAAAATATAGTGCTATTGAAATGCAAGTACTTTAGAGTGAATTTGCATTGTTCCAAGGAGAGCAGGGATAGCAAAAAAACCAATCCTAAGATAGCAGGCATCATTTTCACTTCTTTACTGAGCCAAGGATCTGTTAAAGTGTAGATTTCCTCTCTGTGCTGATAGCACCTGGCAGTACGTAAGAAACTAAGCATTTTTACTGTAATGGCATTTCCACTGAAATACATGAAGGCATTTGACTACATTTCCAGAGAGGTGGAATATTATTCAGTGAGGGAACACAGATAGGCTGGGAGGTGAGAAGGGGCAGAGGCAAAATTGCAGGCAATTAGTATTTTTTTGACATAACTGTAATTTATAAATTTGCAAAGCTCCTCCTGTAAAGTGCTGGTTAATTTGATTCGAGACTAATTCAAATGTGTCGGTCGCATTCCTGCCCCCACAAACACAGACCAGCACCCACATGAGACAAATCCAGAGGAAAACGGAGCCTGCCCACTCTGCCCCACGCATCCATCCCCACGGTGGGCAGCCCCCTCCCACGCTGCCTGGGAAATCGTGGGCTCCCCACAATCTGATGGAGGGCTGATGCACTCAGCAAAGAACAAGGGAAGAGACTTCAAGTGAATAACTATTCTCTTCAAAGAGGAAAAATGTTTTCCCATGGTTTAAAATTACCATCTGAACTTCAGTAGAAAAGTGATAGCGGGGCCGTAGCCAGAGGTAGCAGATATAGCATTACCTGGTCCCCCGCTGTATGGGAATGTAAACTGCAGCCCCCCCACAGGTAATCCACCTCCTCAAAATATACTGCTGACCTATGTGCCCAGGTGCCCCATCATATAGGTGGTCTGCTTCTTTACAAGAATGGGGCTGGCATTTCTTTACTTTCCTGTCTTCCCTGCTTGAGAGGCTTTGGGGGAGTCCCACTGCACGCATTAAATGAGGAGAGAGGGGCTGGGGCTCAGGAAAGGTTTCAGGTGAAGCCCGCAGATGGGGTAGAAAGTGTCTTTGACAAGATAAACAGTGATCGCTTTCTAATAGCTTAGACACAGGATACCACTTCTCACACAAACGTATTTACACTTAAATAATACATCTCTGTGACTAAAGGCAAGGAGTAATCAGAAGCTGACATTTCAGCTGTGCACTGCAAAAGTAAACCTCCCTCAAAAGTGGAATGCCAAAGGGAGGAAAGCGAGATATATGCTTTGATTTATAGGTTACTTTTAAAATTAGCAGCTGGGGAGTTCTCCCGGTAGCCCTTGAGAAGGTCTCTGTTTATTTGAGGAGCTCACAGGAGCACAGCTCCAGCACAGCCTTCTGTTCAGCCCTCTAACCCAGATGGACCCTGATCTACTGGACCTGTATTTATTTACATTCAAATACAAAAGGAAGGCTATCCAAACAAAAGTTGAGAGTGTCCAGCAGATAATTAAGTACGCTAATGCACAAATCTATTTAGACAAGAACGAGTGTATTGGTACAATCAACAGGCAGGTCACCGTTTATAGTTCATTCCCAGTATAAATAAGCTCCACCAGTGCCCCTCATGCCAAAATTGTACTTAGGGGATAACACCCTTTCACCTCGTGAAATCCTGACAAGTGCAGAATTTCTGCAGTACACCTGCAAGGACATTGCACTTGGGCTGCTGGATGGATGTGTTTGCCAGCGCTCAGCATTGGCTGAACAACCCCCCAGCTTCCACCCGCTCCCTGTCACGTCCTCCCGAGTGCCCAGGCTCTGGACCCGGCCATCCGTCCTCACGGAGCTGCCATAGAGCTGGTGGCACCTAGCACAGCCCCAGCAGGCATCACAGAGCCCCAGCAACTTTTTGCTAGAGGACCTGGCTCAACTGTTTTAATGAAATCACAGCTTATCTATTTTTATTGTTCTCTGTATACCTGCTCTGTTTTCCCATACATAAATTATTCTTCACTTCCTTCCTGAAAGAGCTATTATTTAACAGCAGAGCTGGCATTAACTATTGTATCACATTCCTCCAGAGGTCCATTAGAGCAATGATAGAGTGCAACACCAACACAAAAACACATGCACAAACACTCCCTGAACTAAACCCTTGCAACACAGCCCTTTCGAATGGAAGAGGCAATATAAATAGAAGAGATCATCAGTCTAAGCCAGGACTCAGTGCAGAGTGTGGACAGATTACTTCTTCCAATTTACAAAATTAAAATGCATGGGCTGTAATCATAGTTCTGCTTGTTCTGGACACATCTAACCCCAAATGGTCAAAGAGGGATACTGCTGGGATTTCTTCATAGATATCAAGGAGACAGGCAGGGCTTGCTTTAGATTCTCTCTCTCTCTCTCGCTATCTTTATTTAATCTTAATTTGAATTATCTGAAGCAGCCCTCTCACCTAACCCAAAAAAATAACACTGGACTTGGGCTTGAAAGTGATCCTTCCTTGTACTTCAATGCAAAGACATCTCTTCATCTATGGCAGTGTCTACACAGTTCTCTTCCTGATGGTGCATAAAAATGTCAACTAAAATAAAATAGAATCATTCCATGTCCTGGCTGATGTGAATTAAAACACCAGCTTCATATGCACATTTAAAGTAGTTGTTTTATTTTACAAGCACCTTTTTTAGAGTCTGATCTCATTTCAGCCTCTGTCCCCAAAGCAGCTTTCAGTGGATGATTCCTCCGCCCTATGAAAATTACACCGACTTCCAATACCCACACAAAACCACTGGTCTCTAATTAGGAATTCAACTGAATTAGTATTATAATGAGCCCTAGCAAGCTGCCTATAGGCATGGATTTATTTAACTAAGGCCACACTATCTGGAGATTAGTGAACAGCGTATTCCCCAGCCCTGCGGTGCGTCCCAGGAGCCCCCAGCGCCGCAGGTGGGGAAGGGGCTGCGCAGCCGAGGACAGCAACGCTGCCGGCGCGGAGACGGGAGATGCTGGCAGGCATCAAATGCTGCTCCAGTGAAGAGCACGCTGCTCAGTAAGCCTCCTCCCAAGACACGTATGCTTTCTCACACAGCAAATACAAGTTATTGCAAGTACCTATTGCTTGTGCCGTCCTTACCACCAAGGAAGCAGGTGGGACAAAGTCACACCACCACCTTCCAAGACAACAGATCAAACAGGGAGTTTCCCTCTTCTGGTGCAGAAGGCCTTAGGCTTCTCTTAAGGCTTTAGGTCCAATCCTAATCCAATCAGCTTCTTCAGAACTAACATTGCTCTGGAGCAAAGCGTGCTATGGTTGAGTAAGGTGCAAGCAGAAAGCAAAAACATCAAATGTGCAAAGCCAAAATCTGCATCAGTCCAGGAAACCTTCACACATACCACACACTGCAAGCAAGCAATGGAGGTGGGCTGAATGAACTCTCCCAACTTCATCTCCTGCTCCACCTCCGCTAAGCACCCCCAGAACCAAGTTTAATCCTACTCTGAGGGAAAGGTGATGCACAAAACACGAGGCTGGTGGAATAATACACATTTTACACCTGCAGAGAAGATGCCTCAACAGCCTTGGACGTGCCACCTGGCACCAGACACGCAGTTTGGATCATTGTTTGCTGTCCACAGACTTTGACCTCAACAACTCAGGCCAAGTCTTAGATTTGCTCAAAGCAACAGAAACTTCTTCTACAGATTCAGACCTCTTCAGTCAATGCAGAGCTTCCTTGAAAAGAAAGGGAAGTCAGTGGCTCCTTTCCAAAACTCTGGAGGCAAAAGACAGAAGACAACAAGCCCTGGCTGGGTGTTAAAAGGGAAAACAATGCAAGGCCGCAGGGAAGTTGATATACTAGCTCACCAAGGGGCTCTCCCAGGGACAGCAGCCCTGACCAGGGACCTACCGAGGTCTCACCTACAGCTCAGCCTCAGCCAGGTCATTCCTCAGTTGTGAACAGACCATTGGAGAATTTAACACCTCCAAATTACCTCTTAAACTGGAGAATTTAACATCACATGGAGGAGGTTTTGGTTTCTCCTAGGAAATTTCTGTCCAATTCCTGGAAATTTCACCTCTTGGGGGTAAATGTTATCCCAGTAATACTTCTTCTCTTACAGCAAATGGAGCTTCTCACCCCTTTTCACCCCCAAATACAGAGCCAGGTGTTCCAAAATACAAGTCATGACACAGTTGCAAAGGGCTAAAAGAAAACGAGAGAAGCAGGAATCCCAGATGGGTTTTTCCTGGAGGCAAGGGGCAAAAAGCAGTGAGATGCAGTAACTTTAACATCATTTTACAAAATTTAAAAAAAAAAAGGTCACCCTGTCACTACAGAGATCAGGCAGGATTAGTTTAATACCAGTGTGTCCAAATAAAGGTCAAAAAGACCTCCTCTGATCAACAAAATTAAGAGGGTATGGCTATTAGCAAGCTAGTTTCTTAGATCATATTTGTGTAGTTGTCTAGGTGGGTCTGAAAACTAGGCAGATGCCACCCAAGACAGTCCAGGATAAGGAAGTTTGCAGTGGCTCTCAGAGGCAAATTTCCAAGCCATGGATTTAAAAGGTAGGGTTGCATAGGCTTGTCTGGATTCGCAGAGTGAATCTGCCAAACATTTCAATGCATATATTTGTAACTCAGACCAAGATCTGTATACAATCCAACCAGAGGCTCCCACATTATGTTTAAAGGATGGCACCAAGCAGCAAGTTTCTGCAGCATGCTGTGAGGCCAAAGCTCCTCAAAGAGCAATCCCTGGAGGAAATCCAATAACAGAACATACCACAGCATCATACTTGCTGTGCTGTCAAGAGGAGTCTTAACCCTTGGCCTACGGCGATTCATCTTTGTTTGCAATCTCTAACATTTTCCACCACCATTCACATAGACGCATTAGTAGGATTCAGCCGCAGCCTAAAACATCCAGCATGGATCAATCACCATGGGCCAAACCCATCTAAGCTTCTACCCTGTGCCACAGGAAAGGGTACCTTGCCCAGAAGAAAATGAGAACAACTCAGAACAGCTCCAGAGCACCCAAGAACAGCCTCAAATGGAAAAATGGAAATATGAAAGAGTTTGTTTCCCCCTTAAAGACTCCATTTGATAAGCTACTTCAGGCTGTAGCCTTCACCTTATTTTTGTCAGGAAGGAACAATCTTTGCCCACTGTAAATACTCTTCTGATCAGCCATCACAGAAGTTAAGCTGGCTTTGAAGACAACAGTTGCATGAATCTCCCCAATTCCATACTCTCAGTGTCTGCCTCCTTGTCCCAGCACCCCTACAGCAGTGGCTGATCAGAATCTGCCCTAGACCCAGGTTATCCAGAAACTCCCTGTCATATGGCCTGCAGTTGCTCTGGCTCACTCAGACCGAACGGGCGCTTGGTCTACATCAGCATCCCTGCCTTCAGTTCAGCGCCCGGAATTAGGCCCTGCAGATTAGGCAGCGTGCTAAAGCTTATCTCTGTGTCTAATCACCAGGAAAGTTGCAACCTGGTACATTCGTACCCTATTAGGTCTCACTCAACAACATGGGCTCTAAAGGTCACCTGCTCCTCCAACTACTGCTGGGTCTGTCCCGGCGGGTACACCAGCCTCAGTAGCTCCCACCGCTCCCACCGCCCGGCCACCGCCAGCAGAAATCCAATTATGGGCACAATGGTCCCAACCCGCCGAGGCTCCCGGGCCCCTCCCCGCACCCCCTCCACAACGGCCGCTTTTGTCCCGGCCTGGCCATTGTTTGGGATTCTCTCGCATCCCTGGACACGGGACAAAGAGCCGTGTTTGGAGAGATGTTGATGAATGAGGCCTCAGAGCACAGGGGTGCAGCGACACAGGGCTTGACCGTGGACAGAAAGGGTCACGGTTTCTAAAAGCCACGTCGAAATGAAATCATTAAAGATGCAAAATGCACTAGCCAGGAACAAAAAGTTATGGGCAAACAGAAAACAAGTGAAATCCTCGTCCTTCCAAAGCCAAGGGAAGTTTTGCCACAGACTTCGGTACAGCCAGGGTATCACCTGAAATGTCTATACTAAGTAAAATACCTAGCAGATCCCACTGCTTTAAGCCACTGTTTTGAAAAGATTTTACATCCTATTGATTTTCAAAGGGGGAAATAATTTATTTAGTTTAATGAGAATGTTTTCTGATTAAAAATGTAGCGGATAGCGACAGTAAATAGTAGAATCTGCACCAAAGAAACTAGATTAAAAATACCTGCTAATAAAAATCCAACTCATTCTCCTAATGTCAGAGAAAACATTCTGTTTTTTCAGCTGGTGCAATGAATACATTACGCTAAATTCATCAAGAGGAAAGACCTACACATCCTCTAAGACCTGTAGGAGTTACAAGGATCTAACAGCCTAGAAGACCAGGTCAGTTCTGCAGTGACAAAGCTTGTGAGAGTTCAGGCAGCTGGCAAAGTTAAGCTCAACTTCTAAAACGCCTTCAGCATAACAGTGCTACGAGTCTCACTATGAGCCAAAAACCGCAAACCCCATCCATCACATTGGAAAGTGCCTCTTTGTGAGGCTCTGCTGAGCAGAAGAAGATAGTAATATTGTGAAACCTTTCCAGCCTTTAAAGAGTAGAGGCAGACATATAATTACATTCAGTGACACATCATATGGTAATAAGCAGCAATGGAATAGCCAAGTATAAATCTCCCATTCAGTAGAGTGTCACACATATAAATCTATTTACCAAGGATTACTCTGTAGCTCCTACCATGAGAAATCATCAGGAAAATGCCTTGTGCACTGCCAGCAGAGCAGAAATTTGGAAAAGCAGGCAGGCTATTCTTCATAAGGAGGCATTGATAACGAGCCAACCCAGGAGTTTGTTACAAATATGATATTAATTGCGCTCTGCTTATTTGGTGTGCTTGCTTGGGTGTGTGAGGGGCTGGGGTTGATTGTTTTTTCTAAAGTAAGATTTTCCTCTTTGTACCAAGAATACTGATAGACACAGACTGCAGTACTAAGCCAAAGTCCAGGGGTCCAAAGTGTCCACTAAACCAAAGTGCAGGGTCCAAAGTCCACTGACTGAAGGAACCACAAACACTCTTTTGACTTCAAAAGACTTTGGTCATCATCACAATTTACAAAAGAACGGTATTCTGGCCTAGTTTCTGCTCAATGTAAATGTTCTATGTAGGCTAATCCCAGATAAATAACTGTTTTATTGCATTATCTAGATCTTTCACTACACATTATGGGCTGTATTAGAAAGATTAAGCACCGTACAGTCAACCAAGAGCCTCTCTATGGGATGCTCCAGCTCCCAGCTCTGCAAGAATGCCACGTCACATCTGAAATACCCTGTACATCTGCACGACTTGCCAAAACCTCTTGCTAATCACCTGAAGGTTGTTATTTGTAGCTATGAGCAAACAGTGTTTCAGAAAAGCTTTTGTTCTATGCTGAAGAGCTAAGGCTAGGTTGCATTCCAGAAGCAGCCAGATAAGTAAAAAGGTCACATGCCAATACAGCATTTAATAGACCAGAATCAGACTATAAACATGGGCCAGTCATATGGAGCAGACAACAGCTTTGATGCCATTTAATTCAGACACACACATCTGAAGTGCAGCAACATACTGAACACAATTTCAGTGCCAGAACACACGATGTAGCACAGCTCTCATACCTCTGGATCTCTGGATGTCATGGTAGAAGGGAACACTGATATCCTAGAGATTGTCTTCCCGAAATCATTCAGGTAACGTACATTATTGTGCACTTCAAATCTTTCCTTCCTTCTGTTTATGACCCCAGCTGCCATTCATATGTTTAGTAACAATTTGACAGAAATCTAACAATCCTCTTCATGTTCCCATGGTCATAACCTGCATAGCACAAAACTGTGAGCCAAATTCACCCTTGGTATAACTCAGCCAACTGGATGTAAAAAACCTCAAAAAATGGCCTTCTTCAGTGCAGTAACAACTCAAAATCTGAGATGAGTTTGATCTACATGTGTAAAGACAGAGTAAACAAAGCAGTTGCCTCTGAAAAAAATAATATCTGTACCTTTTTTCAAGTGCCAACTAGTTTATTATTGCAGTTTCTATTGTGCCAACAAATTAATAATCAACCACATGTAAATCTTCCTAGGAAACTCCCCAAGAATTTTCTAACAAAACTACTGTAGAAAACACAAGTATGTTCTCCTGTTTCCAGTCCTCACTACCAAACTTCCACTACAGTCACCATCCCTCCCAACTTGGACCTCGAAAACAGCTTCAGGAGAACCTTAGTCTCTAGCTTGATTGACCACCCTGGGCAAAGAGGGAATATCTGAGACCACAAATGCTGCTCATCTTAACAACCAACTCTGCTAGCAGATGCATATCCATATCATGAAGATCATCACCTCCACAGCTAGAGCTTTGCAGCTGAAATTCTCACCAGTTTCCAGCCCTTGAAAAAGCACTGAGATCTGGAAGCAGCTTTTCAGGTTAGGAATGCAACAGCAGTATGTGAAATGTCTGCTTGCATATGCTCATCCTACAGCTAAAAGAGGGACTTCTTCCTCCAGAATCATCTTTCTGGCAAATGTCACCAAATACTGAATTCACACAAAAAATATTTATAAAATTTATCTACAATCCACACGATGCTCACGTTGCAGAACATCCCACTACATAAATCTATATAAATAGTGAAGACATTCTGGGATGAACACCTAAGAAGCTGCTAGAGAAAAATCTATGTGTGCCCATCACAGTGCCTGATCCCACCTACTTTGAAGGGCGCTTTTCACAGGCATCACTCTCAGTGCCCTTTGACACTGGCAATTATCTGCTTCCAATCCCAGCTGACCTCACATTCCTTACCCACCTGCAACTGCCATACAAAGATAACAGGAGTTTTTATTCACATTAGCTTAGCCTCTTTGTTCTGGGCAAGGAAATGGTATTCATAATGCCCAAACTGATTTCATTCCAGTAGAGGATTAGCTTCAATCTCTGTTGCTGTAGAATGAAAAGGTAAGCAAGAAATTACCATCAAATAATTACAGTGCTTCTCGCTTTACAATTGATACCCAGAGGTTTGCAAAAAACAACCCTTTTGCTGGATTGAATCCACAGTAAATTTCTGAGCATGCCTCAGACACACTTAGAAAGCCTACCGAGTCCTGCAGATAAGGCCCAGGACTGAGGGTCGGAAGATGAAAGCTCTCTTGCCTGCTCTTTGCATGCTTTTGCTAGTCAACATCCAAACCATAAAAAGGGGGAATAATGCTACTTCTCAGGCTTATAAATATGCAATGAGGCCAAACTCATTAGTGTTTACAAAGCACTACTAGACTTCTTTTTCTGGAAGGGGTTATACAACCATAAAGTTCTAAGGCAGAAAAGTACTTATTACTGCAAATCCAGTAGTAGCTTTTCATGCACCATTAAGGTTTACTGCACAGTCTTAATCTAATCATAAGCACTTCAGAACCCAGATCTGTCATTCGAAACATACAGATCAGACTTTATCACTGAATAACCAACTGGGTCAACGATATACATACAGAACAGGACACACTGGCACTTTTTTTCCTCATTTATCTCACTCATCTCCAACTGAACCATTTGTATTTTCAAAACTCCATCATATTATTGGTTTTTCTGCCATCTTGCATTATGTCTACTCAGGATTTCAACAGGTACTAGATCTGTTCGTATATTTTTAAAAAGCTGAGATGGGAGGAGTGCAAAGTCCAGGTCTACACCTCCTCAAGCATTTAACAAGGAAACTGGTCCCTTCAGGCAACTTTTTATGTCCATTATTATTCTGGGTTCTCCTTCACTTACAATTCTGAAAATGTATTCATAACTAGTGGTAGACTTGCTTTTGACTTGCTGATCAAAATACTATCTTTATAGCTCCAGGCACCATCATCAATGTTGTGCTGGAAGGAGTTCACTCCAGTTCAGTGAAATCGTCTGTTAAAAATACCAGCTAGCTCCCAAACCACATCTTTGGACTCATCTATTCTACCTCCTCCTTCAGGCTGCTGCCGTACACCTCTGCAGTGGTCTTCAACTCCATCTTGAGCTAGGTAGGCAACTCTTGCTGCCCAGTCCTCACCCACCATGAGGACATCTCCCGCTCAGCACAAGGGCTTGTGAGCTTGACAGAAGTTCTCCCCCCAGCTGCCCTCTTGCTTTCTACCCTCCTGCACCAGGTCCAGGAAGTCAGCACCTCCATGGCCCCCTATGCCAGGCCACGCGCTCCGTCCTGCCCAGCCCTTCCCTCCAGCTCTGCAGATGTTGTTTTCAATAGAGCAACCCTGTCACTTTGTGCATGGTATGGTTTTGGTTTAAATCCAGATATGAAATCTCTCATTTAAAAATAAAAGGTCAAATTTAAATCTCGCCGTCCTTAAACATAACAGAGCCAGGGAGTTTTACCCTTTAGAAAACATTCCTTTTACAGGGACAGTTCCAAGCCTTTCCCAAAAACAAAGCATTTGCTTCACTTTGAACTGCCAAATTAAAAATAAATAAATAAAAAAAAAAGGACAGCTCTCTAATTTTTATCCAAATAAGGCAGAATGAAAGGACAGGACAACAGATTTTCCATCGGAAACCTTCCCTGTACAACCTGGCCAAGATGCTATAAAAGGGTGAAAGGAAAAACAGAGGCCTCTGCAACAACTGCATCAGCTGCTGTTTACGTGATCCATTCCTCATCTCGCAGGACTCCGGGCAGACTTGTCTCCACAGCTGTGGGATCAGAAAGCTTGTTGGACCTACACTGTCACAGACAGAGGGCATTTACAGCTCTGCAGTGACGCTTTCTCGAGTACACAGTCCCATGACCAAGAAAATTACTGAGTCACCTCAGACACTTCCAAGAGCAAAGGCTGAATCATGTTCAGAATACTTAATACTCTGAAAATGCCGAGCCCCTGTCCTTTGAACAGAAGATGCCCTTCAGGTATCCCAGGTGGATCCCCCAAAATGGAGATGCTCTGGATGCTGTTTGTTTGCCATTGTGCAAACTCTTGACCTGCTGCTACAGAGCCAAAGCAGGACTGTGACCTGTACATGTCACCTCCATGTACACACTCACCCTCAGCTCTCACTTACATCAGGCAGCAGATGCATTACAAAATGCTCCCTTTACTTATTAAAAAAAAAAAAACAAAACCCCACAACACACAGGGAAGTGGATCAACACATAGCTTTACATTTAAGCACAGATTAAACAACATTGCTGTTTAGAGGAATGTTCTTTTAAAGAACAAATTTCCAGAGGAACTTAATTATGCTCCTGGGGTTAACAAAAGGATTTGTGTGATCCTTACTATGCTGCAAGTGATGGATGAGACTGAATACAACAATCCACTTAACCCCACAGGATCTACACCCATCATTTTAAATAATTAAATAGCATTCATTTGGGGTGATCCTTTCTCTTCCCCTCCCTGCTGCTTAGCTTTACATATAGGAAATATGTAGTGCACAAGGCAAATAACAAACAGCAATATAAATTAGTCCTTTCGAACCAAGATGTTGTTTAACTTAACTAATAGAAAAAGAGAGAAAGCAAAAGCTCACGCTGTGTGGCTAGCAGCAAAGTCATAAAATGTCACTTTTCTGAGATTCATACTCCAGTAATTATCTTTTATACAAAGAACAGTGACTCATAAATCTGCTTTTTCATAAAAATCCTGCACAAAAAAGTCTGCAATAAAATATCCCACCCCCTTTTTCTTGGTCAACTTGAGGCTGAAACAAGGTTTTTATGAGCTCTGGGAGTGGGAAGTCATTAGGGTTTCAATTCCAAATGAAAATTAAGGCTTTTAACTTCCCATACTACTCATACTGACAAGCTTTCATACATAATTGCCTAGGAAAAGTGAGAGCAGCCTTGTCACCATCCTAATGATTCGGTGATACACTGACAAATAGATCCTCCCTACAAATTCCACTATGAAAATGGGAATGAATAGTTAAGAAACACTGGGTTCACACCCACTTTGATGACTTTTCAGTTCGGGCTTGTTAGGAGTTACCAAATTATCAGCATCAGAAACAGAGTAATCAAGGGATCAGGTAAGAATTTAATTGGAAAGAGGAAAGGTGTCTTCAGCAATTACAGCAAAGACACTGCTGCTTTGCAGTGACACAGGGAGCAACATGACAACAAGGACCCATCTGCTTCACAGTTGTGGTTCTTGACCTCAGCCAAACAGCACTGTGGGCTGCCAGATAAACAGCATTTTAAATACACATATATAATACGGTACTCAACTGGGCAGTGCAGATGGGATGAGCTGAAATAACAACAAATGCTGTCCCCACTTCTGAGAGATATCGAGGTGAGGTGTTGCTGTGACAGCAGCAGCATCTTTCTGCACTTGACTCTAGCTGTGGAGAGGCAAATGCTGCTCTTTGTCTTATTTTGCTCCTTGTCACCTCATTTGAGAGAAGAGTCATTATTTGACAAGTTTCTATTTTTGACAGTTGCCTGGAGACTGTCCATACTTCATCATCCTGTGGTCCCAAGAAGTACATACAATACAGAATGAAGCACCCCAACACGTAAAGAGCTTTTATCGCAGTAGAGTTGAAACGGGATTTGAAGCACCTCCAAGACTGTGAATTAGAAATATCTGGAGTTTCAGTTACTATAAAGGCTGCTCCTTCCTTGCTAGCTCAGTATAACTCAAACCCTGTGTTGTTTGTTATCACTGGTATCATAGCAATGGTTAGAGGCCCCATCTGAGGTAAGGGTCTAATGCTGTTGAGCACTGTATGAGCATGTTATAAATGACCCAGCGAACCACAAGAAACTTGGAGACGACAAAGGACACATATTATCCTGGTTGCATAAAAGGAGAACCCAGACCATGTAATTTACCTAACACTACATTAGAAAGCCATGTTACAATGAGAAAGGGCACCAAATCTGCATCCCAATCCAGTGCTTTAAGTTGCAAAACCATCCACCCTTTTGTTATTTTAAAGCTTACACCTAAAACAATACAGTCTTAACTGACCTCCTAAAAAGAGGACTGCATTTCCTTACAGGAGGCCGGGAGACAAGCATGGGAGACTTCCAGATAAACTGCTCAGAAGCCAGAAAGCAAATAGCTACACCAAAAACTCAAAAAGAACAACTTTCAGAAGATGGTTGAATACAGTCACACATGTGCAGCTACATCAACATGGCCTGGAGGACTGAGAGCTGCAGAAATCATTATTTATCCTGAGGTGGAACCTATAGCCACTCCAGAAGAGATCTCCACAAACAAGGCGTATGTTATCATGTTTCAGGACATCAAAAAGGAATAAACACGAAGGCTTTAAAAAAATGATCTCCATCTTTTAAGAGGTGTAACAAGCAGTTAAAAGGATGAAAAGGGAAAACACCGCAGATGTTACCAGAACTGGAAGAAGACAGAAAGCCTGCTGCAATGGCTGAAATGCTCAACTGGTTTGTAGCCTCAGAAATAAATATCACAAAGAAATGAATGAATAATTGAAATAAAGCAAGTGAGTACTTAGGTATACGTAGCAGCAAAGGGCAGGTGTATCAGCAGTCTGCGCAGGAGCGAATAATCGACTCACCCCCATGCTGGGTTTGAGTTGCAATCAGGAACAGGAACAAGGGGACATTTTATCAGAGTTTTTCACAATATGCCATCTTTGTGCAATGCATGAGCCGCTGGTGAAGATCATATAACCTATAACTACGTATCACATTCAACAGCAAACAAGCTTTTAACTCAGTGGAAAGGGATTAAAAGCTCCACAGATCCAAAGCATAGATCAAAGTTATATTCAGCTGCTAGGAAATATATAAATATGAGACCGCAAACCCCAGTAAGGGAGATAAGAAAAGGAAACCAGGAAGACAAAAGAATACTGTGCATCACAGAAGTGCTTTAAGATTGTACACAAAAATAAGATTTTCTTATCATCTTTGTTAGGAGCTGAAAAAGATTCAGCATCAAGCAAATGAGTTATTTTTTATTACTGATACTCTGCTAGCATCTGACAATGTGACTCCAGCAGTGGACTTTTATGTAGGTCATCCCAGAGCCATTTCTGCTACTACTAAAAACAAAAATGGGAGGAAACCAGTGAAAACATCAACGTGACGATGGTAAAAAGCTGTACACGTATAACCAGGGGTAGTCCTCTGCCTACACAAAAATCAAGCAGACTACTACCTAAATAGGCCAGATTATGTCCATCGTTGGAGATTAAAGACATTATGGATCTCCTTTGAATAAAAGACTAAAGCAATTGTAAGGAGTCCAAGTCTTAACTCCATTCAAGTCAAAGAGTGTCCCCACAGTAACTTCACTGAGATGTACCACGCTACTAATCACTCCACAGCCTGATACAAAGTCACACCTATCCTTCAAGGAGCACAGTGTCACAGGAGTGCCATTTGTAGGCCAAAACATTATCAACAAGTGTCATAGAGTGAATGAAATGTACCTTAGCAAGTAAAAAACTGCCGATGAAAGATGGATGCCAACCCTCCAGAGACTGCTTAGCACTTAATAGAGAGCTGGAAACCAGGAATGCAGGTTTTAACCTCGTATTTGTGATACACAGCAACCTATCTTCAGATGATCCAGGATGGAAGATGTGGGGAAGGACAAACACTTTGTAAATCTCGTCAGCCCCACTAGATCAGAGACTGACAGCAAGCCTCCCGCTGTATTGGTTTCCATAGAAATATTACGCTTTGGGGACTGGAAATGCTGTAAGGCTTACTTTTTCTTCTTTTCTGAAATAATGGCTTGGTTTTACTGTTCTACTTTGAGTCGTCCTTTTGCCTGCTCCTTTCCTCTCCACGGGCCCTCTGCAGCGAGAGGACAGAGCACTGCCTGTGGTGCAGCTCTCCCTGCTGCACCGGAGCGGGGCTGGGCACACGTGGCCTCAGCAGCAAAGTCTCTCCTCTGGTGTCCCAGCCTGAGCCCCGCTCCATCCATTTACCCACATGCTACTTGCCCCATCACCCACAAACGTTCAAATGACGCTGACCCGGACCCCGCTGTGCGCAGGGAAACTCTAGCAGCTGAGGAGTTTGGGGATGAGTTGGGGAGGAAAGCAGCAGCATGTGGTCCTCAGCATCACTGCAGAGCTGGGGCATGGAGTAACATGGGAAGGGCTTTTCAGAGCACCACTCCAGCTTTGATTGAACTAATTCTGCCAGCAAGCTGGGGCTGACACAACTGCACAAGACAGCTGGCGTGTCACCCCTGCGACTGCAGTTCACAGCTGGCCAAAGCCTCGATGCCATAAGCCCAGCACTCGCTGTCGGTGCTCCCTCCACTACACAGCACAGCCCTCTCCCACCACAGCCACCCCAGGCAAACAGGAGACCTTCTGTCCTGCAGACCTGCAGCAGAATGCCATGCAGACAATGAACTAATTCACATCAGATTTAGGATCACTTCAATCTCATCACAAGACCCCTGGAAATGGAGGGTTTATAGCCACTTGCTAAGGCAGGTGACTCAGCCGCAATACTGACAGTACTTAACACAGTGCTTTAGAGTGCCCCAGTCTCAAATCTAACCAATAAAGAACCTGTAATCTACTTCACAAGGACAATCTTTCACAAAGACCCTTTGCAGGAGAGGGACTCTCCTTGCTCAGGGACTCTCCTTTGCAGGAGAGTCCCTGAGCAAGGTGAACATTGAGCACCACCATTGCTCAGAGATGTTAAGAAGTCAGTCCAAGCAAGGAGCTCCCTCAGAGGGGCAAATAAGCAAGGCAAGAATCAATTTAAGGGAAGGAAGAGTATACCTACACCCCGTATCCCTACGGGGATCGAAGTAACCCGGCAAAAACGGTCTCAGCCCAGCCATAAGTCACTAGGAAAGTATTCAAAACAACCTGTACAGCAGCCTTCAATTGCCATGGTGATAAATGTTTCCTAATGCCTAAGAGCAGCTGAGTCCTGAACTCTACACATCTCATTCACTAACAAAAGCGTTCATTATACTAAAAAAAAAAAAAATCACAAATTAATTGTGGCCATTTTAAGCCCTCCTCAGATCAAGGGCTGATTTACGCTCTGTTTCAGTGGGGAGTACTGTGCTCACCTCGCTGTTAATTCAGAAGATGGAGCTGGCTTGCCTTTTGCTTCACAATTCAGTAGGCAAGGGGAAGACAGATTCCCTGAGACAGTGTTACTTTTTCTGCCAGGAGTTATCTATTTGCAGAAGTGGGTCAACTTTCTCTTGGTGGACATGTTAGTGTGCGACTGCCTAGCAGCGCTGCCTGTGAATTTCTGCCCGCTCCGCGTGCGGAGGAACCTCTGTACATAACTATTTATGGCAGCCAAGTGTTTCATGGATTGCAGCAAGTTAACCACAAGGGGATGATGACATTTGGCGACAGGGCAGGATGAATTCTGGCTGGCAGACAAAAAGTCAGGTTAAAAATACAGAATGCAGAAACAAACCCAATCAGGTGCTGCTAATTCGCAGGAAAACTGGATGTGCAGCCCCCAAACCTTCCCTTATCCATGTGAGCAACATTGTGTGTTTTGCAGCGGGATGTATTAAGACCCGATTGTGAGTGTGTAAAGGACTTCAGCCTTCCTGGGGACAAGTGTTTTCAGTGTATGTTAAATTGGCTTATAATTTTTTTTACATTTGCCTCACTCCACGCCTTCTGATGTACACCAGACATTTTTGCTAGTTTAAGCACCTCACCTCCATCTCACCTACCAGTGAGAGCAGCCATTGTCCATCCTTCTGCTCCTAGAACATCTCCAAAGGGCATACAGATGGATGTCGCAGGGTCAGCCTGAGGGGACAACATCAGCAGACCCTACCATGGATATCTCTGTGGGAGATGCAAGCAAAGCCACAGCCATGGTGGGGCAGATAAAAAACCCAGTACCTCCCAGGGTAGGCCCTCGGTATCACCCAGGATTGTATGCCATCAGCCCTGTCCCTACAAAAGCATTAACCCTGAAGCTTCCAGAGGCAACACTTCGTTTGTTAGTGTTCATGGCCTTCATCTCTGCACACATACCGAATGTAACACCTGCCAAGGCTGCATTTTGGGTTCCCATGCCTGCCACTTAATTAGATCACCATTTAATTCGATCTTCAGCTTTATTTGATGAAATGCCTCCAGAGGACCAAATAATTTACATGTAACCAACACAGTTTATTCCCCTTATTTTGATTGCTTTTGACAAGTCTAAATGGATAATTCCATCTAAGGCCCATTGAAAATTGCCTTTTAATCAATACAAGTTTTTTCCCTTAACAGGACAGCTGAGAACAAGATACCTACAGAAAAAAGAAAGAGGAAAACAAAATTAGAAGGCACTACTATGGAGAATATATTTCCAGATACGGCCCAATTTTAGTACCTAGTTTAAATGTCTTGAGCCTTGTTTTCAGGGACAGCAGCTACCCTGAAGTTTGGAGCCAAGCAGGCTGTCACACAGGCAGTGCCCCAGAAAGCAAGCAGGAGTAGGCAACAATAAAGATACTTCAAGTGGAGCACTCCACTGAAGCCCCTTGGATGAGTGGCTGAAGACTGCTGGCTATGGGGAACTCAAGCTGTACCCTTAGTGTCCGAGACCTCAACATTGATAAACCTATTGTCAGGACTTAGTGAACTTACAGCAGAGATGGAAACAGGTGTTTCTATAGAGGTCTTACATCTAGTGGACCTGGCTTAATCACAGGGAACCTGTAGGTAACAGCCTACAACGCCAAAAATACCAACAGGTTAAATACGGCAGTATCTGAAAAAGAAAAGTTAAAGCCATGTCCAGAGGATGCAAAGTGCTTTTGATATCAGACGCCAAAACCTCTGCTTAAGCACGGCAGGGGCGACTGGGCTCCAGGAGGTCTCCACAGCAGACAGCAGGGCTTTCTCTGACCCAGGCTGCTGTGCCCATGCAGCGTGGGGCTGCAAGGGGGTGACACCTGACTGCTGCTGAGAAAGGCGGTTTCCTCTCTTTCACTAGGGCTCACACAGCTGCACTGGAAGAGTGGGCAATGGTCACTGCAACACCTCAAACAGGGCTGATCTCACCTGACTTCAGATGGTTGCTTCTGAACTAGCCATCCAGGCTGCCTTCCCATCAGCAGACAGAAAGAGCACCATTAGTGTACAACTCTTCTCCCTCTAAAGCAGACATAGTTGACATAAATCATGACACCAAAGTGCCTTTCTCCACACGGCTGATAAAGGAAGCCCCAGAGGACGCAGATGTTAAAGTCTATATTGGAGATATCGCAAATTAAATGGGATGAACATCACCCTTTGCTTCTGCCCCTGCATCTTCTCATCTCAAAGGCCTCATTAATACATCATAGTAAATAATATGTATATTGATTATAAATACACTAATAAAAACAAAGGACTTTCGCCTAAAGGCTGTGTGAAGAGGAGAAATAAGTACAGGGTAGCTGCACGTCCAATCAATACCATCCTACAGGGAACAGCCATTTCTCTTTGCCACCATTTTAACTGTAATATATCATACCCTCTAGGTAAATATGTGGACATTTACAAGTGGGAATCAATAGAAGTAGAGATCTTCCCACCCCCTCACCTGGACAGACCATTCTTCTGTTGGTGCAGACAACAGCAAGAGACCATAGATTAATGTCTCTGCTACTACAGGCTATTGCCATATCCATGGCTTTCTTCTGGACCTCTCTCACCACTTTTTAAGTGTTGATGCTTTTAATAATTTAAAAAAAAAAAACAAACCCACAAACACAAAAACCAGAAAACAACAAACCTGTTCACATTGATAAAATGCATTAATGTTTTACCCAACTGGAATAAAGTAAATGCCCATTTTGGGAATCCAAAGCAAACAGCTTCAGTGGAAGGTGAAGAAGTTCTAACAACATTCAGTTAATGGGGGAGTAGAAATTAAAGACAGAAAGCTTTGCTTGCCTGCACAGGATTTTGTCCCAGGCATATCACCAGCTAGTGAGTCTGTATGCCTCCAGGCTTGCAGATGGATAAACAGTTGTCCCAGTCAGATCTAGATAAGGCTAAAACCAGTGGAAGTCATTGCCCTGGCCTCAGGGAGCTTTGTCACTCCTCCCAATGCTCCCACATACCTCACAGTCCAGGGACATATCCTATGGTACCTGAAGGCTTTTTCTTTCCCCCAGGTCATGTTAGTATCACCCAGTGTGGCTGTCTGTTTTTTCTTATTCAGGTGGGGGATTTTTTGTGGTTTTTTGAAAGTTTATTCTGGCAGGAACCAGGCAGTAGCAACGGCCATCACTCCAAGAGGGCTGCCTAAAGCTGGACAGGCAGAAAGACGACGCACCTACACACACAGAGTCCCACTGCACATACAGAGGAAAACCAAATCACTCACAAGCACAACACAGCAACTGTGCCTTGATTTCTGTCCTTGATCTGTGGGTACATTCATGGGAACTGTGGCATATCGCTCAACACAGATGCAACCGGGCAGTTCCCATCACGTAGCTTGGAGACAGCGCTGTCCCAGCCCACATATAGAGAATGGAAACACCATTTACTTTCAGACTGAGTAACTTCCTCTTAGCTCTCAGTAGAACATCCAGACCTCTGTAAGATTACATGTGTCACCTAATATTAGCCATTTCCACATTATCTGTTATACTTATTATCTTATCTTCCATGAATGGATAATTAATCATCAGATTCCAGGTAACAGCTTCCAAAAAGCCAGTTTATAAAAGTAAACAGACTTCAGAAAAGTGCAGAGAAGGTTGATCACAGGTTGGTTTGGTCTTTGTTTTTTTAAAACACATAGCATTTGTACTGAATTCCCATTACAAAACTAGAGTTCATCACCTCACACTGGGGTGGGTCACTGGGCCCAGTAAATCAAGCTCTGGTTTATCGACTTACTTCCAAAGGATTGCTGAAGAGAAAATGAGAAATATTTAATGCATTTTTGCTTACTAAGATCTCACTAAAAAGCTACCTCCCTAGGAGTATTTAACAGCCACCGCACTCTCGACTCTCTCAGAAAAGCACTAAACAAGTGAAACAGTCCTGCTCAACACCTAGAAAAGCAGAGCACCATACGAAGCCCAAGAGATACCACTAGCAGGGGTAGCACATTGCAGGACCTTCCAGCTTCCGATTTCAGGATTTTCCAGCTTTTCCATATGCAAGTGCTCTAACAAGCAGCTTACTAAGCCTTGTCCCCATCAGTTGTCCAAGGCTTTTGCTGTGTCCTTACTACAGATGCTAAATTCTGCCCTGCATGCCTTTCAGGTCCACCTCCGCTCCCCGTAAGTGTGAGGGCTGTTCACTGAGGTACTGGCTTAGCTGGCCGGGCAGTCTCTGCGTGATCCCCCGGTTTATCCAGTGCTTTAAAGACATGAGAAAACAGTAAACCAGACTGAAGTTTGCAACCTAAAAATTAAAGGTCACACTTTCTCCTCTTCCTCCCTTCTGTTTTATACTTCGGGGGCGGAGGGGGGGGGACTGGGGGGAAGTCATCAGGAAAAGAGCAGAAGGCGGCCGAGATGCAGGCTGCATGCACGGATGGCAGAGATGGCACCAGGAGACATGGAAAGGACGCTCCCTGCCAGGGCTGCCCCATGACAGCTTCACCACCCATCTGATGCACTGGCATTGTTTTTCATGTTCACCTGCCCAGCTCCTCCACACTGTCACATGCTTAACAGAATAGCCACTTGGTCTCAGGCAAGCTCCTCTCCCAGACTTCTTGCTGTCAGTCAAAAAGGGGCCTGATAAGCTCTTCATTTGCATATGTATTGAGAGGCATTTCCAAAGGCACAGCCAGGGAAATGGCCTTGCTGAATACCGATGCTATCTGAGAACAACGCCAACTATTCAAGTCATTTTATAGCTCCACTACCTAAGTGGAGAGATGAGGCTTGTTTGCATCTTTACAAGGATTATTAGCTTTAAAAGCGCTGATCATATCTGTCTCATCCTCAGAAATGAAACTGCACAGGTTCATCGCAGCAGAGTGAGCTTCAGTGGTTCCCACAGAGACCATGTTCCACAGGCACCCCAAAAAAACGGAATTCACTAAAACCTAAGGTCACATCTGAAATGTCTGAGCCAATATTCCTCATCTCTATACAGGAGCATGAGAAACGGTGCAGAGGCACACGTGGAAACACACACGTGCAGATGCTCTACCAGCCTTCCCTACACTTACCCTATATAGGGTAGGACGTGAGACTCGGCTCTCAGCCCCCTCCGAATGATGCTGCTGGGCACCATCCTGCAGGCAGCATTTGGGGATGACAGTGAGGAATGAGCTCTGCAAGCAGAGACTTTCCTCTTCATGCACACAGGGTGCCTCACACTGGGGTCAAGGGACAGCTCTGAGGCCATGTTGGTGTCCCATCCACACAAGAGTCCCCGGTTAACCCGAATGAGTTCAACTGGCTTTGTCCTAGTCAGCTGTCAATACCTAAAAGGGACATGGTCTAAGGTTCACAAACCAGAACTGCAAAGCCCTTCTGTCCCAAAACAGTAACAGCACATTCAGAATCTGCCAAGTGCTCTCCAGGCCTCTGTGCAAAGCAATCAATGCTTTATGAAAATAAAGTCAAGTCACACCAGGAGCATAAGCTATCTGCAGATTTACAAACCAGACACTTCTCATTTACATAGCACTAGGGGAGAAAGAAAAAACAATAACATTTGAAGATGCTTGCTGTATCCTGCAACATCTGGTGACTGGATCACCCTTGAAACCAGCAATCCCTGCCTACTGGGTTTGGTGGCAGGAACACCTCCAGCTGTGAGTGGAGACACACAGCTGTGACAACAGGACCATGCACGGCAAATTCATGAACACAGTACTTCAGAACTGGGCTGATCAGTGCTGTGTGTCCTCAGATCTCTTGGGGCAAAAGGACTTGCCATAAAGCGCCAAAAAAAAAAAGGAAAAAAAAAGGACCAGTGCTCCCTGGTCCCACTAGGACCACCAAAAGCTCTGGGATTTGAAGGCACTGTTATCTGGTAAACACACCCATTGCCAACACCAGTTGGAGCCAACATGTGTGACTGGAGAAGGGGAAAGGGTACCACAACCAGAAAATACTCCTCTCTGGTTGGAAAAGAGGACTACGAATATTAAAAGGAATCTTATATACAACAGTTAACATAGATTGGTGCATGGTTTGATTCCTAATGAACCCTCTTGGCCAAACTACTCCTTCCGGAAGTCAAGTTTTTAGTCTTGTTAGTTTTAAAAGAGAAAAAAACCCTCTATTTTAAAGACATTCCAATATTATTACTTTAATGCCTGACCCCTGCTAGACAACGGGAGAAACTTTGCTTGAACGCAAACTGTCAGAGGAGGCTTGGCACTATTTCAGTGGAGCTTGTTTCTAACTTTAATGACTAGGCTGAACAAAATTGTGAGTACAGCATCCCTTCAAGAGCAATCTCTTCTCTACAAACAAACCTGTTTCTGAAGACGAGTGGGAGAACAGGGCAGGGAGGAAGCCGAGTTGCACCCCTCCAGAACTGCTGAGCGTGCCAGAGCCAGCCTGCCCTGAGAGCCCATGGAGCTAACAGGGGATGCTTGGTGGGCCAGACCTGCACTTTCATCAGATGCTTCCAAAATCTCATCCAGGCTCCTTATCAATCTCATCAAACTAGCAAACAAACAAGCCCAACATAAACCAAAATATTTAAAGGGGGAGAGAAAGAGGAGGAATAGATGGAAAAAGCAGTGTTTATTTAACCCTGAAAACTGGGGCTGTTTCTTGTCAAAAAACCTAAAACAAACAAACAAACAAACCAAAACACCGACGCTCCAGATAAAAAAGGCTCCAACCCTCAGCCCCAGACACCGATAACACAGTCAAGGATAAACAACCCTTCCCAACACAGACACGGGTGCCCATCTCTGCCAAAGAGGTCCCCAAGGGTGGGCAGGGGTGGGGATGGCAAGGACTGCCCTTCCTGGCATCCCTCACCCCGTGGCCAAGGGGGACTGGACCTGCCAAGGAAGGGTGGCAGAGGGCAGGGTCGCCGGCACCTGCTGCCAGCGGGGCTGGAGGGGGAGAGGCTCACCATTGAGGCCGTTGGGGATGCTCCGGTGGTGAAGGGGCGCGGACAGGTCATCCATGGACCTCCGCATGGTCCCGGCCTTGCTGTCGCCGGCCTTGTGGTGGTGGAGGTGGTGGTGGTGGTCGGGGCTGCCCGCGCTGCCCGTGCTGGAGGTGCTGCTCCCGTCCCCCACGTCCCGGGTGGCCGAGCCGCCGTTGAGGTTGGTCAGGCTGGCCTGGCTGTCGATGGAGCTCCGCGAGCCGGCCCCGCTCCGCTCCTCGTCCAGCATGAGCACCATCTCCTTCAGCTCCACGTTCTCCCGCAGGAGGGTCTCCTGCCTCGCCTCCAGGTCCTTCAGCTTCTGCTGGTACATGCCCACCTCCTTCCACATCACGCTGGCCGTGTGCCTCCCGAAGCGCTGCCATTCCCTCGACAGCTTCTTGCCTTTCTGCCGGTCGTCGTCCAAGAAGCAGCAGAGCTCCCTCAGCTCCTGGTTGTCGTCCTGCAACTTCTGGTTCACCTCCTTCAGCCCGCGGATCTCGTGCAGGTGGAGCTGCAGCCGCCGGTTCACGTCCTTCATTAAGTTGCCGTGTTCCACCATTAAGTTCATCTTTTCATTCTCCACTTTCCTCAGTCTTTTCACCAGCTCTTCCTTGCTCCACCTCAACATCTCCTCTTCCGAAATTTTGCTCAGGTCTTCTTTAGACCCTTCTAGGGAATTTTTTGCCATCATCTGTGCCTCAGCAGCGTTTGCTCTCACACGGTAACAAACGGTTGGTGTTAATTCGGATTATTTTGCTCGCCTCGATTCCCTGGGACTAAAATTCACTGCAGCATCTCGAGGAAGAAATATTATAGTTCTCCGCAGATCGTTGGACAAGGAAGAAGAGAAACGCCGGACTGGAAGATCTGCTCTCCCCAGACCCCATAATAAAATTTAAAAAAAAAAAAAATCTGGGGCGTGGGGGGGAGGAAAAAAACAGCGTCCCCCCCAAAGGGGCTGGGGGCGGCAGGAGCCGGGAACCAAGCGCTGCCCCCTCCAAGCGAAGCCTCCGCAGGGGATCGGCCAACTTACCCCGGGCAAAACAACTACGCGGCGGCCGCCCTCCCCGTTCCCGGGCGCTCCGTCCACTTGTCCTCCCGCCCCCCCCCGCCGCCCGCCGCTCCCGCCACGGGAGACCGGGCACCCCGCACCCGCCGCCGCTGCCCCGCTCGCTTCAGCTCTCTCGCAGCCCCGCGGCGTTGTGGGGCCGAGCCCGGCGCGGCGGCGGCCGATGCCGGTGCGGCGCTGCCGATGAGCGGTGGGAGAGCCGGCGCCTTCCCGGAATGGCTCAGCCCTCGGGAGGAGAGGGAGGGAGGAGGCGGGCGGCAGCGCCGGGTCTGGTCCCACCTCCTGCCGGGCAGGGAGGCGCGGCCCTGTCCCAGCCGAGCGGCGGAGAAGAAGAGGCGGCTGCTGAGCCGAGCGCTAGCCTCCCCCACCGCCCAGCTGACTACCGGGCTGGGCGCTGGCCGGGTCCGGTGCACCGCGCCCCGCCGCCGGCTCGGGTTACCGGAGCCGCGGCCGCCGCAGCCAATGCGGGGCCGCCTGGCGCCTTCAAACGGCAGGTACAAAGGGACTGGGCCGCTCCTCCCTCCTTCCCTCCCTCCGCCCGCCCTACCGTGCCCTGCCCTGCCCTGCCCGCCGCTGCCTCACCGCTGCCCCCCCGGGTCTTCCACCACCCTTTTTAATTTTTGTTGTTGTTGATTTTTCCTTTTTTAAAAAAGAAAAACTACCGGAGGGAGCACGAGCCCGGGGAAGGGTGGGGTTGGACCGGCAGGAAAAGGCGCGCGCCGAGCGGCCCGGAGAAGCGGCGCCGGTCCGGCCCCGGCCCCGGCCCTGCTCCGCCCGGCGCGGGAGGGACGCGGAGCCGCGGGCCGGGAGCGGAGCGGGGTTTCCCGGGACATCTCCACTGCCGCCCCGCTCCCGCCACAGGCTTTGTCACCGCGGCCCGGGCCCGCTCCGCTCTGCCCGCCCTCCCTCCCTCCCTCCCGCGGCGGCGGCAGCGGCAGCCTTTGTCCCCACGTCCCTCCAGCCCCGGCCGCAGCCCGCAGGTTGAAGGAGGCGGCTCCCGCGTCCCTGCCGCCTCCCCGCTCCTGGGGCCGGCACGTCCTTCACACCTCGGCCGAAACTGCCCCGAAGATGCAGATGCCGCTTATTCCTGGGTAAAATCTGCCCAGGTCCTGGTGGTCCTTTCTGTCAGGAGCCCGAGAGCCAGCATCACTCTGTGCACATCGGGTAGAACCCAGTAGAGGATTCAGAAAAGTGGATTTCCTAGGAAACATGTAGGCAGATTTCCTATATCCTTGCATCATAACCCCGTCTTTTAGTCTAATGCACTTTTCCTTGGGCTACGCTGTCTCTCTAGGCTGCTTTTGGCCAGTATTGCATTGCAAAAAGTGCAGTGCTGACAGCTGTGTCCCACATGGGTATCCTTAAAAAGCCACAGGGAATCACCAGCTTTGTGTTCCTGAGGAACCTTGGTAAATTATTTGACTCCAGGGCTAACTCAGTGCAACCTCAGATTTCTGACCACACTGGAAAGCTGGTCAAGACACCCTCTAGCTATAAAGAAATATCAAATCCGATGCCAGAGCGTGGGATGTGGAGCAGATGGCCTGTGCATGGAGGGAACATTAGAATGAAGAAGGATGGAGGATAGCAACTCCTGCCTTTTGGTGTTATCTTTGTAAGTCTCGGGTAGTAAAGCTGCAGTTTCTTGGATGCTTTTCTACACGAGTGTGCTCATTGGTTTCTGGGCCCAGACATACCTTTGGTAAACTGAGACAACTGCCTGTTCCCTGCTGAAGCAGAACAGCAGGACTTCCCTGCTCCTGAGGGAGTTAATCTCTCCCTAGGCACTGCTGACCCTTCTCCTCTCCTAAAGTAGCTTTTATCTCTTTATTATCAAAAGGTAAGAGGAGCTTGGGGCAGAGCATGGACACTGGTTCCCTTCATATGGGATATGTGGGTGACGGTAACATGCCACACAGACATGAAGATGTGAAGAGGACAGCTCTCATCTGGCACGCACCTTACACCAGGGCAGTTCCCTGGAGAGAAGGGAACGGTGCTGTGCAAGCCAGGGGCGAGGCCTCTTTGCTCCCTTCTGGGGAAATCGCTCTGAGCAGGTAGAGCAGCAGCCACCTGAGACTGGGACCAGCACCACAGCTCTGCTTTGACCTGGGTGCCCACCTTGGTGGCAGCTCTCCAGACAGTGCAGTACCAGCCATGGCCGGTCAGCCCCTCCTGAGTCTGCCCTTGGGATGTGGAAACCAGCAGGTGTCTGTGCTGGGAGGTCTCTGCTCTTGGGGTCTGAAGCCCTTCTCACAGGTCTCCGACAGGCCATAGCCAGTGCAGCATGCAGTCAGGCTGTGCCCCACCGCCTGCTTCTCCCCACCCTGAGCTAGGCCACCAGAACTTAGTACACTCTGTAGCGGGGCACACTGCTACTGCTTATGGCTGCATCACATCTTGAAGGCACCCAGGCATTTTTTGAGCCAAGCCTTTTATTTACAAGGCTTTAATCACATCCTTCCCCACAGGAAGCGGAAAGTGCTTCTCCCAGACCCTCCCAAGTGGTGATCTGACTAGCAGATCCCCGGCTGGTGGCTGGGGGAAGGAGAAGCAAAGCAGGAGGACACTGCAGAGCGATCATTTCTCACTGGCCAAAGTCAACTGGGGAGGAGAAGCCTCCGGTGGCTGCACCACAGACAAAGGTGCAGCTACACTGTGACAGTGTCCAGCCCAGGCAAAGTATTGCTGGGCCTCACTGATGTTTGTTTCATATTTTGGGTTTTTTTTTTTTCCCAATAAAGGCTATTTTTTCTAGGAAAAACCTTGTAAAGTGTGAACTGTATTGATGCCTCTGCAGAGACTGAGCCCAGCAGACAGGGGGGCTCCTCAGAGGAAGCGAGGAGATTATTAATACACGCAGAGGAAGTCAGTGTGATGATGAAGACTTGCTTTCAGTACTCGGTGGGTATGTCTGTGCTTTCAGAAGCGTGAATGGCACAGATCCACCCTGCCACCATCCACAAGAGATTTGCTGTCATTTTGGTGTCCAGGTGGCTGTTGAGGCATGGTGACCTGCTGTGTTTGGGCACTGGAGTCTTCTACGCTCTGGAGGTGGCGCTGAAGCTGCCGGGTTCCCAGGTGGCTTATGGTCCTGACGAACACCCAGTGAAACACTCCTCCATCAGCAACTGAGAGAGAGGGTTAGGGTCAGCAGGTTTGTGTGAGTGAGACCTGAATTGGGTGGACATCATACATTGTCACCTGTTCTGTTCCCTCATCTTTCCAAGGTGGATGTTGCACTGTAGGAGAGGAAAATCCCTTTAGGAAAGGCAAGGCAGCAGTGCTAGAGCAGAGGGGTGAAGCTTGGTGGTATCAGGAAGTGGCCGTGGCCCAGATGATCTATGGACACGGTGGATCCGAGGGCTGGGATGAGGTAGGTTTTTAAAGTGCTTTGATACCTTGGCGGAAAAAAGTCTAGGTCAGTGCACAGTTTTATGATCAGCAAATTCAGTGTTGCAATTTTTAATCAACACAAATAATGCATAGTGTTGGAATATTTTTGATGGGTTTGTGCTTTTTAGGTTTAGTGAACAAACCTAATTTCCTGGTGTTGTTCGGAAGGCATTGTGGTTTCCCCATGCCGATTTAAGATGAAGTGTAGGAGAAGCTGGTAAACACCACATTATGGATTCCTTCTGTTACATGTGGCCATGGGGCCTTCTGCAAGCTGCCAGTGAAAAGCACTTTTAATATGCATGTCATCTTAAGCTTTTGATGCTCACACAAGACAGCATCAAAGCCTATCCTTTGCATTGAATCAAATGGACACTTCCACCCTCTTCAGTCAGGGATGAAATTTTAAAACGAATTATAGCCTGATAAGAATTTTAGAAAAAACAACCCAACCTACGGGGGAAAATTGCTCTTGATGTTAACTCCTGAACTCAGCCGGTGACACAAAGAATGGATTTGGTCCCTGGTGTAGCACAGCGATACACAGCCTCATTGAAGTCTTACCAAAGCATTCCCTCTGCAGGGCTACATTAGTATTACAGAAGACACCACCACAGCGCAGGTCCGAGGGAGGTGGCTCTCCCAAAGCCCTCTCATCAGGTGTGGGTGTGGGCAGAGGGGCAGGAGGAATCCCAGTGGGACTCTCCCCGGACCTTGCTTTCCCAAGGCAGCCTGGGAAGTACACACGGCTGCGTGTGCGTCAAGGCCATGCTGTAGTTCACACTTGCAGAGGACCCATCTCGTAAAACATGTACTCCATGAATCATTTACATGGGTTATAAATCCTCTGTGGCACTGATACTTTCACGTAAATCAGCGCCAAGGGCTAATCTTTGATTCATGTTTTGAAACACACCATCCAGATTGTGACAGCGGGAGCTCTGTTTTGTGCAACAAACCTGTGCGATAACAAAAAATGTGCAATGCTCCTACCCTGTGCTATCAAGATAGATACCTCGTTTCTAGCCTGATTAAGCAGTACTGTCAGCTAGAACATTTTTCCAAGTAGCAGCTATGTGAAGAAATGTCTTGCATCATTCTTCCTTCTTTTTCCAGATCAGATGAACCTTCCTGCAAAAAGCCTTCATCCTTCCACTTGCCTATTTGGGTGAGTGATGAGGAAAAACAGTCTCTTAGAAGATTATGCAGCACTCTCTAATGCTGGCTTCTGGCAGTATAACTGGGCTATCCAGTTCATTCACTCTCCTTAGGAAAGTGGTATGTATTAGCAGAAGGTCTCATCTTGTGTCCACAAAGCCTTTTTATTTTGTGCCCTGAAACTGCTAGTAAAATTCTAAAATGCACCAACTTGTTTGAAAGCCTTCAGGATATTCAGAGAAGAATTATGGTTGTGACCAGCAATGCCAGAAAAACAGGTCCTTCAAGAGGCATAAGCAGTAGCCTCCAAACACTGTTACAAAGAGTAGCATCAGAACTAGAGACCAAGGCAGATGGAGAGCTGGGTCCTTGAAAGGAGGCATGGGAGGTGTGTGTTCTCAAGGTGTGCCTTAGACTATAGTTATCTGCTGATCGCATTTTAAAGGGTCCCACATTCACCCAAGAGGTCCATCTAACCCATGTTGGGTTTAGATCTACTCTTACAGGGCTGTCGGAGCAATATCAAGTCAGGTCTTTTGTTGTATTGGCAGCTACAGAGTAGGCATATAAGTTATGTTTGAGTAAAGTACAAAAAGCCCATGAAAATCCTCTCACCCAAAGTGTTCACCAAAATTTCATGCTTTCTAACCATTTCTTGCTATGCAATGGATTTTTTTTCCCTCATCCCTAGTCTGTATGTTGGTAAAGGACAAGAATCTAAATCCTAAGAAGCAATGGGCATATGCTGCTCCTAGCTGGGAGCTGCAGGTGATTGACACTTTCCAAACATGTACGTAATAACTATAGCAAAAGTTTCACTTCTAGTTAAGTGTGTGGTGGGAATCAAACTTCATTGAGTAGTCAGAAGGCTGCATACAGTATCAGAGCAATTTTTTTTCGAGTGCTAAGAAAAATCTCCAAACTGCCCTTACAACATTTGAATCACCAGGATCTCCACGTGCCTGTGAGTCAAGGCCATGTGCTGCTGGCCTGAGTCACCTCCGCTGCCATCATCTACCAAAAGAGGAGTGCCACTAAGACCTCAAATCCAAGTGTGTGTCAAGAAATAAAAATTTGATGAAACTTCTCCTGAATAGGCAAGAAACCAGCCAGTAGCAGGATAAGGAGGCCAGCAGACTGGATCAGAGCACTGTCCCCTGTATTGTCTCTGCCAGTGGCAAATACCAGATGCTTATGAGAATACTGCGAAAAACCTGCCCATAGGGTGAGTTTCCTCCTCTTTGCCATCTGGTACCGCTTGGCTTCTTCCCAGAAGCATTAAGGTTCACATCCCTTCCAAAAATATTTACCGTTCTATCTAACATGGGAAGAAGGCCAGAGACAGCTTGATACATCTTTGCCTTTTGTAAATATTCCTTTATAAACACAGGTGATGCAACAAATAGGTGGGAGAAATGGAAAGTAAGGTTCTACATCCATCAGGGCATCACTAAACTGCACCCCTCAGTTACCGTGACATCAGGGTCCATCCTGGAGTCCAAATTCAACCCTGAGTTACATGCAGAGTTCACAGGAGGGGGCTCTGTGTGTCTGGGGGCACAACTTGGTCCCTGCAGACTGGAGGTACGTGCAGGAGGTTGTTTTGCAACACAAAAACACCACTCCCAGGTTTCAGTTATGTCTTTCTTGGATATGCAGCTCCCACTCACTGCACAAGGCCCAGGAAGCTGCTGGGATTTAAACTTGCATCATTTAGTCATAAAATCATAGAATGGTTTGGGTTGGAAGGGACCTTAAAGGTCATCTAGTTCCAACCCCCTGCTGTGGACAGGGTTGCCAACCACTAGATCAGGCTGCCCAGTGCCCATCCAACCTGGCCTTGAATGCCTCCAGGGGTGGGGCATCCACAACTTCTCTGGGCAACCTGTTCCACTGGTGATTTCCATTGGTGAGGTCCATTGGTGATTTAAACACTAGTTTTGCCAAGAGTGTATTTGTAATACATCCGTGTTTTTTTCTCTCACTGCCTCTGTTTGTGTTTTCCTTACGACTCTAACAATCCCTTGCAGATATTTTGGGTGAGGCAGAGTGAGTGCTGTTCCATGTGTGAGAATGAATTTAGACCAGTTTCAACTGAATGATCTTTGTCATCTTTGGTTTAAAAACAGGAGGAAAATTAATACAAGGATGAAAAAATATCAGCACTCTTTCCAGGGAGCATTCAGTTTCATGCTGAGTGGCTGTAGCTCGATCAGCCTCCAAGCCTGGCAGGTTGCCCCTGAGCAGCCTGTGCCTCGGGGGATGCAGCAGCCTCCTGGGCTCTTCTGGGCTCCCCGCTGCCGCTCTGCTCCATGTACATCCTCCTTTTCCCTGGCACAGCTCTGTGCTTGAGCTTGGCACTGCTGGCTGCAGAACAGACACCTCGCTATTCAAGCAGATGAGGCCATTGGTATTAGCAGCATGAGGTCGATGAAACCTGAGCGGTTCTGCAATAGAGAAAACAGACAGTGTTACACTATCTCCCATCTTCTATACACTCTTATTTCTCATTTCCAAATGAATAGATGGTCTCTTAATTGTATTGGTAGACCAGAGGCATACAAATACCCAGTTTTATACAATAAGCTAAGCCTGTTGGTACCCTTCGCTCAGTGGTAAAATGTATTTTCTGTTTGCAAGACAACAACGCTGCTGAGGACCTAATTTTGCCTTTTATAGCTCACTGAAGCCACTGGGATTTTATAGTAGATGAGAAAGAAGTGTCATGCCCTAAAATGCTGACACGACTTCTGTATATCATAGAGATATCTGAATAATTCATGATGTCAAGCAGCGCAAGTTAAAGGAACAGTGGCATAAGTGACATCCAGTTTTCGTACATCCTACGCAAAAATAAAAACTCCACAAATCTCTTTCTTACACAAAAACTGCTGTCAGTCTTTCCAAGGAAGAACTGCAGTAGTGCTACAAAATGTGGGGTAATACATCAAACATGAGGATTTCCTTGCAATCGGACACATGACCTTTGCCTTGTGTGCTATTTTGAAACAAAACAAAATTGGACCCAGACTGGAAAAAGGGACACCGTGTCCTTCCCTCACGCTCATTCTAACACACAGACATTGCAGAAGACCCTGGGTTGCTGTTGAAGGTCTGCAGGCTATGGCTCACTTTCTGTTCCTGATAATGACTGCCTTTCAAAACAATGAAGTCTAAAGCAAAGGCTGGAGATAAGCTGTTTATGGTGCTGGTGCATCAGACATCCCTGAATTCTGAGGATGTTTTGGATTGAAGCCAGACTAAAGTTTTTCCAAAGAGCCCTCATCTCCACACTGAACTGAACGAGGGAAAGCCCTCCGGGAAATCAGGCCTCCCATTCAGATAGAAATGTAGCACTTCCAGCTTGTCTCTTCCTGCACACTATGAAAATAAGAAATCCCCTGGAGTTTGCAGATTTGTTTTCTACTCTACACCTCATACCCCTTAGTTTGGCCCCCAGTCTGAAGTTTTGGGCCAGGTGCCGAGGAAGGGACACCTTACAAATGCCAACACCTTGCTGGCTGCACAGCACAGGGCTGGGGACTGCGTGATGTGCATCTGCGAACTTGATCCAAGCAGGAAGGTGATGTCCTTTTAGACCTCTTAACTGGCACTCCTCTCAGTCAACATAACAAGTGGCTCAGCCAAAATCCCCTCCCTGCCCCGGGCGGCCGCAGTGGGTCCTGGCAGCAGGTGACTCAGCTGCCTCTCTTCATTCTGCCCACGTCCGCCACCGCTGCCAGACAGGGACACCGTTACCAATGAGGACGTTATCGGAATGCCAAGCGGAGGCAGGACACCACACTCTCTCACCAGAGTCTGGGGGAAGCCCAGGTGATGGTGGGGTAATCGGATTGCCATGGCAAGGCTGGGCACTTTCCCCAGCCTGGCACTGCCTGTCATTAAATTTCCTGTGCCCCGTCACCAGCGTGATGCCGCTTGGCATGGCCTCCCCCACCCAGCTCGGTGGGTTGCAGCAGTGCTGGTCTGGCCTGGGTTTTTCCCTCCAGCTAGCAGGTCACCATGCCTTTATACCTCCACTCATTCTCTGCTGAGCGGTTGTTTACTGCTCCAAACCCTGTCGCTCTCGCCAACCCACGTTATTGTCCCTGGCAATCCTTGTTGCCGCAGAAGTAAAACTCTGAATGTGAGGAATTAATTGCCCTAGGGCTCTGATCATTTTTAACAGCGTGGAGATAATCTGTCAGACCCAGGAACCATTGTAGCATCAAGCAGCCAGAGCAGCAAAGATCTCCATCTTTATGACCTTATTTTTAGTCTCTTCCCTTCATTTCCAGAGCAGACAAAATTTGGGTACAATTCAAGTTCTGCTCTGCTGATACTACTTTAAACCATGATGCACATTGATTTTGATAGCATGCAGGATGTACCAGGCTTAATTGATCAGTCCTGCTTGCAAATTTGAGCTTATTTGCCACAATCCCTGCTTTGCCTTCATTAGAAGTGAATGTAACACTCAGGAAAGTTTTCAGAATTGACAACTCCGGAAACCGAAGTTCCAGCTGAACAGAGTGAATCAAAGCAAATTTATTACGCCCAGGTGCTCCCTGCAGTTTAACCCCATGTCCGTTAGGTCAGCCTTATTGCTGTGATCACCAACAGCATCGCCCGTGGGGACCAGCCCTAGAAAATACTGCAGGGTGGTACAAATGGTGTAGTGCCTATGAGGGAGTAGCATGCACTGCCACCAGCAAGAGACTGGATCCAGTCTGCCCATAAAGTTTCCAAAGCTTTATCTCAAGAGTGCTTATTTTAACAAGTCTGTCTTTGAATATTTGATTACAGAAACAGTCCCAAGTAATTAATTTCTCTGTGTCAAGAAAAACAGTAGTTAGTGCTGCACATGGTGCTTCTGTTTTGTTTGCAGTTGAGGGACCTGCAGAGGATGTTGAAGGAGAGAGGCTGTGGGAACAGGAGTTTTCACGCTACCCGAACTGGGAGGCACATTTCCCTGCAAACCTTGTGTAAGTAAAGAAAAGAGAGAGGGGGATGAAAAACAAAAAAAGAAAAAAAAAAGGAGGAAGTTCTTCCAGCAGGCAGTTTAGTGCAGGGGTCTAGGTTAGGTCTAACCCCATTGCAGGGAGCCAGGAAAATAATCCCCAGGAGCCAGGCTGGTACCTGAGGAGCAGCAGTCAGAGCCTCCCCTGATCAGAGCCCATGGGACAGTCCCTCAGGCACTTGGTGTTTGCTCATCTGCTGGAGCCTGGCTGCTGCTGACTGCTCCTAGAACCACATCTGTGCGCTATCTGATGGCACATCCCTTTCCTACCCCCTTGGTCACTGAGCACATCAACGTCTTGCACCGTTTACTGTAGAGAAGGACTGCTGTTCCTGCTCTGGTACAGATAATCAAGAGCAAATAGTTCCTAGACGCAAGCCTGGTGTCCTTGAGAGACTTGCTGATCAGAGGAAACATTTCTGCATTCAGCACTGTTATCCTGCATGGGCTGGAGGCTGCAACTGAGGACCACAGAAGCGACTGTCGTACAAATTTTAATAATAATAATGATAGTAGTAGTAGTAGTAGTAGTAGTAGTAGTAGTAGTAGTAGTAGTAGTAGTAGTAGTAGTAGTAGTAGTAGTAGTATGGAGAAGCTTTTGGAGACGTGCCAACCCCTCTTCTCACTTACACCACATCACCGACATCGGTGGTGTTTCCTTTGCTCTAACCACCAAGCAAAGGTCTCTCTTTACTGCTGGGGACCAGGGCAAAGGCAAGATGGGCTGTGGGAGCCACAGGTCACTGCTGCTGCCCTTTTTCCCTTCTCTCACACAGCCGTGCTTTTGTTCTTCACTTCAATTACCTGACCTGACAGACTGGAAAAGCTGCAGCCATGGCCTGGGAGGAGACCCTGCCCACCACCAAGCACCAGCCTGGCTGGAAGCAGCATCCTACCAGGGCAGGAGACCTTCATTTCCACAGGCAGAGCTCAGCATCACCAGCCTAAAAGATGGGGGAAGGGAAAGAGGAAGCTGCAAGGGATATTTTTACATGTAGTTTCTTCACATAATGGTTTGTTGCCATTTCTTCTGCAGGAGCAGGCTGTTCAGGGCTTGTAAATACAGCCTGGCTGCTGCTTGCTGCTGAACATGAGCTGGATCAGACTGCTGATAAATTGGAGCCAAAACCAAAATGTGTTTGGCTGCTGATATTTTAATGTATATTGTTTGAGGCAGATTATTTTGCAATCCTTGTACTTCTCAGATATGTTAGACAGGTAAGCCTGGTCATTTCAGTTTCACTGGGTGAGATGAATCCTCTCTTGGGGTAGGTGGGAGTATTTCAGCTAACCGGAGTGGATTTTATACTTGTCTAAAATTTGGTGCCCCTACCTCTGTCCCCCAGCTATTTTAAAAGGCCACACATAGTGGTCTTAATAAACATGTCATAAAGATGTGAAGCCCCTTTTCCATTTGGAAGTATAGTGGGCACTGGAACGCAATGGGATGTGGGAGTGTAGGAGGCCACACAGGGCATACAGCCTGCAGCACATCCCTGTTACCTGGCAGCCTGCACCAGCACTTTTTGGGTACAGGATGATGCTTTTAGGTGCTGAACAGTTGTGCCTCTACAAACTTCTTCCAGTGCAGGTCTTTAGACACACAGTTTCCTCTTTCCTCTTTTTGACACTAATGCAAGAGACATCTGCTGTGAGGGAATGGGTGGCTCGAGGGACTGGCAATAATGAGATAGGAGCCCTTTGTTTCTGGGTTGCTTGTTCAAACCCAGGAGAGATAGGCAGTGACTGGGAGTCATTACTGCCTGACAGCTGCTAAATAGCTGATGTCAATTGGGTTGGTGTCCTTGGTCAACTTTCTCATTAACAGGTGTCTGCACCGCAACACCACAAAGGGAACTCAATTATCAGCCTCATCCCTGACAGTGATTTAGTAGATATGGGGAGAGATAAATTACTTAGTCACCAGAATGGGCTTGGAAGTACAGTCCAAGCCAGGAGTGGGGCGTTGCTGATGGAAGAAAAATGTTTTATGCTAAACTGGCCCCTTCCCTTCACTGTCCCTGGGATAAACAGAAGGGTTAAGCCTTCAGAGGCACCAAGCCTACACTTTTCAACAACTTCACACACTCATTATTGCTCCTCTTCTTTAATATGATAATGCTAAAAGGCTCTGGGTCTACTGCTATAATCTTAGGGGAATTGTCCCTGCCCATCGAGAATCTTCTGTATGAGGCAAGAGGTGGCAAATCTGTATCTACAGCAGCCAGACAAAGAGAACACAAACTAGGGAAACTTTTTTTGATCAGAATTTGGCTACTCACAGCATCATTAAAGTGCTTTCAATATTAGGCTCTTTTATTAAAACAAACAAACAAACAAACAAAACTCACCAAAACAAAAATATAGAAGTTCAAAAATCTCAGAACTGTAACTCTTATACATTTGTGTTTGACAACAGGAATGCAAAAGGCTTGATACAGCAAGAAATGCAACTTAGGCTTAAGCACACTGCAAATATTCCTTTGGCTAAGTAAGAATAGGACTTGCTTTTACTCACAGGATGATCAGTCTTCAATAAATCTTAAATGCATAGGTTGGAAAAGGTGAAGGTAGTTTGCAGTTAATAAATTAGATCAGATGTTTTTAATGAAAAACATTATTTTAAGTGATTACGTCATTATTTCATACTAAAATTATGATAGGAGGGCAACCTCATGCCTAAGAGGGCTCAATATTCTCCCTCTCAGACCTTGTCTTACAGTCTTGCATAACTTTGACTATGAACCTAACACATAGTGCTTACTGCAGAAAAAAAATGGACAACTAATGAAAGCTGTTGCCTGTCCACATGTTATTTAATTAGTAGAATTTATAAACAAGATCCAGGCCTCAGATCAGTCTCATCTTTCACCTACCACATACAAGTGGTCAAACCTCGCAGAAGAACTTGCAGGGAAGTGTCTCACCAGCAGCATGTGTGGTTGATGGGTGATATTTAAAAGCCTGCTGCCCCTGAGCTAGCCAAAAGCAGCCCATGATATTGGGGCAGCCATCGCATTTTGCACACACCCGGGTTGGGGTAGCTCATCTCTAGTGCAGGAATAGTGTTGAATTGCTCCAAAACACTTTTAAAATAAACTTTTTCTACAAATCCAGGGGAGATCTGTTATTTCTGCTACAGAAAAATCAAAGAGTGAAAGCACAGTGACCACTTGTACATCATTTATACAGCCCTTATTTTTTTGGTCCTGTTAGTGGGAACCAGGAGCAGGACTCTTGGTTTAAGTCACTGACTATGCTTAACCACCGCTAAGGAGGGCACCTTCCCCGTAACCATGATGGCCAAAGGAAAGCTGAATTCTCTGTGAAAAAAAGGGAGGAAAGGGGAACTAGAGCAGGGTGAGAGGAGAGGGCCAGTGTTACCTGAGGCATTGGGAGAAGAGGCACACTGAAGCTCACTTTGCTAAATGGGCTCTGAAAAATAAAATCCCAAAGGGCAGCCCAGGATGCGGTGCTGGCAGCATGAGCCCCTGCATCACTGTCCTTCTCATCCTCATCCCCATCGCCCTGGCTGTGCTCGCAGCCAGGTTTGGTGAACAAGACCCTCACCTGCAACTGGGAACTAGTGGGAAAGTTTCTGGTTTGAGTTTCTTTCTCTTACACACTACTGAAGGAATTACTTTAAGGCAAATTACCATTTTCCTGCAGCTTTGGCAACACTGTAGTTAGAGTGATAATAATATGATTATTACTGTACGAGAACGTGAAATCAGCCATGAACCTGATGAGGCTGTTATCAGTGTCCAAGCTGATTATGTTATAACTGCACAGACAGGGAAAAATATATTTTGCTTTTTTCAGAGTGATTTATTTTGTGTAATTTAAATTCTCTTTTTTGTAATCTTAAAAGTAAAGCATGATTTTTATAGCTACAAATTTTTGTCTTCAGTTGTACATAAAATAATCCCTAATAAATTACTCATTCTTTACAAAAACCCCATACTGCTAATTGGGTGATTGAATAATATTCTTACTCAGTTACACAGAAACAACTATCAAAACAATTTGTTCACAACTGTAATGATACTAAAATTAAACTCAAGTGTGAGAGCCGCTTCTTTCTGAAGGTCTCTGAACGTCCTTCCAGTTTGTAAGTAATAAGTTCTCATGGGACACATGAATTCGTGCCCTTAATCCATTCTGACTTTAAAAGTCCAGCTTCTTTTATGGAATGTCTCATTACACAAGCTCTTGCTTCAGCAAATGCACTTCCATCAGTTTTCTCCAAAGTCTGTTTACTATAACACCTTCTGAATTATTTAACGTGCAAACATATGGATTAAATAAAGCAAACACATCTACCAGAGCTTCTATAGGCCTGACAAACTTTTGACCAAAACTTTCCCAAGTTTCTCCAGCTCACGTGTAAGATCCCTAAGCCTTAGACCTGGGCAGCACTATGGTCTCTATGCCACAGCACAGCCAGCCTTAAAGCTGTGGCAACAGGCCCTTAGGGATGCCTTCCCACCCTGCAAGAGGGGTAAAGCCCAGAAAAGGATCAAGTCAGGGGTCAGACCAAGGAAATCTGTCTTGAGGATAACAATGGCATCAATTAAAGCAGCTTTCAGATTGCCTCAGTGTGTATTATGGATTGGCCAGGTACCCTCAGAATTCACGTCCACCTATTTCCCCTGCCCCATTGCTCCCCAATAGCCACTGTTGGTTTCCACCAACAATCACAGCTTCTTTCTATGGTTTACATTTTATTCACTGCTCTAAAGTTCAGTTCAAGATTATATTTCCATGTTTTGGAGTGATATATAGCCCACGGTGAATGTTTACCAATGTAAGTATAAGTCAGTCTAGAGTCTGCCTCTGATTAATCTGAATTTAAATCTGCATTTCATTTCTCCTGACCTTTGAAATCTCCCTCATGACTACTCATCAGAAAACCTTGATATGATAAATTAGAAATTCTTTTAGATCTCAGATCAGATTGGAATAATAATCACCCTGATTCCCAAATACTCATCTGAGGCTTTGTTAGTTTGTTTCCAGAAACTGTGGATAGTCCATGTCACAAGAGTGGCAGAAATTAAACTGGGAACATTTCTACCTGTGAATTTAATTGTTTAAGTGTAGAAAAAAAATAGCCTTCCTCTCCTGTGGCTCTTTCAGGCTTTAAAACACAGACATTCTGACCACAGTTTTAGATTATTCGTGACCCTTTTCTGAACTGTTCTGACACCATGGTTTCTTTATATGCTTTGATTAGTTTTATTTGTAGCTGAAACTGTGAAGTAAATGCAGCAGCCAGATGCATCTGTTGAAGCTGAGAAATTGAACCAATGTTTTATTATTCATAGCAATTTAGGTGCAAACCAACCAAAATCAAATAAAAAACATCTCCAATGTAATTGCTGTCTGAACCAATTACCAGATTTATTTGTTGGTGCTGAAGAAAAAAGGGCTCAAAATTTAACAAGGTATAAAATCAAACCAGGCTCCAGCCAGAAGGTGTTGGAGTCTGACCAAGGTGGGCACAGAGGGGCCGAGAGGCCTGGGAACCTCTGGCAGCAGAATAGTGAATATTTATCATAAGGTTAAGGGTGGTGGACAGCTATCCAGGAGGGACATGAGTGGTATATTCCTTTTAAATGATCTCTTTTCCTACTAAGGGGACGTGCTGTTTAGGAAGAAGTTTTAGAGCCCGTAGCTGACCGTCGCTAGCCATGTTAATGCTAGGTTGCTAAATGGGCAGTGCTACCAGGAAAAAAAAAACAAAACAAACAAAAAAAACCCCAAAACCACACAAAAAAACCCACAAAACAAACAAACAAAAAAAAACTTGCACAAGTTTAAGGTCTCATTAGCTCTATTAACTGAGATCATTCCAATTCCCATCTGTAAATAGTCTATTAATAAAAGGAGCATCTCAGTCTCGCAAACTGGGGGGGTCTATAAACTTGCCAGTGACATTTCCCCCTGAGTGCCAGCCTGTCCCAGCATCTGTGGCCTGCAAATTCACAAAGGAGACATCAGGCTGTTTGCTGGCACCAGCAGCACCTCAGTGCTGTGCTCCATGTCCTCTGCAGCCAGATCTTCAGCATTCAGGCTCCTGTGGGGCTGGGATACCATGGAAAAGGGAAAAAGATGGATAATGCAGTGCTGCCGAGCACAGCACACATCCCAGCAGCAAGCCGATGCAAAGCTGGAGCTAGCCAATCTATCCACACCTGAGCTGGCTTGTCCCAAAATCTCCAGCACCATGGTCCCCAGCAGAATGCAAGGGGCCAACTGCACGCTGGCTGGCAGAACCAGTGCATGGAGGAGCCCTCTGCCCCTTCATCACCCGCGGCAGCCGAGGAGTGATGTGCCATGCAGTCACACAGGACCTATTGTCTCAACCCTGCTTGTTGAATTAATGCTTTGCTCCCTGTTCCTGCTGAATACTTTTTAAAAGCCATTATCTTCCTTGGTGTTCTCTTCTGCAAACTCAGCCTTTAACACTCTGGGAAGTTATTTCCCACTCTTCCCAGTGTCTGCTGACCCAAGGACAAGCAAGATTATTTCTGAACTCTGTCTCTGATAGCTTAACCCGCAGAGCAGCTGGTCAGGCCAGGCAGGCAGATCTGGGCATGCTTTCACCACCGGCCTGCAGCACCTACAGCATGCTGTCCTGAGCCCACGGGCCCCACCTGTGGGAACAGCCCATGTTCCCATAATGCTTCCTAGGGGTACGTCCATCCTGTCATTCATTTCATTTACATGCTGCTCCTCACTGCAGATACATTGTAAAAACTCTTCCTAAGCCCTAGTTTATACTTTCTTTAATCTTCTCTTTCATAACTACCTTCCTGTATGTAACTGTTAGGTTATTTGGAGGCACTGCAGTAGCACCTGGGACCCATCCCTGGGAACTGAGACCACTGTGCTGGGTGCTGAACAAGCACCCAAAAAATTGCTTTTGGTCCCAAGGAGCTCACCATCCCAACGACTGCACTGTGGTTTGGAAATAGGAGCTTTGGCATTTGTGTTGTCTGAAGTGTACAGCTGTAATCTCCATTTGAGTGACACACCCTGGCTATATTATCCATGGTCTTTTCCTTTCTTAGTGGGTTATTTTAAACTTTTTCACTTGCAAGCTCAGAGTACAAAATATCCTGGCTGAAATCCTGGTCCTGATAAAGTCAGGGGCTGTGCTGCCATTGACTTATATGGGTGAAGACTGTGCCTCTGACCCAGAAAACAGGTCTGAATTCTCACAGCTGTATTTATTTTGGATTTCTTTTCTTGTTCGGTGTCAAAATAATGGAATTATACCTGCATTAAACAAGATGTTGGCAGTCCTTCATGTGGGTACACAGGAGACAGAAAATCATTTTCCCTTTAAGCACCATGAAACAAATTTTCATAAATATAATTCACAAGGCACTCAGTTTAGTTTCAGCAAGAGTTCATGGACCTCTTTCCTAATGAACTGTGCTACACAATTAAATTTTATCATGCAGAAGACCAGGTCAGCTCCAAAATTTCACCTGTTAATACTAAGTACAGGCAACAAGCTTCTTAGAAATTCAGCATTCTTTGCCTGATTTGCATCTCTACAAAGATGACTAAGAGTCCAACATCCTCAAATAATGCAAATAATAAGAATGTTTAATTTGGATGCTATTAGAAAAGTAACTTCAGTTGATTTGCATCTGTGCTTGCAGCTAAGTCATTTCCCGTTGCTTTTGCAGCAGAAGGTTGCTCTTTTCTCACAAACAATTTCATATTTTACTTTAATGTTTTAACAGTCATTTATTTGACTAGGGCAATTCCAGTCCCATCAAATACAGTGCAAAGGCATGTTTGAAAGCCAAGCTTGCATCTTTGAGCTCAGTAGGAGTTTTGCAATAAATGTCATTGCAAATGTCACTGCAAAATTAGCTGATTATTCAAAAAGGTAATTTCTAGCATTTTAATGCTTTTTTTTTTCTTTTCTAGTCTAGTCTAGTCTATCCTAAGCATTTTTATCTTTTCAGTGATATACTGGATTCCTGTACCTTGTTGAGATCTAATCTCCTGGACATGACAGATTTTTGACAGGAGTAGAGCAGATTGGGAGCCTGACTTGCATTTTATGCCAAGGCCCTAGTTCTAGAGATTTCTGGTCAGCAATAGTAAATGTCATAGAAATATTGTGAAATTACTGACTGCATCAAAATTGTATCCGCTGCATGGTTTAAATTCAATCCATGGGGCTACAAAGTCTTAGAAACGGCCCTGGGTGATCTAAAAGCTCGACTCTGCCAGGGCGGCGCAGGTCGTATGACCCAGTTTCAAAGGCTTGGTGCTGTGAAAGGGCAGGAGGAGACTGGCAGAGCCTTTCCTCGCCCAGGCCCAGAAGGATTCCCTTTGCACAGGAGGAGTTTCTCACGTTTAAAGGACAGCTCAGACACATAAGCAAGAAGGATGTGAAATTAATAGAGGGAAATAGGATGACAAGAAGGGAGCATGCGTTCATGTGCATGCGTGCCTGCGCGCAGGAGGGAGCGTGATGGCCTTATCTGCAATTTTGAAGCATTGCTCTAATAGCAACAGACAAATAATCCAAGCATATCTTACTGCTCCTCTGCTGTGTTGCTCATTGCACAGACAATGTGGTGATAAGCACGGAAAAATGCCCAGGGAGAGAAATGCAGCAAAAACCCCAGCGTCCTTCCCTACTTTCCCATTCTGCAGTATTAGCCAAAGCAGACAGATGCCCAGACACCGTCCTCTATCAGCCCATCCAGTGATCTCAGAGCAGTGCTAACAACACACAAGTAATTGTAAGGCATGAGGTTGTTTTGTTTTGCATGGAGCGTATCTCCATTTGATAGTAACCATTTTGAAGTCTGGAAGAATTTTGCACTCACTAAGCTGATTTTACAAGCAAAGAGAAGTGCTTGTCAGCAAAGGTTAATGTAGCTGTCACTGCAGGAGAGCCCTGTGGGCAGAAAGAGTCTCATCTGGCTGTTCTTTAAAGGGCAAGAGTCATCACTGTGAAGGAGGAAATTTTCCATTTCTAGGAGCCTTTCACATCATTGTAGTGAACTGCTACACGTTACCACTTCTCTACAGCTTCTCTGTTTTCACAATTATCAATATTTCTTTCTGTTACTTGTATTTTAAAGTCTTATAAGAAGTTCTTGTCCAAAATGAATAAAATATTTATTTGATAAGATGAAAAGAGAAGTTCTGGGTGCTTTTAGGGCTTGCATTGGTACAATATTAGAGTGCTGTGAAGTAGGGAAGGACTGTCTCCCCACTTTACTGATGGAAACAGGGGCAAGAAGAGACAAAATGCTGAAATTAGTCTACATTCTCCAAGCTCCTGCCTTGCATGCCACAACCACCTTTAATACACAGTGGTATCATTATAAGGGAATTGAATCCAAATTTTCAATGTCCAGGCTACCCCTTCACCACTGGCTGGATTCAACCTTCCTTAAACCATCAGAGATGAGAACTGCGCAGGCAAGGGGTAAATACCCCTGATTTGTGCACAGCAGTTGCAATAGAGAGAGGTTTGGCCACGTCAGGCTGGCCTGACCATAGGAAGGTCTCACATTGGAGGCATCCAAGCCCTGTGGTGAGCTTCCATTTACATTCCCAGGATGTCACCGGCACAGCCAGGGGACACACATGGTCCCTGTAATAGGAAAAGCCCAAGAGTGATCCTGAGACTCCCAAATAGCAGCTGGCTTTATTTACCCCCAGTTGCCAGGAGATGGAGTCATGCAACATGAAGTATAGATGCAGACAACGTTTTCCTTTGTAGACAGCGTCTTTAGTTGACATATTCAGGAAATCTCTGTGAGCTCCCAGAAAATCACAGAACCATTAAGGTTGGAAAAGACCTCTAAGATCATCCAGTCCAACCATCAACATGTCACCACCATGCCCACTAAACCATATCCCCGAGTGCTACATCTTCAGGTTGCTTGAACCTCCAGGGATGGTGACTCGACCACTTTCCTGGTCAGCCTGTTCCAACGTCTGACCACTCTTTTGGAGAATAAATTTTTCCTAATATCCAACCTGAAAGAAAGCTAGCAATGCTGTACACTTGGATGGAGAGGCATGGAGGGGGAGAAGGCTAACCATGGGCGCTCAGTTGTGAGGATGGTGCTGTGGACAAGCCAGTTTCCCATCTGCAGCAAGCTTGAAGAGAGGCTAATAAAGAGACCATTGGATACAGCAGCCATTTGTGTGGTAACAGCTCTTAGGTGTTACTGAACTAGATTTGAGGCAAAGACTCTGAGATGAAACCTGGATTTAGATCTACTGGAAACCAAAACACTGTACATATGTTGCATGAAGAACAGAAAAAGAAGCACTAGTACTTGAACCAGATCCACCCCTTTAGCTCTGCCACGTCAGATACAGAAAATATCCATACGATAGCAGCCTATGCATTGCTGGGCATCTCCACAACCTGCCTGAGACTCTGCTGACAGAAGTGGTTGTACCCTGGCAGAGCTTCATGCATGAAAGATGCTACAAGATTTGTGTTATCCCAACAGGCCAACCATCTCCTCCAGTGCAGTCCAGAGACAACCCATCCTGGAGCACCTCAAGGCCTGCCTTGGGCTTGGAGTGACCCTGCAAGGCCACCTTCTCTGCTCCCCACATGAGCAGTAAAGAACTGAGGGGCTCTAAGAAGCTATTCTCAGACAGGGGATAAATGGTGCCTATTTCATGGGGCATTGCCTGGGTTCCATAAAACAAGGTCAGAGTTTAGAAACAGCAGCGGATCCTCTGCAGCTGATGAATAGCCAAAGCATCAGGAGCAGCAACAGGTTTTCACTCCTGATGCTTGCTCAGATGGCATTTCCTTCTGCTCGTGACCTGGATGTTGATACAGAGAACCAGGCTCTGTTCAGTTTAGCTTGGGTTACTGCAGCATGCCCCAAGGGCATCCAGAAATGCTGTGTGATCTCCAGTGACCTCCCAGTTATCTCTGTGTATAATTTGAGCTGTTAATTTTGACACATATTAGTTGTCGTTAGTTCAAGACCTGCTTACCTGACCTCCCTTTTGGTTGGCTGTTGGGGCTGTGAGAGGTGATCAGACCATCACTTCCCAGATATGACCTGTTCAGAGCTTGCAGCAGGTCACTGCCAGGGAAAATTCCTTTCCTCCTGAGCTTTGCTCCTTCCTGCCTGCAACAGCCAAAGCTGCTGACCCCTGGCATCCGTCAGGCCCCCACTGAAAGTGCTGCAGCCAAATAGGAGACCAGGGGTGAGCAAGGGTAGAAATTACTTCAAAAAGACATGCTCCTACAGCAACAGATACTGTTGCTCCTGAATTAAACATCAAATAAACATAGCTCTCAATTTATGGTTATTTCCAACAGATCTTAGAAAACTCTGCAAAAATAAAAATTCCATAGAACACCTGGAGTTTGTACCTGAGCCTTGGACTGTCAATGCAGTTGTAGCTTTTTAGCTTTCACTGATACATTGCTGCATTGATTGGTAACTGCCACATCTGTTTGAGCATTTTGAGCTGTGTCAGGTTGACTCATAAATCATAACTGATATATAGAATACAAGAATTTTTGATTATGGCAAAATAACTCTGAAAATGCCATTCTTTTAAAATTTAGGGTTTAATCCTGTGATTTAAGTCAATAAGAGTTTAGAGATGGATTTGCAAAGCTCTAGAGGCACGTATGGACCATGGGAATGCCAGAGAAGCCCAAGTACATCAGACACTGATGCTGCAGGGACACCAGTGGAAGGCAGGCACCTAACCCACCTGGGATTCATTGTAAAAGGCTTTTCATAGTGAGCTTCCACTAGAATTAGGCATGGGATAATTTAACAGTCTTCAGTACTGTTACTCCATTACAGCTCTTTCTGTGGGGCAGAACAGCCAACAGAAAGGGAAGCAATCTGAACCTGTTCAGAACTTCCCTTAAGTTTCCATTTATTGCACCTAAACAGGTTTTGTCTGAGGCTACAAGCCCCTCTGAAGCCAGCCAGTCCACCTCTGCAAGGTTCCCAGACCACTGTGGCACTTGATGTTACTGGGAGAGATACTTCATGATACTCCACGGTGGCAGACAACAGTTCTGGGGCCAAAGCCCTCCTCAGCTTTGGGGAGGGACATGATCACATGCATTTCTTCTTGACCTTGCCCAGAGAACAAGAAAGTAAAAGCACAAAACCAGTGGGTGGAGGAGTGTGACACCTTTGGCCTTCTTTAAATGCCATACTTCTCTAAATAAATGGAAAATCTGCATATTCTCTCAGCAGAAAATGATGTTCCCTGCATATTTCATGAAGGCACTGGATTTGATTGGAAACCAGTGACAGTGTGGTTACCAGCTGTCTGTTAGTACTGGGGCAGTTATGCAAGGGACATAACTACCCAAGAGCTGCCAATTTGGGTCAGGATTCTCTGAGGGCCCTACACTATGCATCATCTGCACTTCCATGGTCCCTG